>JARHVA010000406.1:1307500-1692500 GCA_037957365.1 Torreya grandis
TCTAAAGGATTAGGTCTTGGTAAAATGAAAGGGCATTGTGGAGCTTGATTGTTCACACAAACCAAAGGATGAGGTCCTTATATGGTATTGGTAGGGTATCATGGAGCTTGTTTGCTCGCACAAGCCAAAGGATGAGGTCCTGATAAAGAAATGGTAGTCTTTAGACATTTTTGAGCTTGGTAGCTCACACAATTCAAAGGAGGGTTAATGGTATAGGTGGGAGAATGTGTGGTCACAAAAGGGCAAGTATAATACATCAACCAGCTAGACAAATGAATCACTAAATCTGAATCTGAGGATCTTAGATTTGGTCCCTAAATTAGGTATTTCAAGGAGGGTATGGATCCCTCTCCCAAACAACACCATCTTCATAAGGGTCTTCATCAAATTAATTTTGTGGATCTTCACATTGTTCCCTTGATTGAGCATTCCAAAGAGGGTAAGAATCTATCTCCCAAGCAACATTATCTTCATAAGGGTCTTCAACAAAGTCATTTTTTGGATCTTGACTTTGTTCCCCTAATTGAGTGTTGAAAATAGGGTAAAAATCCATCTCTCAAGCAACATCATATTTATAAGGGTCTTCAACAAAGTCATTTTTTGGATCTTGACTTTGTTCCCCATATTGAGTATTGTAAGGAGGGTATGGATCCATCTCACTAACAATATTATACCAGTAGGGGTCTCCACTTGTATTTTATGCAGCCATTCCATCATAACATGGATTGTACATGACTCCACCATAAGTGTAGCTAGACATATCCATGTTAGTGATAATGCTCTGCAAAAAGGTTTGGAGTTCTACACACTCTGAAAATGATGTCCAAAGGACAAATGGTTCAAACTTAGTCTAACTTGGTCGAAGGGGAGTTGTATCTCCAAAATGGTTCATGTTAAGACTTGGTATAAAAAAAATCTAACATTAAATGTCTAACATCAAATGTATCACACATAAAAGGTCAAATGGCTAAATAAAAACTAGCACACCAAACTCTAGGTACAAAGTGTTCCAAATAGGTCTGTGCACCAAATTTGGGATTTAAGCTATATTATCAAAATGACAATACAAAACCCAAAATCAATGACACCAATAGGAATAGATAGAAAAAGTATGTCAAAATAGTTAGAGCATCCTTACCATAAATTTTACCTTCTCATATCTCCATTTCAAGACTTGAAACTTGTGTGATTAAGCTTGTAGACTTGATTGTTGGATTGCTTGTAGTTGCTTGACAATGGCTTCCAAGGAGACTATGGATGTTGGTCAATGGCTTGAGTGTTTGGATGCTTGTATGGATGTGCTTAATGGATTTCTTGTGATTCTCTTGTGCATTAGTTCATTCATTTGGTCATTAGTTTGAGCAATGGGAGGTGGTGTAATTTTATAGGTCTATGGAGGAAAAATTATGGATCAAATTTGAATTTGGGCCATCAAGAACTAGGGTGGAGGATTTTGCATGGAATTTTTAATTCCATGGAATCTCGAGAATATAAAATTTTAGAGGGAAAGGAATTAAATGGAGATATTTCTAGAATTATCCAATTCTAGAAATCTCTTCTTAGGGTTTTAGGGGTCTAGGAAAGGCTAGTGTAGGGTGGTGGGTGGGTAGTTACGATTTTCTTGAATTTTAAATTGGCTAGTGGGATTAGGGAGTAGGTTAGTAGGTAATAGGTCTTTTCAACGGTTTTAATGATGGGATTAATTGGTCTTAGGCTAAGATAAAGGTTACATGGGATATTGGTATGGGTATGGGAATTAGGCCAAGGGGTTAGTGTGACTAGGAAATAGGAAATTTAGGCTATATTAGCGGGAATTGGTATAATTAAGGTTTTTGCCCCTCTTTGAATAGGTGTTATGAGTAGACAAAGTAATGATCTTTCAAAGAAAAATCATAGTTATAGATGATTTTTAGTTGATGGTCGGGATGTTGATGTGATTCCCCCTCAAGGAAGCATGCAGGGAAACAAACCAATCTAGATGGTGACTTGATTAAAATATCTCAGGTTGGGAAAATGATGTTGATGGGGTACGTGATACCCTTCAGTAGATCACAAGGATACCCCAATTGGGATAAGTAAGTGGCTTGAGTTATGGGTCTAGACAGTAGACAATTTGTCTAGAAAATGATTTTGTGATAAAAATGGTGATTAGATTAAAATTCGAGCTAATGATAGGTCCAATAGCAAGGACACATGCTCTAAAAGGCTTGAAAACATAGGATAGGGGATATAAGTGACAAGTGATAAAAATGAACCACTTACCATAAAAGTCAAGATTCTTAAATTGGAAATCCACTATTAGGATAGTGAAAATGGATAAAAGGATTTTTGGGATGCTAATAGTGATGTATTCGGAGTTTTAAAAGGGACTTAGGTTGGTATGCCTAGATATGCAAGAAAATGAAAATTTTAATGGTGATGGGTAAGTCATGCTTTTGGGATGTTACTAGGGTTGGTGATAGACGATGGAAGGGATGAAAATAATTTTGGGGAGAAAATATGGGGGGTTGATATAGGCTAGGGGAATATTTGGGAGCTCATTTGCACACATTGCTATCCAAAGATCCAGAGCTTGAGAAAAAACCATGGATAGAATCCCTCGAACTTCACACCGTAGAGAATGAGTTTAAGTGCATTAAAGGGAGCCAGAGGTAGGACCATCGGTAAGTAGTAATCCCCTTCTTTGTATTGTATGGATTTTTTAGATTTTTAGAGGAATTTTTTGGCTTTATTTAGGAATAAAAATTCATGGGTCATCGTGCATTTGCAATCCTACTATTGTGGATTTTGTCCACAGTCACAGGGTTATTAATGCGAGTGGTGGGAATGCCAAAATAGTGGTGGGGTCATCAAGGTAAATGGTGGGATTGCAATCCTGCTAGTGGGTAATAGCATGATTGCAATCTCGCTAATTGGTATTCACAGGGTTGTAAACCCATGAATAAGAAATTGCAATATTGTAATCTCGTTAATGGGTAATCACAAGGCAATCCTATGGGTAGGGAGTGATGGGATTGTAATCCCATAATTTTTAGTGGTAGGATTACAATCCTACAAATAGGGAGTAACGGTCTTGCAATACCGATATTAGGTAAGTACCGAGATTGTGAAAACTATAATGGGATTGTGAAAGGGGGTTTAGATGGCTAAGGTTTTGGTCAAGAAAGGGAAAATTAGATACGGGGTAGGATAAGGGAGTGCTAGGGGAATTAGTTAATGAGTAAATAGTATTCAAGAGGACTTAGGACTTAGGATGTGAGATGGGGTCATAGGTTTTAGGGAAGTTAGTGTAGGGAGGTTAGATGGTAGGGTAGATGGGGTTACTTGATAGGGTGTGTGTAAGGGTTAGGTAGGTAGATGACACAAGTGAGATTGATGATGATAGTGTATTATTGGTGTGGTGTAGGGGCATTTGGGGATCCTGGCATTGTGGTCTCATCAACCAAAGGTTTTGCATGAGATACATCGAGTGACATCGATGTACCATGTCTTGGAGCTGGTAAGGTTACATGATGTGGTGATGATGCCATGTATTAGGATAGATCAGGCCCTGATCATAATGTTGGTAGAGAAGTGGCACTCAGAGACTAGTTCCTTCCACTTTGTGATAGGTGACATTATAGTCACTTTGGAGGATGTGTATAAGATTTTCCACCTATCGATGACTGGCATGAGGACCTACTAGAGATTTTAGACATTGATGATGATATTGCAGAGATTAAGTGGTAGCCTGCAGGTCAGAGCACATGATAGGTCCATTGATTAGATCAATGTTGATGGGAGGGGACTCTAGACAGATTGACTTTGGTTGTGATGGCTCTTTTGTCTGGCATCCTATTGTCAGACAAGAGTGGGAGATGGTTTCACTTGGGCCTTGGGGATGTTGTAGTAAATATGATACATGATCATAGGGTTTTTGCATGGGGCCCAATTATGTTAGCCCATTTTTATAGAGAGTTTCATCTAAGGGCCTATAGGGGAGCATAGAATTTTGGACCCTCCTTATTATTGTAGATATGGAGCTGGGATCACATTGCTATCCAATGGCCATTAAGGACATTGGCAAGCTTAGAGCCAAGGTAGTTGATGGTTTTCAGATGGCATGTGGTGGTGGGAGTTTCTTTGGGCCATAAAGGAGATGTGATGCATTACAAAGAGGCCTTTGACACTTTGCACTCAGACCATATTACTTGGCTGCCATATAGGGGCATTAATTTTGGGTGGGGGGATGAGGCATGCACTCAGTTTATGCTAACCATGTGTTATATTATTGACAGGTGGGAATACAGTATTGAGAGATATAGGCCAATCATGTATATCAGTCGTTTGGACTTATTCAAGATGTGCCTCTGCTTTAGTACATTTTTGTGAGTGGGAGAGACCCTATTAGGGGAGGCCAGTGAAGTGACTAGACACAATTTTTGACTATGACAGAGTAGCTCCTTAGTAGTGGTATTTTGTGATAGTTATACCACAACCAAGAGTGACTAGAACATACATAGCCTAGTGGTAGACATAGGAATTGAGGTGGTTGATGTGACTGTAGGTGGTAGTGAGAGGGGTAGTACAATGAGTACTGGTGGCATGAGCATGGATCCATTAGTGGGATCATCAGTAGAGATAGGTGCTTGTACAAGAGGCAATAGATGGAGGAGGAGGAGGTGATGATGCGATGGATATTGATGGAGATCATGGTAAAAAACAAGAGTGGGGGTCGATAGGGGTATAAACAACTCCATAAGTAGTTATCTTGTAAGTATCAGTGTAGCCAAGTGGGGGAGCAAAGCCATCATAGTGACCTCGATCTACTAAGGATGAGGCTCCAGTGGCTAGACTTCAGTCAGAGATACATGCATGTATTAGAGAGATTGTGGGCATCACCCGAGAGTAAGACCAATTCCATTCTTGATTATAGGCTTTAAAGACTTAGGAGGATTGGTGGGTAACCCAAGCACGAGGAGAGATCTTAGTTTTATACGCCTAAATTACCTAGAGAGATGGGGAGTTGTTTTGGTTAGAGGCACAGGTGATGGCGATTCAAGGACAAGTGCATTAGAGGTATGCCCAGATTGTTACTCTCTAGGCTTAGGTGAGTTAGAGGGATACATAGCTAGAGTAGGTGCATGGTCAAATAACCTCTTTACAGGGCCAGGTTGATGGGATTTTGGGGCAAATGGCATAGTTATAGACATGGATCCAAGATTTGCAGAGTGAGATAGCTATTGCTAAGAGAGCCTAGGATGCTATCGATGAGGGTTTACAGAGGTAGGGTATGATGGGCATGATGAGTCAGATCATGCTACTTACTTGAGAGGCCCAATATTATAGGACTTTATATGAGGGTGTCATACCTATCAAGAGATGATCATGATCTTTTTGAGTGAGTCGGTCCTCTGTGAGGTAACCATCAAGGAGCAAAGGGTCGCAGTCACCACCATCACTATAGCTGTGATGACATTTTTGACATTTTGTGCATTTGTATAGAGGATTATTTTGTATAGTTCATTCTTTCCCCATTGGCTTGATGTAAAATGTATATATTTTTTACATGGATCCCATGTGGACATTCGTATTATAATGATTTGATGAGATGCATTTGTATATGATGATTCATTATTTTAGATTCTTGTATCATGTGTTATTATGTGTATGGACATGTGTTATTATGCTGTATGGTTATATGATATGGTTTTGATGATGTATGTGATGATGTTGGTATGATTTATGATTATTATGCTCTATGATGTGTAGTTATGATGATTTTATGGACATGTGGTATGGTATGATACTTCATGTTATGACAAATGTTGGGATGATTCATAGATATGCTTTATGTGATGATGTTATTATGATTTTTGATATGTGTTATTATGATGTATGGACATGATGCTTTATGTGATGATTGGAGACGGTGCATGCACATGTGTTATGATTATCAGGATGATGTATCTAGATTAAGTACGATTTGTGGACATGTGTTATGGGTATTGTCATTGTGATTTATGGATATGATTTCTATGAGTGTTTTGTTATGATCATGTTTTAGTGATATGGATTAATGCCTATATGCATGTCACGGTTAAATTTTTAGATGAGATGCATATTTTGGATGGATCCTTATGATGGATGTTGTCATGTTGATTTATTGTAGCTCATAATGTTACTTATGTGATGGATGATGTATGGATCATGGTACATGATGGATTATTTATGTTTATTTGTTCATGTGAGATATTATCATTATGTCTATGTGTGATGATTAGAGAGAGATTAATCCCTTGTTTAAATTAGTGATTGCCTCCTAGTAGAAATGCTCCTATACCATGGAGGTAGAGGGTGGGTTAGGTAGATGGATTAGGTATTGGCTTAGGACATGGGTAAGGGTTGGTTTGGGATGAGACTTGCCTCTTCAAGAAGATTTTCAAGCCATATCTGCAATCCTTTTTAAAGTTGCATCTTTACGAGATATGCCAAAGGTCACGAAAGGATTGTGGTGTTATAGCAAAGATGTGTGAGGGGAAATCCATTTGAAAGGGAAGATCCCTTTGAAGATGAACTTTAATGGTCATCTATTCCATCCTCATTCCCATAATAAAAAGACACACATATATACATATATATGTAAACTAAAAACACTTCACTTTATACATGCACATACAACACTCACACATGCGCAAACATTCACATTTTCCTATAGTAGTTATGAAGATGGGGATGATGCATAGATGGACTCGAGATAGGATGGACAAAGATGGGGATGATGAAGAGATAGTGGTCGAGCTATCCTTGGGCATGAAAATGTGACCAAGTGTTGCCTACGTAGTTTGGAAAGACCTCAGGCCAATGTACTTCTGGCTAAGAGATGGGAGATGATGGATCGATGGGTGAGGCTAAAAATTTATAATGATGCGGTGTTAAATGATGCCCTAGGATGAAAGGATGAGGTGAAGGTGATATAGAAACTATATATAGGATATGCACAATTCCTGAGCATTCTAGTCTATGACAAGGATTGAATCATAGGTCACAACAATAGAGGTCAGGATAATCTTGTTAGGAATCAAAATCATAATAACCCCTTCTTAGGATAACCCTCCATAATGATAATGGGAATAGGTGGACATAATGATAGTCATGGATGGAAAAGCTGCATTATGATCGAGTTGAGGCTAAAAGGAGACATGTCTGTGATAGAGATCTTATCGAAGGGAGTAGATAGGGATTATGAGTGATAGTGGGACTTGGGGATATAGATATCATCACCCAAGATAGATATATGACTTAAGAGGGTCCCTCCAACAAATGGTCCATGGGTAACCATTGCCATCCTTGTCATTAAAGTGCTTATCTTTCATGAGAATTCTCACTTGTTGAGACCAAGGCCAGGTTATTCTTACCATGGTATCAGGAACCGGTTTTCATCATGGTACTTGCCCAAGGCACCAACGAGCTAGGTTTCACCATTGGATAGATTTTTTTTTTTGGGATGACTGATGGAGATAGGGGTAGGTGGTCTTATAGATGGAGGATGTCGAGACTAGGTATAAACTGCTTGAGGTACATGATGTTCATGGGATCATCTGATTCCTCTCCTTCAAGAATGGCCAACTTGTATGCTCCTAAGCTGAATTTAGTAATAATAATATAGGGGCTCAGCCAATTTGCTTCAAACTTTCCCTTATTGTTCCTTTTTGTATTATTATTTTTTTCATTTTCCTTGAGAACCAGGTCACCTACTTCAAATTATCGAGCTAGAATCTTTTTATGATACTAATTTTTTAGTTTATTTTGATATGATTGAAGGTGATTCAAGGCTTGATGCCATTTTTCATCTAGGAGTTCCAATTCTTGTAGGCGCTCTTGTTGGCAATTATGATAAATGATTATGTCGCATAGCGAGAGACAAAGGGAAGGGAGTTCTACTTCTATAGGTAATATAGCTTCAGCTCCATATACCAAGGTATAGGGGGTGGCCCCTGTTCATTTGCAAATATTAGTGCGGTAAGACCATAAAGCTGGATATAGATGAGTATGTCAATTACACCCAAATTAAGTGACTATTTTCTTCAGGATCTTGATCAAAGTCTTGTTTGTTACTTCCACTTGTCTGTTGCCTTGGGTGTAGTATGGGGAAGGGAAATGCTGCGTGATGTGATACTTTTGACATAATGCCTCAACATCTTTATTCTTGAAATATTTGGCATTGTCTGAGATGATATTGGTGGGCATGCTAAAATGACAAAGGTTTTGATTAAGGATGAATTTTGATATTTGGAGGGTAATTGTGTAAGTTAGCGGTATTGCCTCTACTCATTTAGTAAAATATTTTGTAGCCATTATAATGAACTTATGTCTATTTGAGGAAGTAGGATTAATTTTTCCAATTAGATCAAGGCCCCATATATAAAAATGCCATAGACTCATTATAGGATGTATCTCCTACGTTGGTGCGTGAATAAGATTGCCATGCCTTTGACAAGCCTCACATTTTTGCATGTACTTGTAGGCATTTTATTCCATGGTCGACCAATAGTATCTTGTTTGGAGGAGCTTCTTAGCTAGATCCATTCCACTGATATTCCCTCCATAGATACTATCATGGACCTCTTTTATTGTTTGAGCGACCTCATCCAACATTAGACATCTTAACAGGATTCCATCATAACCTCTTCGATGGAATGGTGTTACAGGTGGTTCGAGTGATGAAGGCTTTACGTTGATGGCAGTTAAGATTTAGGGAAAGGATATTACCATGAAGGTATCAATAGATATCATGGTACTATGGGAGACTGGGATTATCAATAACAAAGATTTGGAGAGGATCCAGTGACTGATAGGCTTGGGTGATTAATTTTTCAATCATAAAATTACCTTATAGGACATCTTTAGGAAGGTCAATAAGAGATCCTAAGGTGGCCATGGAGTCAACTGCCTTATTTTTTACATGTGGAACTTGCTCAAATGTGATGGATTGAAAACTAGTTTTTAATTGATCCACCAATTGTTTATATGGGAATAATTTCTCATCCTTCATTTGGAACTCTTCATTCCCCTGTTTGATAATTAATTATGAGTCCCTGAATACCTGTAAATGTTGGATGTTCCATTGGATAGCAAGATAGAGTTATACTATGAGGGATTTATATTCTAAAATATTATTAGTATAGGGGAAGGCAAGATGAAATGCCTTAGGGATAAGATCACCTTGGGGGGTGACTAGAAGGATTCCTGCCTTTGACCCATGAGTAGTAAATGAGTCATTGAAATATAATTTCTAGCTTTCTACCTGTGAAGTGTTCATGATGGACTCATCTGGGAAGGGAGTGATAATGGGATCAGTTGATTCCAATGAAGCTTTTGCCAGTTGATCTATGATGACCTGTCTTTTTATAGCTTTATGATGGATGTATTCAATGTCGAACTCACCAAACAACATGATTCATTTTGCTACTCAACTTGTTAATGTTGACTTAGATAAGAGATATTTTAAGGGATCTATATTGGAAATAAGTTGTACTTGATTATTAAGCATATAATGCCAAATTTTTTGTGATGCAAAGACCACACCTAAACATGCCTTTTCAACTAGTGTATAATTTAGCTCATATGATATTAGTATACAATTGAGATAATAAATAGCCTACTCCTTTCCTTTATCATCATGTTATGCTAACAAGGCACCAATAACATATGGTATAGTTGAGATATATGGGAGCAAAGGCTTTCCTAGAACTGGTTGAGATAAAACAAGTGGATTTTACTTATACTATTTAAGGTTTTCAAATGCCTTTTGGCATTCTTTGCTCTAATGGAAAACTGCCCCTTTCTTGAGCAAGTGAGTAAAGGGGTGACATTTATCGACAAGCTATGAAATGAATCCCTAATAGCCTGCAGCTTACCTTGAAGGCTACAAAGTTTCTTAAGTGTTTATAAAGGTGGCATTTTAGTAATGGCACAGACTTTTGTTGGATCCACCTCAATACCTCTTCTTGATACAATGAACCCTAGGAACTTTCCTAATGTTATTCCAAAGACACACTTTTTAGGATTCAATTTTACCTTATATTCTCATAGTCTTTCAAAAATTCTTTAGAGGATCACATGATATTCAAATCGTAAGTGATAATTCCGTAAGATATCATCAACATAATCTTCCACTATATCATGTATCATGTCATGGAAGATAATAGTCATTGCTCTTTGGTAGGTTGACCCTACATTTTTTAGGCTGAAAGGCATGACCTGGTATCAAAATGTGCCCCATGGAGTGATAAATGTTCTTTTTGTCTGGTCCTCAAGAGCAATTTTAATTTGATTATATCTCAAGAAACCATCCATGAGAGATAGCATCTCATACCCAGCTATAGAATCTACAATAATATTAATATTTGGAAGTGGGAAATCATCTTTGGTGCATGCCTTATTGATGTCTCTAAAGTCAGTACATATCTAAATTCCACCTTGAGGTTTTGAGACAGGGATAATATTGGATATCCAATCATAATAGTCAATAGGGCAGATAAATCCTGCATCCAAGAATTTTTGTAACTCTTATTTGACTAGCAATGCCACCTTTGGATGCATCTTACATAATTTGTGTTTGATGGGTTTGGCATTGGGGTGGATATGAAAGTGGTGGACTACTACAGAAGGATTCAGGCCTAACATATCTTCATAGATCCATAAAAAGACATCAATAAATTCTCTGAGCAATGCAATAATAATTATGTGCTCCGAGTGAGTGAGAGATGCCCCTGGTTTCATGATCTTGGGTTTTTATTTAGTCCCAATGTTTATTTCTATTACATCCTAAATGAGTGAGGGAGATTGATCTTGTAGATAAGGGGGGTTCTTGATCTTTGGCAGGTCGAAGGCAACAATTCTTGGTGACTCGGTATCAATGTCCAAATAATATTATGATTGAGTGGGGTTGAATGGTATTTCATCTAGCTCTACGAAGAATTCTTGTTCTTCTTCTAACTTTTCATCATCATCTTGAACGCTTAATGATTCTTGTTCTCCAAAGTATGTTGATTCACACAAATTGATAGAAAATCCTTTCTTATGATCTCTGAATGGCATAAAAGTTCTTACCCCCATATATTCGAGAATGGCCTCATCATTCTAAAATATGTCAAAAGTAGGCTCTTGTTTGGCATCCCAGTTTATGAGGGAAGGATAACGGAGGGAGATGTTGATGGTGGATATGGAGGTGTAGAGGAAAAATTTAGAGGCATCCATCTCTTCAAATTGACTACAAAAAGAATCTATCTCAATATCCTCATCGAGGAGAGTTTGCTCATTAGTCAGGATAGAATCCCCAATGATATTGATGGGGACATCATCATATGGTTTGTACCCTAGGCCAAATTTGGATAATTTTTCTTGGACACTAATGGGTTCCAATTGACCCTATTCTTGCTTTCCTAGTCCTTTTCCTTTATAGTTCATATTTTCCATCATGCGGTGGACTTTGGGATAACTTTTCTCAAGTGAGATGAAGATTCCATCATCAGGTAAGAGCCAAGAATCATCTCCATCTTCAATATATTCATCAGATTAAAAACCCTGCACTTTCAATATATTCATCAGATAAAAACCCTACACTTTCAAAAGCTATAGGGCCAAATTGATACCTAATGGGTCTGACTTCCTTCATATCAGGGAAACCATAGCTTTGGGGAGACACCAAAAGATGGCTAATATAAAGGGTCTTATACTCATACTTGTAACAGGTTGTGGATGTGATTTTGAATTTGGTAAGATTTGGTGTTGGGGTAGATGGGGATGTCAGGTGATCGAGATAAATATATTTTGCTATCATAGGATTGAAGATAAAAAATTTAGTGTCTTGAAATAATAATGGCAGGATGGATTGATTCATCTGATAGCTATGATGGTCAATAATTTTGAGAATGGTGACTTCCATTCTTGAATGAGGGAATTTTAAACATTGATGAAAGGTAGATGGTATGGATTGCATTTCATGGATCCAGGGTCTCCCAAGAAGCATATTATATGGTAGGTCCATGTTAACCACATGTACCAAGGTTTGATGAACTACAGGCCCCACAATGATAAGAAGGTAGATAGACCCAATTGATGGTCGCTCATTATTAGCATAAGCCTTTATCATTATAAGAGTAGGCCCAAGCAATGATTCAGATTATCCCAGCTTTTTCAAGAAGTCCACATTGCACAAGTTGAGTGTTGATCCTTTGTCTATAAGGACATGAGGGACATGGTGATTAGCAATGGAAACTTCAATGTATAGTGGATAATTATGGTATGGGGGCAGTCGGTGGTAAATCTCAAGCACTAAAAGTGAGTTGTTGGGAGGGGGATAGATGAGCTACTAATGCTTGAAACTAGTTTGTGTCCAGGTTACTAGGCACCTATAGGTCATTAAGTACTTGATTCAATATTTCCCTATGTAAAGCATGTTAAGTTGTGGAGCTAAAAGCTTCACTGTTATGCAAATGTGGAGGTTGCTGGGCTTAGCCAGTAATCGACATCGACAATATCACCAACATCAGTCAGGCGTGGATCAGATCTGACCAACATCGGTCAGGGATTGGCTAACGTCGGTCATATGTAGACTGATAGCGATCGGTGTCGGTCACCTGTGTGTGTGCGTTTGCATGCGTTTCCAAAATTATATTTGTTCTAATTTTAGGAGGACAGAGTGTTTGCATGTAAAGACTAATTTTAGTCTTGAGTCTATGTTTCTAATTATTGTATGCCTTGGATCCTATTTAAGAGACCCATGGGGCATGTATTGTAAGCAAGCAAGTAAGCAAGGTCAATTAGATCTGCAAGGTGCAAGATCAAGAAGATCAGTTGAAGCAAGGGAATAACAACTCGGTTATTGAGTTGATTGTAATTGATTGAGAGAGAGAACTCTTGAGAGAAATACTGTACATCCAAGAGGTGTGGGAAGAGTGAGATTTCTTCATTGTATTATGGAAGAGTTTAATACAAGATTGGTTGTTTCTTGTATCTCATATTATTTGTTGTTTCTGATTTCTAGTTACTTATTACTTCTGGTTCAATTACGTGTGTAGTTGCTTATACAAAAGTAATCAATTGTACTCCAAGTTCCTAACAAAGCAAATTTTTTAAGGAGTTCCATAAGGGAAATTTGGGCAGGGGTATTTTTTAGTTATTGGATGATATCATAAGGTTTATCAGACCCATTTGTAGCTTTCTTATAAGTGTTCCCCCTTGGTACAGCAGAAGAAGCAAAAGGATATTGGGATGATGCTGTTGGAATGACTATCTTATTGCATCGAGTAGTGATAGTAAAATCAGCTGTGGCCAAGTTAATTTTTAAAATAGTAGATGAGGAGTCAACAGATGTGAGGATCTAATGGATTGTGATGGTGTTAATATAGTGATATGGCACACTAGGGTAGTCAGTGCAATTGGATGAGCATGTTTGACCCTGGTCTTATTATTTTGGGAAGAGGATCTTTATAGATACTCAATTGTCCATTTCTTGATTGACTGGGGGTGGACTCTCCTTCCAACTCAATATCACCTTTTTTTATCAAATCTTGTACATAGTGCTTTACTTGCATACAATTCTTAGTATTATGTCCTTTCACCCTATGGAATTTGCAATATTCATCATCATGATACCAATTTGGTTTGGGTTGGAGATTATCCATGGGTTGGATTTTTGGTAAAGTAATCATGTTGGCAGTAACCAACTGTTCTAACACAGTCTCCAATGGTATCCCCAAGCTTGCAAGAGGTCACGTGCCTATTCAGGGTCTTGGTTTGCCTTGAAGAACCTTAATGAAAGGAGTATGAGGTTGTGGTGGAGGCCCTTTTCTTTAGATGTTTTGGATATGTTGTACTTGAGGCTTGGAGTCCGTCACCCCGTCTCCTACAACATTGTTGTTCTTATTGAAGACCTTGGGTTTGTTTGAAAAGGAGTTTTTTGTATTTGGAGTGTCTTCATTACAAGAAAATAACTTGATGGTTCCTTTCTCTATGAGGGCCTTCTTAATTTGCATGCCCTTTTCTGTAATCTCATCAAAAGTTTTTGTACACTATAAATTTAGCTGATATTTTAATTTTGTGTTGAGGTTGTCCACAAATATTTTGGCTAATTCCTTTTTGGGTATAGTACACCTCAATTGAATTTCCAATGCTCACCATCACTGTAGGAAATAGACAAGGCTTTCCCCATTTATTTGCTTCATGTTATAGAGGTCGATAATGGATATGTCATGCTTTATATTGAAAGAGAAATGTCTGATGAATTGTATTGTTAATTCTCCAAAGCTTGAAATTGACCCCTTACAAAGATGCATGAACCATTCTAATGTTGTTCCTATCAAACTTTTGGTGAAGAGGCTTAATAAGTAAGTATCTTCATATGCTACTTCATGGCAAGTAACATAAAATTCCTATACATGCTCCCTTGTATCCTCTTTTCCCGTATATTTCTCAAATTTTAGGACCTCAAAATGTGAGGGGAATGGGATCTGTAGAACGCTGATGTCCAAGGGTGATGAATAAAAATATTCATATTTGTACTTGAGGGCTTGGGAATGAGGATCCACTTGTTAGAGGGTTTCTTTCATCATCTTCCATTCTTGGGTGAAGGTAGGATCCCCAAGAGGATTGATGGCTTGATCATGGATTCCTTGCGAAACAGGGGTATGATGATTGTTATTGGTGGAATTATTTGTATGACTTAAATTATTGGTATTGTGGTTAGGATTATTGGGGTTTTGGTCGTTATAGGAGGTGTTGGTGTTATTATGTTGTAGGGATAGTGGGTGTTGATTACAAAAGAGGAGATTGATTTATTTTGTAAGCTGATATAGATGATCTTCAATGGTCACCTATCTCGTATTAGCCTCAGTATGGTGGTTGATAAGAGGTGGTTGTTGGTCTCTTTCATATAAGTATCTATGGTCTACTTCTTGATGAGTATTTGGTTGTGGGGATTCTGATGGTCAAATGATATTGTCTAGATGGGTGTGATCATAATTTGGTGGTAAGGTTCCCCTGATTTCTATACTTCAAGCCAACACTTCATCAAAGTTTTCATATAGGCATTGGTCAATGAGATGACGAACACCATCATTACTAAGGAGGTTACTTCTCTCATTTTTTGTTCGAGGTGTAGGGATACCACTATGAAAGTCCTCATATTCCTGATTCGGGTCCATGATTTGCCCCCTAGTATTGTCATCTTGATTAGAGCCTTGTCCTAGGTGGAATTGAGCTCAGGTTTGGATAACCATGGTGAGAGATTAAGAGGATGAAATGTGATGAGGTGTGATTGAGGGTATTTTAAATATAATATCTGGTTAAAATATTAGAACACCAGTGGTCAATGGAGAATATTTTTAGATAAGGTAAATATAAATTATCAAGAAATAAAGGTCTTTTAAGAGATCAATCTAGCAAAGACAAAAGAGGATGATGGGATCAAATAACTTTGTCAACTAGCAAGTGGACAAGTTGATGGGTGCTAGGGGACAAAGACACTTGATAGGGATAAAGGATAGTGATGGGTGCTAGATTGATATGTTATAAGGCTATGTTCAATAATAATTTCAAGTTGTGATAGGATGATTAATGATATGTGGGAAGTAAGTGGCCACCAATTGTTTGATCTTTTGTCCTTAACTGATATTAAAAAGGGGGATGGGGAGAAGTGGATGGCGGTGAAATGTGATGGAAAAATTTTTAGACAAGGGCTACTACTCAAGATAGATGAATGGGGGAGATTATAAGATGATGGATATGCACAATAAGGGATTGGAATGGGTGATATGTGGATATAGGTGAGCTTTATGGATGGACAATCCAATGAGTATGGGATGAAACAAAAAGATGGATATGATAAATGGACAAATGGGGGTGGATTTTAAATATAGTTTTTGAATTCAATAGGTATGGATGCGGGACGAGTAATGGGGAAATGATGGTATGAAGTAGATGACAAATATAGAGGATGTGATTATGATATATGGACTATGGCTTATATGAAAGTGTGATGATATAAAAATAAAATGAGAAAAGATCTATATGAAAGGATGTGAGGATAGAAGAAGTGGATAATGGAAGATGAACTATGGAAGGTGGACAATATTTACAAAAAGGGATTATGGGATAATGAATGGAGGAGATGGGTTTCTATAGGTGATATGCAAATGAGGTTAGGATGTATGATGTGACAAAGTATGGTGACAATTATATGGATGAGGTAGGGACCTAGCTATGAAGAGGAGACTTATATTGGTGTGATGGATATGCAGGTGAAATTATAATGGACTAATGATGATGGGAGAAGGATGAGTAGCCTAGGTAAAACGGGATATTATGATAGACATAGATAGATTATGGAAGCGATGAAGTGATTACGGATGCAAAAGACGGATCACCAAAAAAGATTTAGATATGTTGTGGAAGAGATGACGATTTAGTATATATGAAGGATAATGATATGGGGTAAATATGATATGTAGGGATTAATGGGTACAAAAATATAGGTGGGGTTGGTATAGATGTGATTAGATACACAATAATATGGAGTAGATAAGGTGTGATTAGAATGGAATGGACAAGATAAGATGGGTTATATGATTATCACCACTATAGAATGAATGATGTATGGATGGCTATGGGATGATTAATGTTAGGAGTAAGATAGATAATGTGTAGGAATGACCAAGAAGTGGATAATGTATATTATGGAGGCACGTATGGAAGTGTGTGGTGATGCTCAAAGAAAATATGTATGAAAGATAGGTTAACATAATTACAAGAATTTAGAATAAATAATGAATGATAGATGTGAATGGTGGACTATATGGATATAATGGATTGTGTGGTGATGGGATGATATAAGGGTAATATGGATGGAGGGATGAATAATAAATGTGAGAAATGGACTATATAAATAAGTGGATGAAATATGATGACTTAAGGATATAATAGGTAGATTAATGGATGAAAAATGGAGTATGAGGATAAAACAAGTGTGGGGATGGGATGATATAATTATAATATGGGTGGATAAGGGGATGATTGGTGTACAAGATGGATTATGGGGATAAAATAATTGCAATAAGATGTGATGGAAGGGAGATATGATGTAAAAAGGGGGGGTGTTCTAAACTATTCTAAAAAAATAGGAAAGATGACAATTATATGAGGCTATGGATGGAGGTAAATACTAGGTGGATATAGGTATAAGTAAAGGGAATAACTGATGAAAGGAATGGATAGAAAGTGGATAATCACTATATGTGTGATGCAATGAGATATAAATAGGATGGGTGTGGACACAAGAGGCACTATTAACTAAGTGATGATATAGTGTGATTATGGGGGGGGGGGAGGATATATGATTGTCAAAATATACAAACTATTAAGAAAGAAGGATATGTCAGGATCCTACTCCTTAAGAGCACAATTGATTACGTTTGTATAAGCAACTAAACATGGAATTTAACCAGAAGTAATATGTAACTAGAATTCAAAAACAAAACAGAATATGAGAGACAATACAATCTTGTATTAACACTCTTCGAGAAGGAAATACAATGAAGAAATCACACTTTATTCTGACACCTCTTGGGCATACAATAATTCTCCCTCAAGAGTTCTCTGTCTTAATCAATTACAATCAACTCAAACACAGAGTTGTTCCCTCCACCTGTTAGTGACAATCAACCCAATGGTTATTGTTGCCTACTGCCAGTCTACTAAGTACTCAAAGTACTCCAAGTAGATCTCTTTGATCTTGCACACCTACAGATCTAACTAATCTTACTTACCATGTAGATCTCCCTAATCTTGCTACCTGCAGATCAACTGATCTTACACACCTTGAGACAACCAACCCAATTGTTGTTCTTGCCTTCAAGTTGAGGATCTAATCCTTCTTTAGTCCTTGATTACAATACAGCCCCATGGGTCTATTAAATAGATCCCAAAACAAAAAACAATTAGAAACATAGACTCAAGACTAAAATTAGTCTTTACATGCAAATTGACTGTCCGTCTAAAATTAGACAAATCTAATTCTGGAAACACACAGGTTGTCGATGTCGGTTCTTGTCTAACCGATGCCGGTTGACCCCTAACCGATGTCGATTATTGTGTAACTGAATATGACTGACATCGATTGATCAGACCAACATCGGTTACTTTAACATTCAACAACCTTCACCATTTGCATCAGTGAAGCTTTTAGCTCCATAACTTAACAATCTCCAACTTGGAGATAAATAATTGCACCTGTACTTGTACCTGTACATCATCTAATTTATATTTCTTGGCTTGTATCCCTCTTCAAGTTCAATCTTGAAGACCAACAGAAGTTGAATGAAGATTTAACTTCTCCTTTATTCCCAGATTTGTTAACATATCTGCAGGGTTCTTATCCTTGCTAGCCACTGTGACTGCAACAACCTTCTGCAACTTTGAAATCCAGCTAACCGCTGTTCCACCAACAGTGAACACATATCCTATGGTGCTTCTCCTGTCATCCAAATAACCTACCATATTCGAATATACATACCCATGTAGAGAAGTGCTTGACCATGCATAACATGAAAACCTACTGCTAGTCCCTCTCAGATACCTGAGAATCTACTGAACTGCTTTCCAGTGTTCCTTTTCTGGATTGTCCATAAACTTGCTGACAACTCCCACTGCTTGGGCAATATCAGGTCTAGTACTCATATACTCAACCTCATCATGTGATTTAGGACACTATTCTATGAACTATCCAACCATAGGTGTGCTAACCGGTTCTGCATCTTGCATATTGAACCTCTCCACTACCTTATTCACATAATCCTCTGGAGACAAAATCAACCTGTGACTTTCCATGTCTCTAGAAATACTCATGCCAAGGATTTTTTTTGCTGCACCTAAATCCTTCATAGCAAACATGTGAGCTAATTTTACATTTAGCTCAGTAATTCCTTGTATGTGTGACCCTGCAACAAGCATATAGACTACATACAGTAACAGGATAATGTAGCTAATATTATCCAACCTAGTAAAATAAACACAATGGTCACATTGACATTGACTAAAGCCATGCTTTGTCATACACCTGTCAAACCTTAAACACCATTGTCCTGCAGCTTGCTCAAGACCATATAACATGTCCTTCTGTCTCACCTATCCATTCTCTCTTTTTTTTAACCTGTAAATCTATTCGTCTTTCAGTGCTTTCATCTCAGCTGGCAACTCTACCAAATCCCACATTTGGTTCTCTTCCAAGGAATTAATTTTCTCATTCATGCCATGCTCCCACTGTTTCTTGGATTTTATCTGCATTGCCTTTTCAAAACTTCTTGGTTTTCTACCATCAGTGAGCAAAAAGTAGTATAAAGAAGGGGAATAATGAATTTGAGGCTTACTCCTTCGGACCTCCACATGGGCATTTGAGACTCCTTGACAGCTTGTTGTCTACCCAAAATTCATTTTAAAAGTGACCGATCTTGGTCACCTCTGGCTGACCTCGATCTACACTCGACCGATGTCATTTCCACCTAATCGCTGACGTCAATTTTCTGACTGAAGTCGGTGTCCACCTCCTCGACATCACTGACTTTAGTCTACACATGACCGACGTTGGTTCCTACCTGATCGATGTCGGTTCTCACCTGACCGACGTCGGTAATTGTGTTTTCTTGTGAGTGATGATTTTTACCTGTGAGCTCATTTTGAATTATAACCTTATCCAAATCAACACTGCCCTGCTCAGAATTATTCAGCCTCTTGAGCTGATCTCTGTCCATCATCTTCTCCTTAAAAACCAAGGCTTTCAGGTTCTTAACTTTGTCAAAAACATTAGATTTTCTCTTTATGCAATACTGTGATCCTCTAATAAAAGCTATCTTCTTCTTTGTTGACCCAATTTCAAGAAACCTCACTTTCTTTTGTTGCTTACAGAAATCTCAATCTATGCTTTTCAAATCTGAAAGCTTACAATTTGACTTAAGAACATCCATTCCCTTCTCACTCATGTGACCAAGCCTACAGAGCCACATCTTTGCATCTACATCTGAAGTAGATAAAATAGAAGGAGAATTAGTAATACAAGTAGATAGATAAAGTGTACCTACTTTTTTACCTCTTGTTAATACAAGTGCACCTTTGGAAACTTTCCAAAATTCTGTTGTGAGAGTTACTGTGCAACCCTCATCACCCAACTTTAATGTAGAAATTAGACTCCTCTTCAGGATGGGAACATGCATGACATCTTTCAACACCCATGTGTTGCCTATCTGCAATTTCAGCTGCACTTTTCCTTTGCCAATAATTTGACAAGGCTCACCAACCCCTAAATAAATCTTTCCAAAGTCTCCATGGACATACTGATAGAAAAATACTCTATTTGGGGTTGCATGGAAAGAGGCACCAGAATCTAAAACCCAAGATTCTACTTTATCCAAGGAACATATAAGAGCATTTCGTGCAACAATACCTGCATCATTTGCTTCTTTATTTTCTTCATGCTGATTTTCTACCAACCAACAATCTTTCTTTACATGCCCTTTCTTTCTACAATTCTATAATTAATAATTCTTGTCGTTGAATTTCTCCATTTTTAGTGTACTTTTTTCTGCCATTGCTTTACTCCCACTCAATTAGAAACCCCTGAGAGTGATCTGTAATCAACAATCACTAACCTACTCTGAACAAGGCTCTGATACCACTTGTCAGGATCCTACTCCTTAAGAGCACAATTGATTACCTTTGTATAAGCAACTAAACATGAAATTTAACCAAAAGTAATATGTAACTAGAATTTAGAAACAACACAGAATATGAGAGACAATACAATCTTGTATTAACACTCTTTTAAAAGGAAATATAATAAAGAAATCACACTTTTTTCTCACACCTCTTGGGCATACAGTAATTCTCCCTTAAGAGTTTTCTCTCTCAATCAATTACAACCAACTCAAATACAGAGTTGTTCCCTCCACCAGTCAGTGACAATCAACCCAATGGTTATTGTTGTGTGCTGCCAGTCCACCAAGTACTCAAAGTACTCTAAGTAGATCTCCTTGATCTTGCACACCTGCAGATCTAACTGATCTTACTTACCATGTAGATCTCTTTGATCTTGCTACCTGCAGATGAACTGATCTTACACACATTGAGACAACCAACCCAATTGTTGTTCTTGCATTCAAGTTGAGGATCTAATCCTTCTTTAGTCTTTGATTACAATACAGCCCCATGGATTTATTAAATAGATTTCAAAACAAATAATAATTAGAAACGCAGACTCAAGACTAAAATTAGTCTTTACATGCAAACTGACTGTCCGTCTAAAATTAGACAAATCTAATTCTGGAAACACACAGGTTGCCGACGTTGATTTCTGTTTGACTGATGCCGACTGACCCCTAATCGATGTCAGTTATTGTGTAACTGAATATGATTGGCATCGATTGATTAGATTGATGTTGATTACTTTAACACTCAGCAACCTCCACCATTTACATCAGTGAAGCTTTTAGCTCCACAACTTAATAATCTCCCAGTTGCAGATAAATAGTTGCACTTGTACCTGTACATGTACATCATCTAATTTTTGTTTTCTGGCTTGTATCCCTCTTCAAATTCAATCTTGAAGACCAACACAAGTTGAATGAATATTCAACTTCTTTTTTGTTCCCAGTTTTGTTAACATATCTGTAGGGTTCTTATCCTTGTTAGCCACCGTGACTGCAACAACCTTCTACAACTCTAAAATCTAGCTAACTACCGTTCCACCAATAGTGAACACATATCCTATGGTGCTTCTCCTGTCATCCAAATAACCTGCTATATCTGAATCTACATACCCATGTAGAGAAGTGCTTGACCCTACATAGCATGAATACCTACTGCTGGTCCTTCTCAGATACCTGAGAATCCACTGAACTGCTTTCCAGTGTTCCTTTCCGGGATTGGCCATAAACTTGCTGACAACTCCCACTGCTTAGGTAATATCAGTTCTAGTACTCATGTACTCAACCTCATCATGTGATTTAGGACACTATTCTGTAAACTGTCCAACCATAGGTGTGCTAACCGGTTCTGCATCCTACATATTGAACCTCTCCACTACCTTATTCACATAATCCTCTAGAGACAAAATCAACTTGTGACTTTCTCTGTCTCTAAAAATACTCATACCAAAGATTTTATTTGCTGCACCTATATCCTTCATGGCAAACATGTGAGCTAATTTTACCTTTAGCTCAGCAATTCACTGCATGTGTGACCCTATAACAAACATATACACTACATACAGTAACAGGATAATGTAGCTAATAGTATCCAACCTAGTAAAATAAACACAATGGTCACATTGATATTGATTAAAGCCATGTTTTGTCATACACTTGTCAAACTTTAAACACCATTATCCTGCAGCTTGCTCAAGACCATATAACCTGGCCTTCTATCTCACCTGTCCATTCTCTCCTTTCTTTAACCTGTAAATTCATTCATCTTTCAGTGCTTTCATCCCGACTGAAAACTCTACCAAATCTCACATTTGGTTCTCTTTCAAGGAATCAATTTTCTCATTCATGCCATGCTCCCACTGTTTCCTGGATTCTATCTGCATTGCCTCTTCAAAACTTCTTAGTTTTCCACCATCAGTGAGCAAAAAGTAGTATAAAGAAGGGGAATAATGAATTTGAGGCTTACTCCTTCAGACCTCCACATGGGCATTTGAGACTCCTTGACATCTTATTGTCTACCCAAAATTCATTTTAAAAGTGACTGATCTCGGTCACCTCTGGCCGACCTCGATCTACACTCGATCGATGTCATTTCCACCTAATCGCCGACGTCAATTTTCTGACTGACGTTGGTGTCCACCTCCTCGACATCACCGACTTTAGTCTACACATGACCGACGTTGGTTCCTACCTGATCGACGTCGGTTTTCACCTGACCGACGTTGGTAATTGTGTTTTCTTGTGAGTGATGATGTTTACCTGCGAGCTCATTTTGAATTATAACCTTATCCAAATCAACACTGCCCTGCTCAAAATTATTCAGCCTCTTGAGTTGATATCTGTCCATCATCTTCTCCTTGAAAACTAAGGCTTTCTAGTTCTTAACTTTGTCAAAAACATTAGATTTTCTCTTTATGCAATACTGTGATCCTCCAATAGAAGCTACCTTCTTCTTTGTTGATCTAGTTTCAAAAAACCTCACTTTCTTCTATTGCTTATAGAAATCTCGATCTATGCTTTTCAAATTTGAAAGCTTACCATTTGACTTAAGAACATCCATTCCCTTCTCACTCATGTGACCAAGCCTACAGAGCCACATCTTTGCATCTACATCTGAAGTAGATAAAATAGAAGGAGAATCAATAATACAAGTAGATAGATAAAGTGTACCTACTTTTTTACCTCTTGCTAATACAAGTGCACCCTTTGAAAACTTTCGAAGATTCCGTTATGAAAGTTATTGTGCAACTCTCATCACCCAACTTTCTTACAAAAATTAGACTCCTCTTCAGGATGGGAACATGCATGACATCTTTCAACACCCATGTGTTGCCCATCTGCAATTTCAGCTACACTTTCACTTTGCCAATAATTTGACAAGGCTCACCAACCCCTAAATAAATCTTTCCAAAGTCTCCATGGACATACTGATGGAAAAATACTCTATTTGGGGTTGCATGGAAAGAGGCACCAGAATCTAAAACCCAAGATTCTACTTTATCCAAGGAACATATAAGAACATCCCGTGCAACAATACCTGCATCATTTGCTTCTTTATTTTTTTGATGCTGATCTTCTACCAACCAACAATCTTTCTTTACATGCCCTTTCTTTCTACAATTCTATAATTGATAATTCTTGTCATTGAATTTCTCCATTTAGTGTACTTTTTTCTACCATTGCTTTACTCCCACTCAATCAGAAACCCTTGAGAGTGATCTGTAATCAACAATCACTAACCTGCTCTGAACCAGACTCTGATACCACTTGTCTGGATCCTACTCCTTAAGAGCACAATTGATTACCTTTGTATAAGCAACTAAACACAGAATTTAACCAAAAGTAATATGTAACTAGAATTCAGAAACAAAACATAATATGAGAGACAATACAATCTTGTATTAACACTCTTCTAGAAAGAAATATAATGAAGAAATCACACTTTTTCTCACACCTCTTAGGTGTACAGTAATTCTCCCTCAAGATTTCTCTCTCTCAATCAATTACAACCAACTCAAATACAGAGTTGTTCCCTCCACCAGTTAGTGACAATCAACCCAATGGTTGGTGTTGCGTACTGCCAGTCCACCAAGTACTCAAAGTACTCCAAGTAGATCTCCTTGATTTTGCACACCTGCAGATCTAACTGATCTTACTTACCATGTAGATCTCCCTGATCTTGCTATCTGTAGATGAACTGATCTTACACACCTTGAGACAACCAACCCAATTGTTGTTCTTGCCTTCAAGTTGAGGATCTAATCCTTCTTTAGTCTTTGATTACAATACAGCCCCATGGGTCTATTAAATAGATTTCAAAACAAACAATAATTAGAAACGCAGACTCAAGACTAAAATTAGTCTTTACATGTAAACTGACTGTCTATATAAAATTAGACAAATTTAATTCTAGAAACACACAGGTTGCCGACGTTGATTCCTGTCTGACTGATGCCGACTGACCCCTAACCGATGTCAGTTACTGTGTAACTGAATATGATGGACGTCGATTGATTAGACTGATGTCGGTTACTTTAACACTCAGCAACCTCCACCATTTGCATCAGTGAAGCTTTTAGCTCCACAACTTAGCAATCACCCACTTGGAGATAAATAGTTGCACTTGTACCTGTACATTATCTAATTTTTGTTTTCTAGCTTGTATCCCTCTTCAAATTCAATCTTGAAGATGAACAGAAGTTGAATGAAGATTTAACTTTTTCTTTATTCTTAGCTTTGTTAACATATCTGTAGGGTTCTTATCTGTTTCTATATGATTTTCGCTTTCACATTCAAAAAGGAAATGAGAAACTACAAGAAATGGTCTAGGGTTAGATGTTATCTGGATGAGGTCTTGTGCACCAGATTCAGATGACTAAAGAAACTCCTCTTTGGTTGTGGAGGATGACACCTATAGAAGAAAGAGACTAAAACACAGAAGTTGTTAGAAGGCTAGAAAGTGGACTACCAAGCAAAGGCTTGGTCTTAGAAGTGCAAAGACTTCTTAGGGGATGATAGTCCACTGATAAAAAATAGAATATTGATAGAAATAGAAAATGATAAAGACAGAATGAAAGAAATGAAAGCAAATGCATACCTGTTATGCAACAATCTACCTCGCATAGTCACCGACGTTGGTGGTTCTGCCAGCGTCAGTCAAGGAAGGTCGCCAACGTCGGTTAGTCTGCCGACGTCGATAGGGGCAATGGTCGAGGTCAGTCAGGGCAATGGCTTGGGACAGGTTCTGGATGGGTTTTTGGATTTGCAGAATGGCCTGAAGAGTTGTCTGGATGATCTGAGAGTTGTTTAAGGGTTTGAGAACTTGTTTGGGTAGTCTATGCAGGGCTGTGAGGCAAGAGGTATGGTCAAAACAGAGGATAAGAGAGAGGACAG
The DNA here is from genome assembly GCA_037957365.1 of Torreya grandis. Classification (NCBI taxonomy): domain Eukaryota; kingdom Viridiplantae; phylum Streptophyta; class Pinopsida; order Cupressales; family Taxaceae; genus Torreya; species Torreya grandis. Next base: position 1,333,129 of record JARHVA010000406.1, read on the forward strand.
GGAGACAAGGATTAGAGAAGGACTTTCAGCCTCTCAAGAAAAGGCAGGTTGAGTCTGAGTAGTGGGCTAGTTAGCAGATGAATTAAAAAGAAATACTGAAATGAAAAAGATAGTAAAAATACTTATCTCTTTGCTTGCTGAAGAGGGAGTGCTCGAAGACTTGTTGCTGATGTTGTTGACGGACCTGCAATGCCAAGAGCCTAGAGTTGTTCCTATAGAGTACCTGTAGCTGGTGATGTTTGTTGTGTGAGAGGGAGAGAGAGAGAATTTGAATGTTGAGATGCCAAAGAGTTTTCGTTCGCAAGGGCAGCAACAGATGCAGAAAACTGGTTTTAAAAGAAATCAACGCCGGCAGAACTGCCGATGTCAGTCATATAATGACCGCCGTCGACGGCCAAAGATCTGGGACAGAGGCTAATTTTAGCCTTCTGTCTGTTCTTACAAGCTGCCAGGATCAAATGGCATGGGAAAACGGTCAAGAGCGGCTTAAATGGACGCGAGAGGAAGGGTTAAGATGGGATTTGGGTCATTAAGGCTTGGAATGAGGTGGGGGCATCCAAGGAGAGGAATCCGAGGTGGCATGGGTGAAGTGGCAAGGGGGCTACTAAATTAAAATATTTGATTATTTTAATTTAAAATTGAGGGGGCTTAGGACAAGTGTTAGGAATATGGACCAAGGGGACCAAGGGGGGAGGGTGACCAAGGGGTAGACACGATTTTGATGTCTACATTATCTTTGCTAGCCAACGTGACTGCAACAACCTTCTACAACTCTAAAATCCAGCTAACCACCGTTTCACCAACAGTGAACACATATCCTGTGGTGCTTCTCCTGTCATCCAAGTAACCTGCCATATCCGAATCTACATACCCATGTAGAGAAGTGCTTGAACCTACATAGCATGAATACCTACTGCTGGTCCCTCTCAGTTACTTGAGAATCCACTGAACTGCTTTTCAGTGTTCTTTTCCTAGATTGGCCATAAACTTGCTGACAACTCCCACTGCTTAGGCAATATTAGGTCTAGTACTCATATACTCAACCTCATCATGTGATTTAGGACACTGTTCTGTGAACTGTCCAACCATAAGTGTGCTAACCGGTTCTGCATCATGTATATTGAACCTCTACACTACCTTATTCACATAATCCTCTGGAGACAAAATCAACTTGTGACTTTCTCTGCCTTTAAAAATACTCATGCCAAAGATTTTCTTTGCTGCACCTAAATCTTTCATGGCAAACATGTGAGCTAATTTTACCTTTAGCTCAATAATTCGCTGCATGTGTGACCCTATAACAAGCATATACACTACATATAGTAACAGGATAATGTAGCTAATATTATCCAACCTAGTAAAATAAACACAATGGTCACATTGACATTGATTAAAGCCATGCTTTGTCATACACTTGTCAAACTTTAAACACCATTATCCTGCAGCTTGCTCAAGACCATATAATCTGGCCTTCTGTCTCACCTGTCCATTTTCTCCTTTCTTTAACCTGTAAATCTATTCGTCTTTCAGTGCTTTCATCCCAGCTAGCAACTCTACCAAATCCCACGTTTGGTTCTCTTCCAAAGAATCAATTTTCTCATTCATGCCATGCTCCCACTATTTCCTGAATTCTATCTGCATTGCCGCTTCAAAATTTCCTAGTTTTTCACCATCAGTGAGCAACAAGTAGTATAAAGAATGGGAATAATGAATTTGAGACTTACTCTTTCAGACCTCCACATGGGCATTTGAGACTCCTTGACAGCTTGTTGTCTGCCCAAAATTCATTTTAAAAGTGACCGATCTCAGTCACCTCTGGCCGACCTCGATCTGCACTCGATCGATGTCATTTCCACCTAATCGCTGATGTCAATTTTTTGACCGACGTCGGTGTCCACCTGCTCGACATCATCGAATTTAGTCTACACATGACCGACGTTGGTTCCTACCTGATCGACGTCGGTTCTCACCTGATGGACGTCGGTAATTGTGTTTTCTTGTGAGTGACGATTTTTACCTGCGAGCTCATTTTGAATTATAACCTTATCTAAATCAACACTGCCCTGCTCAGAATTATTTAGCCTCTTGAGCTGATATCTGTCCATCATCTTCTCCTTAAAAACTAAGGCTTTTTAGTTCTTAACTTTGTCAAAAACATCAAATTTTATCTTTATGCAATACTGTGATCCTCCAATAGAAGCTACCTTCTTCTTTGTTGACCTAGTTTCAAGAAACCTCACTTTCTTTTATTGCTTACAAAAATCTCGATCTATGCTTTTCAAATCTAAAAGCTTAACATTTGACTTAAAAACATCCATTTTCTTCTCACTCATGTGACCAAGCCTACAGAGCCACATGTTTGTATCTACATCTAAAGTAGATAAAATAGAAGAAGAATCAGTAATACAAGTAGATAGATAAAGTGTACCTACTTTTTTACCTCTTGCTAATACAAGTGCACCCTTGGAAACTTTTTAAGATTCCGCTATGAGAGTTATTGTGCAACCCTCATCACCCAACTTTTTCATAAAAATTAGACTCCTCTTCAGGATGGGAACATGCAAGACATCCTTCAACACCCATGTGTTGTCCGTCTGTAGTTTCAACCGCACTTTCCCTTTGCCAACAATTTGACAAGGCTCACGAACCCCTAAATAAATCTTTCCAAAGTCTCCATGGACATACTCATGAAAAAATACTCTATTTGAGGTTGCATGGAAAGAGGCACAAGAATCTAAAACCCAAGATTTTATTTTATTCAAGGAGCATATAAGAGCATCCCATGCAATAATACTTGCATCATTTGCTTCTTTATTTTTTTCATGCTGATCTTCTACCAACCGACAATCTTTCTTTACATGCCCTTTCTTTCAACAATTTCATAATTAATAATTCTTGCAATTGAATTTTTCCATTCTTAGTGTACTTTTTTTTGCTATTGCTTTACTCCCACTCAATCAAAAACCCTTGAGTGATCTGTAATCAACAATCACTAACCTACTCCGAACGAGGCTCTGATACCACTTGTCAGGATCTTACTCCTTAAGAGCACAATTGATTACCTTTGTATAAGCAACTAAACATAGAATTGAACCAGAAGTAATATGTAACTAGAATTCAGAAATTACACGGAATATGAGAGACAATACAATCTTATATTAACACTATTTCAAAAGAAAATACAATTAAGAAATCACACTTTCTTCCCACACCTCTTGGGTATACAATAATTCTCTCTGAAGATTTCTCTCTCTCAATCAATTACAACCAACTCAAACACAGAGTTGTTTCCTCCACCAGTTAGTGACAATCAACCCAATGGTTGTTGTTGCCTACAGCCAGTCCACCAAGTACTCAAAGTACTACAAGTAGATCTCCTTGTTCTTGCACACCCTTAGATCTAACTGATCTTACTTACCATGTATATCTCTTTGATCTTGCTACCTTCAGATCAACTGATCTTACACACCTTGAGACAACCAACCCAGTTATTATTCTTGCCTTCAAGTTGAGGATCTAATCCTTCTTTAGTCCTTGATTACAATACAGCCCCATGGGTCTATTAAATAGATCCCAAAATAAACAATAATTAGAAACGCATACTCAAAACTAAAATTAGTCTTTACATGCAAACTGACTGTTCGTCTAAAATTAGACAAATCTAATTCTAGAAACACACAGGTTGCCGACGTCGATTCCTATCTGACCAATGCCGACCGACCCCTAACTGATGTCAGTTACTGTGTAACTGAATATGATTGATGTCAGTTGATCAGACTGACATTGATTACTTTAACACTCAGCAACTTCCACCATTTGCATCAGTGAAGCTTTTGGCTCCACAACTTAATAATATTCCACTTGGAGATAAACATCTGCACCTGTACCTGTACCTGTACATCATCTAATTTTTCTTTCCTAGATTATATCCCTCTTCAAGTTTAATCTTGAAGACCAACAAAAGTTGAATGAAAATTCAACTTCTCCTTTGTTCCTGACTTTGTTAACATATTTGTAGGGTTCTTATCCTTGCTAGCCACCATGACTGCAACAACCTTCTACAACTCTGAAATCCAGCTAACCACCATTTCACCAACAGTGAACACATATCATGTGGTGCTTCTTCTATCATTCAATTAACTTGCCATATCTGAATCTACATACCCATGTAGAGAAGTGCTTGACCCTGCATAGCATGAATACCTGCTGCAGGTCCCTATTAGATACTTGAGAATTCACTGAACTGTTTTCTAGTATTTTTTCTTAGATTAGCCATAAACTTGCTAACAACTCCCATTGCTTGGGCAATATCAGGTCTAATACTCATGTACTCAACCTCATCATGTGATTTAGGACACTGTTCTGTGAACTGTCCAACCATAGGTGTGATAACTGGTTCTGCATCCTGGATATTGAACCTCTCCACTATCTTATTCACATAATCTTCTGGAGACAAAATCAACCTATGACTTTCCCTGTCTCTAGAAATACTCATGCCAAGATTTTTTTTGCTGCAACTAAATCTTTCATGGCAAACATGTGAGCTAATTTTACCTTTAGCTCAATAATTTCTTGCATGTGTGACCCTGCAACAAGCATATACACTACATACAGTAACAGGATAATGTAGCTAATATTATCCAACCTCGTAAAATAAACACAATGGTCACATTGACATTGACTAAAGCCATGCTTTGTCATACACCTGTCAAACCTTAAACACCATTGTCTTGTAGCTTGCTCAAGACCATATAACCTGGCCTTCTGTCTCACCTGTCCATTCTTTCCTTTCTTTAACCTGTAAATCCATTCGTCTTTTAGTGCTTTCATTTTGGCTGGAAACTCTACCAAATCCCACATTTGGTTCTCTTCCAAGGAATTAATTTTCTCATTCATGCCATGCTCCCACTGTTTCTTGGATTTTATCTGCATTGCCTTTTCAAAACTTCTTGGTTTTCTACCATCAGTGAGCAACAAGTAGTATAAAGAAGGGGAATAACAAATTTGAGGCTTACTTACCCCTTCAGACTTCCACATAGGCATTTGAGACTCCTTGACAGCTTGCTATCCATCTAAAATACATTTTAATAGTGACGGATCTTGGTCACCTCTGGCCGACCTTGATCTGCACCTGACTGATGTCATTTCCACTTGATCGCTGACGTCGGTTTCTTGACCAACATCAATGTCCACCTGCTTGACATCACTGACTTTAGTCTGCACATGACTGAGGTCAGTTCCTACTTGATTGACATTGGTTCTCACCTGATCGACGTCGATAACTGTGTTTTTCTTTGAGTGATGATTTTTACCCACGAGCTCATTTTGGATCATAACCTTATCCAAATCAACACTGCCTTGCTCAGAATTATTCAGCCTCTTGAGCTGATCTCTGTCCATCATCTTCTCCTTAAAAATCAAGGCTTTCCAATTCTTAACTTTGTCAAAAACATCATATTTCCTCTTTATGCAATACTGTGATCCTCCAATAGAAGCTACCTTCTTCTTTCTGACCTAGTTTCAAAAAACCTCACTTTTTTTTATTGCTTACAGAAATCTCGATTTATGCTTTTTAAATTTAAAAGCTTAACATTTGACTTAAGAACATCCATTTCCTTCTCACTCATGTGACCAAGCCTACAGAGCCACATCTTTGCATCTACATCTGAAGTAGATAAAACAGAAGGAGAATCAATAATAAAAGTAGATAGATAAAGTGTACCTACTTTTTTACCTCTTGCTAATACAAGTGCACCCTTGGAAACTTTTCAAGATTCTATTGTGAGAGTTACTGTGCAACCCTCATCACCCAATTTTTATGCAGAAATTAGACTCCTCTTCAGGATGAGAACATGCATGACATCTTTCAACACCCATGTATTGCCCATCTGCAATTTCATTCGCACTTATCCTTTGCCAACAATTTGACAAGGCTCACCAACCCCTAAATAAATATTTCCAAAGTCTCCATGGACATACTCATAGAAAAATACTCTATTTGGGGTTGCATGGAAAGAGGCACCAGAATCTAAAACTCAAGATTCTACTTTATTCAAGGAACATATAAGAGCATCCCGTGCAACAATACCTGCATCATTTGCTTCTTTATTTCCTTCATGCTGATCTTCCTCCAACCAACAATCTTTCTTTACATGCCTTTTCTTTTCACAATTTCATAATTGATAATTCTTGCCATTGACTTTCTCCATTCTTAGTGTATTTTCTTCTACAATTACTTTATTCTCACTCAATCAGAAACCCCTGAGAGTGACCTGTAATCAACAATCACTAACCTGCTCTGAACCAGCTCTGATACCACTTGTTAGGATCTTACTCCTTAAGAGGACAATTGATTACCTTTGTATAAGCAACTAAACATGAAATTTAACCAAAAGTAATATGTAACTAGAATTTAGAAACAACACAGAATATGAGAGACAATACAATCTTGTATTAACACTCTTTCAGAAGGAAATACAATAAAAAAATCACACTTTCTTCCCACACCTCTTGGGCGTACAGTAATTCTCCCTCAAGAGTTCTCTCTCTCAATCAATTACAACCAACTCAAACACAGAGTTGTTCCATCCACCAGTCGGTGACAATCAACCCAATGGTTGTTGTTGCTTACTGCCAGTCTACCAAGTACTCAAAGTACTCCAAGTAGATCTCCTTGATCTTGCACACCTGCAGATCTAACTGATCTTACTTACCATGTAGATCTCCCTGATCTTGCTACCTACAGATCAACTGATCTTATGCACTTTGAGACAACCAACCCAATTGTTGTTCTTGCCTTCAAGTTGAGGATCTAATCCTTCTTTAGTCCTTGATTACAATATAGCCCCATGGGTCTATTAAATAGATCTCAAAACAAACAATAATTATAAATGCAGACTCAAAACTAAAATTAGTTTTGACATGCAAACTGACTGTCTGTCTAAAATTAGACAAATTTAATTCTAGAAACACACAGGTTGTTGACGTCGATTCCTGTCTGATCGATGTCCGCTGACCCCTAACTGATGTCAGTTACTGTGTAAATGAATATGACTGATGTCAGTTGATCAGACTGACATCAGTTACTTTAACACTCAGCAACTTCCACCATTTGTATCAGTGAAGCTTTTAGCTCTATAACTTAATAATCTCCCACTTGGAGATAAACAGTTGCACTTATACCTGTACCTGTACATCATCTAATTTTTGTTTTCTATCTTGTATCCCTCTTCAAGTTCAATTTTGAAGACCAACAAAAGTTGAATAAAGATTCAAATTCTCCTTTTTTTTTTACTTTGTTAACATATCTGCAGGGTTCTTATCCTTACTAGCCACCGTGACTGTAACAACCTTTTACAACTCTAAAATCCAGCTAACCGCCGTTCCACCAACAATGAACACATATCATGTGGTGCTTCTCCTGTCATCTAAGTAACCTGCCAAATCTGAATCTACATACCCATGTAGAGAAGTGCTTGACTCTGCATAACATGAATACTTGCTGCTGGTCCCTCTCAGATACCTGAGAATGAATTAAACTGCTTTCTAGTGTTCCTTTCCTGGATTGGCCATAAACTTGCTGACAACTCTCACTACTTGGGCAATATCAGGTTTAGTACTCATGTACTCAACCTCATCATGTGATTTAAGACACTGTTTTGTGAACTGTCCAACCATAGGTGTGCTAACCAGTTCTGCATCCTGCATATTGGACCTCTCCTCTACCTTATTCACATAATCCTCTAGAGACAAAATCAACCTATGACTTTCCTTGTCTCTAGAAATACTCATGCCAAGGATTTTCTTTGCTGCACCTAAATCCTTCATGGCAAACATGTGAGCTAATTTTACCTTTAGCTCAGCAATTCCCTGCATGTGTGACCCTACAACAAGCATATACACTACATACAATAACAGGATAATGTACCTAATATTATTCAACCTGGTAAAATAAACACAATGGTCACATTGACATTGACTAAAGCCATGCTTTGTCATACACCTGTCAAACCTTAAACACCATTGTCCTGCAGCTTCTTCAAGACCATATAACTTGGCCTTCTGTCTCACCTGTCCATTCTCTCCTTTTTTTAACCTGTAAATCTATTTGTCTTTCAGTGCTTTCATCCTGGCTGGAAACTCTACCAAATCCCATGTTTGGTTCTCTTCCAAAGAATCAATTTTCTCATTCATGCCATGCTCCCACTGTTTCTTGGATTCTATCTGCATTGCCTCTTCAAAACTTCCTGATTTTCCACCATCAATGAGCAACAAGTAGTATAACGAAGGAGAATAATGAATTTGAGGCTTACTTACCCCTTTAGACCTCCACATGGGTGTTTGAGACTCCTTGACAGCTTGTTGTCCACCTAAAATTTGTTTTAACAGTGACCGATCTTGATCACCTCTGGCCAACCTCAATATACACCTGATCGATGTCGTTTCCACCTAATTGCCGACGTCGGTTTTTTGACCAACGTCGGTGTCCACCTACTCGACATCACTGACTTTAGTCTGCACATGATCGACGTCAGTTCCTGCCTGATTGACGTCAGTTCTCACCTGACTGACGTCGGTAACTGTGTTTTCCTGTGAGTGATGATTTTTACCCGCGAGCTTATTTTAGATCATAACCTTTTCCAAATCAACACTACCCTACTCAGAATTATTCAATCTCTTGAGCTGATCTCTGTCCATCATCTTCTCCTTGAAAACCAAGGCTTTCTAATTCTTAACTTTGTCAAAAATATCAAATTTTCTCTTTATGCAATATTGTGATCTTCTAATAGAAGCTACCTTCTTCTTTGTTGACCCAGTTTCAAGAAACTTCACTTTCTTCTGTTGCTTACAAAAATCTCGATCTATGCTTTTCAAATCTGAAAGCTTACCATTTGACTTAAGAACATTCATTCCCTTCTCACTCATGTGACCAAGCCTACAGAGCCACATCTTTGCATCTACATCTGAAGTAGATAAAACAGAAGGAGAATCAGTAATACAAATAAATAGATAAAGTGTACCTACTTTCTTACCTCTTGCTAATACAAGTGCACCCTTGGAAACTTTTCAAGATTCTGCTGTGAGAGTTACTATGCAACCCTTATCACCCAACTTTCTTGCAAAAATTAGACTCCTCTTCAGGATGGGAACATGCATGACATCCTTCAACACCCATGTTTTGTCTGTCTGTAATTTCAGTCACACTTCCCTTTTGCCAATAATTTGACAAGGCTCACCAACCCCTAAATAAATCTTTTCAAAGTCTCCATGGACATACTCATGGAAAAATACTCTATTTAGGGTTGCATGGAAAGAGGCACCATAATCTAAAACCCAAGATTCTACTTTATCCAAGGAACATATAAGAGCATCCTGTGCAACAATACTTGAATCATTTGTTTCTTTATTTCCTTCATGCTGATCTTCTACCAACCAACAATCTTTGTTTACATGCCCTTTCTTTCCACAATTCCATAATTGATAATTCTTGCCATTGAATTTCTCTATTTTTAGTGTACTTTCTTTTGCCATTGCTTTACTCTCACTCAATCAGAAACCCTTGAGAGTGACCTGTAATCAACAATCACTAACCTACTCTGAACCAGGCTCTGATACCACTTGTCAGGATCCTACTCCTTAAGAGCACAATTGATTACCTTTGTATAAGCAACTAAACACGAAATTTAACCAGAAGTAATATGTAACTAGAATTCAGAAACAAACAAGCAAGTGCATGATACAATTAATTAACCGTTCTAATTACTTGTGTGAGATTCACATGATACAAAAAATTATATACAAGCAGTGGACACACACACACAACAAACAAATATTTACAAGCAAGAAGATAATGATTTAGTTAAAATCAAGAATTTAACCACTGATAAAATGCTAAGCTAATTAATCAAAATGACACCCCTTCCTGCAAACACAAAGGTTAGAAATCCAACAGGGGTGCCCCAAGAATCCTCCAAAACCTACAAAAAAGATTAGTTATCTCAATTATGTAATCCTTCAAGTACACAAGGCAATACCACAACTAGAACAATTAATCTTGCTAGTGGGATGCAATACCACTAGACACAAATGGTGGGATTGTCGTTATTATTACTAATGAAACCCACAAAATCGCTATCTAAGAATAGATTCTAATGGCGATATTGAAAGACTTAAACTATGTAAACTTGTCCTAAACAATCTAAAAAATGTCTATAGGACTATAAAGGCCTAAACTGATCTTAAATATGTTATTTTTCAATATCATGACTCTGAGTGATAATCCTGTTATTTGTAGGGCAATACCGCAACTATCAAAGTAGTGATATTACAAGTCTTAGTCAAATCAGTAAAATATGGTGCTAGAAACTTATCCCAAGCTTGACAAGCCCTAAAAAATAGAATATCTCTTATAAGCAAACGTTCAGATATCAAAATGACAACAAGTAAGATATAATGAGGAATGTTTACAAATTAGGTTATTGAGAAAAAGATGATGCTTCAGAAACTTACAACCCTCTATATCCTTTTATGTCTACTAAATAGAGGCTAGGTGCAATATTGATGAGGAATCAAAGATTGATAGGGTAGGAATCTTACCAGTTTCTAATACTTAAATAATATCTCTATTGGGACTAATAATACCGCTACTTATAGCGTAATATCGCTATTCTTAGAGTCATGAGGTTGTTGAAGATAAACAAAACCTTCCCTTTATTCCAAGGTGATGTCCTCAACTTATTTCCTACGTATAATTTAAGAAATAGAGGAAAAACAACCTATATAAACACAGAGTGATAAAAAACAACAAATAATATAGACTTAACAACTTGTTCTTACAATATTTCTATTAGAATCTACATTACCGTTAATAGTAGGGCAATACCACAACTTGCAAAATGGCAGGATTGTTTGATGTATTTGAATGGCTTAACTCTATAGAGGAATGATACCTTTTACTACACACAATAGACAACACACCTATAAAGGAGTCCACAGTTAGTCTAACAGATGTCAAGATACAAGATTTTTATCATGAATCACAATACCTCCACTATAGTCAACAATACCGCTATTAGCAGGGAAATATCATGAATTGTGAAGTAATGAGATTATTTGACACTAAAACCCTATTAAAAATCCCTAACCACTAATGGTTAAACTACAATACCATGATTAGCATTAGTAATATAGCTACTACAATATTGTGACTTATAGGGCAATACTACGACTTTCCCAAAACATGTGAAAAATATAAAATTTGTACTTGATTTTACTTCCAGTTAGCCGTGTAATCACCTAAAATGATTCCAACAAGAGTGTTAACCTAAATAAGGGGGGTTGGTCCCATTGTGGTCGCCAAAATGTGCACCAAATTTGAGATTCAAGTTATATTATCAAAATGACAATACAACACCCAAAATCAATGACACTAATAGCAGTAAATAAAAAAGGTAAATCAAAATAGTTAGAGCATCCTTGCCATCACTTTTACCTTCTCATAGCTCCATTACAAGACTTGAAACTTGTGTGATTAAGCTTGTAAACTTCATTTTTGGATTGCTTGTAGTTGCTTGACAATGGCTTCAAAGGAGATTATGGATGTTGGTCAATGGTTTGAGTGCTTGGATGCTAGTATGGATGTGCTTAATGGCTTGCTTTTGATTCACTTGTACATTAGTTCATTCATTTGCTCATTATTTTGAGCAAGGGGAGGTCGTGTAATTTTATAAGTTTATGGAGGAAGATCTATGGACCAAATTTGAATTTGGGCCATCAAGATCTAGGGTGGAGGATTTTCCATGGAATTTTCTAAAATAGAAAATTCTAGAGGGAAAGGCATAAAATGGAGAGATTTTTAGAATTATCCAATTCTAAAAATCTCTTGATAGGATTTTAGGGGTTTAGGAAAGGCTAGTGTAGGGTGGTGGGTGGATAGTTTGAATTTTTTTGAATTTTGAACTGGCTAGTGGGATTAGGAGTAGGTTAGTAGGTAATAGGTCTTGTTAAGGGTTTTAATGATGAGATTAATTAGTCTTAGGCTAAGATAAAAGTTACATGGGATATTGGTATGGGTATGGGAATTAGGCCAAGGGGTTAGTGTGACTAGGAAATAGGCAATTTAGGCTATATTAGTGGGAATTGGTATAATTAGCAGGCAAGCACATTTTAGTGCATACAAGGTCTAAACTAGGAAAGGTAAAGGTTGCTAGGTATTTTGGCCAAATACGATATCAAAAACTAGGCTCAAAATAGGCATGTGTTAGGACTTTTGGCCAAATTCAACATCAAAAGCTAGACTTTAAAACAAAGGCATGTGCTAGGACTTTTGGCCAAACGTGGCGTCAAAAGCTAGACTTAAAACAAAGGTGAGATTTTAAGCTAACAAACTTGGAAAAATTTTGGCATAAACATGACATATTGAATCAAACATAAACTTTATCAATTGGTATAAGGCATAAGACAAAAGGCATATGGGGAGAGACTACTTTCTCCCAAATAAAAGGCAAAAACAATGATGCAAATTTTGCTCTTTTAGACAAACAAACTAAACAAAATTGAATGGCATGAAGGCGATAGGAAAATATCCAAGCGATAGTTTTCAAATTTGGGTAATGAATCAACCTAAGTTACAAACCTAAAAGAGAAATATATGTACCTAATCTCCAATTAAGCAAGGCATAAACAAAAAACAATCAATGTTTGAATTTGAAATTGGCAAGGTTAATTAAAAACTCGACTTGAAAAACTAGGAACCTTCAAATAAACAACAAGCTAGGCACAATGGAATGACATAACAACACAAGACAAAGGTTCATATGGCATATGTGGCATTGGTTTCACAAAATGGCATAAGGCACAAGGCAAACATGTCTCGAAACAAATTGAGCAACGTAATGGTGTTATCGCTATCTAAATATATAAACAATGTTATGTTTCAAAGACTCAAAAGTCTTAAAAGCTTGAAATGATTTAGGTAACCTAACATTACCTATTTCAATCAAGACACACACACACAAACAAGTTTATCAAAAGTTTAAGGCAAATGTGTGGTGTAAAATGGCTAGCATAACACCTCCTCAAACAAAGGAGTCGTATATAAACAAAACTTGGTATGATGTGACATATACATATAAAAATTTTAGACTTAAAGACCATGAAATAAAAGACAAATGAGAAAATACAACTAAGTAAATTGTCTTAAGTCCTAAACTGACAAGGTATGGCAAGTGGGGTTGACTACAACTATAGTTTTTAAACGTCTAGATTGATCCCAAGTGTGGCTAACACAAGAGAAACATCATGTTAATTGAGTTCATACTTATCAAATCACTATGCAAAGGTCTATTCCTTTGCACAATTATTTCATCCATGGACTACTTAGTGGAATCCTCTAGTTGACCTGACCTGACTTGGGCCTTCATTATGAAAGGAGAGGTTAGCCTCTCAACCCCTTGGCTCTCATAGTATGTGTACCCTAATTTTCATACCCCACCATGGAGAGGGGTTGAAACACTACCAAAAGATGAAGCCTCAGCTCAGTGCTTCCCTAAAAATTTGTAAAGAGGCAATGACCTCCCCTTCACGAGCCAAATTGTGTGAAAATAAAAGACACGTGGAAAGACTTTGGGGTTGTTTTTAGATCACCCAAGCCATGCAGGCTTTGGGGAGATCTTAGACAAATTTATTTCCATGCTTTGGTATGGAAAAAATACAATGAAAAGGCACTTTTGATCACCCAAGTTCCCTATAGGGGATGGGGGAGAGCATACATGCACTATTAATTTTATGAAAACAAATAATCAATAAACAATTTCAAAAAATTATGATTAAATTAAGTGTTGATTTTAGGCACCAAATTGAAATGTGTGATGAATTTCTCTACTTGGCCCATTGGCTTAAGTATGAAAACTTTGAAATAAATTACACAACACAGCTCAAGCAAAACCATATATGTTCATTTTAAACCCTAAAATCCAAATGTTTAAGATTTAGCCTAATTCATTTCTAAACACAAAAATGAAGTGTTCAAGATTTAATCATTTGTTTTAAGCACCAAAAATGAAATGTTTTAAGACTCAGCTATTCAAATTCTTTTTAAGCACCAAAGATCAAATGTTCAAGATTTAACATGTTCATTTTAGCACCAAAATGAAGTGTGAATGACTTAGCTAATTATTTTAAGGTACCCAAAATAAAATATTAAAACCATTTAAAATTTTAATTTTGTGTTGCATTCACAGCTTGGACCTACAAGGGTTAGATAATTTCCTTTTGCTTAGAAGCACTTTTGAAGGTGAATAAACAAACTTTCACAAATTATCACTCAGGGTTTTGTTTTAAAAACATAGTGACTATCATTGACCAGAACTGATCGATGTTGATTACTAGGTGACCGATGTTGGTTGGTCTCAAAGAGAATTGATGATGGTAGTAAATGATTGATACCGGTCATCTAAGACCAATGTCGATCACCTATGAACCCGAAGGCAAAACCAAAGTGAAGTAAAAATGTTAGTCCAAAAAAAGACAAAAAATCCTTGAAACCTACAACACAGGGATTAGATAGAGAGTTTAAAGATCAAATAAGCCAAGAAATAACAAAAATGAATGCTACAAAGATTCAAAATGCAAGTTTTGTAAAATGTGTTTCGCTTTGCATATAGAGCAATGAGCATTTATTTGACAATTTATGAGTTGTATCTTCATCTCCTTGGTATGTGGGGTGTTTAGTATCCCATCGGGCATGTCATTTATGATCAAAGAATCCAATAAGGGTGGTTAGATCATGTGTTAGAATAAGTAAGAAAATTTAAATAAAAACACACTAACATGCATAACACTTACTTGCCTAGATCATAGGGGGAGCTTAGTGAAAAAAAACAAATGATAAAACTCAACTAAAATGCAAAGAACTTACAGATTCCTTACCTTCCTTGAATGATCCAAATGATGTGTTCGTTTGAATTTCTCAACTTTTACTCAAAAAATCTTTGGCAATGGACTAATATGGCTCATTCTCTCCTTGGCACCATTGTTGGCTCATGCTTGCTTGATGTAACTTGATGGTTTGGCTTGTGATTTTGGCATTCTAACACTATTATCATGCAATCTTGTCCTTAAACCAACATTATAACTTTACTATGCTCAAGCTCTCTCTTGAATTTAATAGGCAATGGCTTATGTTTATAGGTTTAGCAACTAACCCCAACTCAAGGTGAGTTAGAGTGTAGTTAGAGCTTCGAATGGGTTCAAACCCAACCTCAGTGAGTTAATTAATCCCATTAGAGTTAAAAAGGTGTCAGATGGTCATGATTAACTATGAATAGACATGTTGAGATATTTTAGGATATTTGACAACTCACAACAAGGTAATTATGAATTCTTAGGATATTCTTTGATTTTTGAATTTTCTTTTTTTGATAATTCATTAATTACTCATGGATGATTCAATTAGGTATTTAATTAGGTTTTACATTTTAATTAATTCTATTTAGGCAATTTAGCATTTTTAGGATTTGAATTAATTATACGTATGTATTTACCCCATTTAATAAGTCTATAAGCCAAATTGCATTTTTTAATGTCATGGAATAATTAGAGATGAATTCATGAGAGGTTTTTTTTGTTTATGGTAAGGTACCCCAATTAAGGATGTATCAATGAGATTCTGAGCTTTGACGAGTATTGCACAAGCGAATTTGGGATATTTAGTGATTTCTAGGCTTTATTTGTAGTGGTTGGTAGAAATTGGTCTAAAGTCCAGTATGAAGCCATTGGCAGCCAATTTTAGGTGTCTCCAACAATTACTTCTCAAATCCTCCTTGTAAACGGGGTGGGGGGCGGGGCAAGGGCAGTCAAGGGGGTGGAAGTCCATCATTACCATGTGGGAAACCCTTTGTTGGACTATTATGATGGATCTCACCTATTCATGGGGTGGTCTATTTGGAAACTTTATTCATCTTCCCTCTACTCAGGTATCAAAGTTTTGTTGACAACTTTTTGAGAACAATCGAGATGGTTGAAGGGTACATGATCCTCTTTCAATTGAGTCTTTTGATTGGAGCACCTATACTCCTAAGAATGGTCTACCTCACCACACTTTGGGGCTGTGGTTTTTTCCTAATGATATGTTCCTTCATATAATTTTGTTTTCATGCAATCTTATGGTTTATGCATTACTGTGGTAGCTGATGGTTTTTAGTTTTTGAGTTGTGTTTTGTATCTGTTACATCTTGATTTATTAATAAGCAATCTTACTTGATTATTTATAGATTTTCTATAGTTGATAATTTGATTTGATTATTACTAACGATGTTGTAAGTCATATGTTGTTATGGAAAGTGGTATGTTGCTTTGGTTTCATGATTTCACTACTATGAGTTAGCTATAGTGTATATTATTTACTTTGTAATCATGTTCACTTGTTATTCAGTGGTATTTTATGATAGACATATCATGATGTTACGGACTAACTACCTGCTTGTCGTGAGTTGGATGTAGGAGAGATTCATACCTTAAAGCATGATGGAGGGTGAACATCATCAGAGAGTGTGATATAGATGGAGATGTTGGGGCACGACAGAGGAATTGCTAGAACCTTGCATACACCGCATTAAATAAAATATATTAAATACATGGTTTGAATTATTAGCGTTAGTGCGTTTATGATGTTTTCACATTTAAATAATAGTTGATTGTGTGTTAGCTTAATTTATTACTTGTCTGGAAATAACCTCATGTGTGCAATAAACCTCATGTGATTTATTGCTTAATTCATTAGTAGTTTAGAATGTTAATGACTTACATTAGTAGCATTATTACTAAGTCATTATGATGAAGTATTTGTAGTAAATAATTATTTATTATTAGATAATTATAAAATAAAAATATGTAAAGCCTCAAAAAGTAAATAAATTAATTATATTTTATAATTAGAAAAATATATTTATACCAAAAGAGATTGTGGAAAGTATATAATTAGAAAAAGAAAATAAAAACAAAAAGAGAGAAAAACATAAAAAATAAAAAAAATCATGGAAATAACAAAAAGAAAGCATCATACTCTTTAAAGGAAAAAAGAATGGAGAGACGAGTGAAACATGGAGAAGAAAAAGGAGAACGAAAGGAAAGGAAGGATGAGATAGTTTCTGGTGTAAACCACAAATATTTCCAATTGGAACCAAGACAACTGTAACTATGTAGGGGATGTCTTTAAAATTTATGTGATATTCCATGTCGTAATCTCTGTAAAGTTGACGATCTTGTCAAATGAGAATTTAAATAGATGTATCCACTTCCTGATCTACATGAGCGAGTATATTGATATTTTACATCTGCATAAAACTATATATGTATATTGATCTACATAAAATTATATTTATATTGACCTGTATAGAACTATATGTGTATATTGATCTGCATAAAATTATATATCTATATATATATATATATATATATATCGATATGCATTCAATAATTAATAAATAACAAGTTGGGTAGTAAATAAAAGAAAATAATGAATTGATAGAATATATATGCAACAATATAATAAGTGGCAATATAATATAGTTATTGTTAAGCTATGGCAAAGTAGTTATAATATCGTTGCAGCTATAAAGACATATAAAACATTAACCATGGAGACTTTATTATAGGTCACAACACTTAGCTAAAATATGCATCAATAATATAATTTAACATGATCTAGATTCAATATAATAATCACCTGGTTTGATATGGTGTATCAGAGTTGTGGAAACAATAAATCAATATAAACAATTTGTATTGATAGGATACAACATTTAATTATATGAAAAAGATGTGTATAAGTGCATGATACTCTGAATCTACAATTTGCATATCATGGACTTATAAGTATACGAGATATGGGATATTAGTGCCAAATATGCAGCAAACTAGGAAAAATGTGATTAGTATAATAATCAGTTTATATATTGATAGTATAAAATTTTATATAAAACATATTTATTGGTTGTATAGGTATAATGATTTGGTATAAAATGTCATTTTAAATTAAAGTGGTGAACCTATATGAAATAGTGAATTACATATTCACTATCTTTCTACTTAATTCATCACCATCTTTAAAAAAAATAACGAATATGATAAGTATAATATCGCTTCATTATAATGTAATCTGAGCATGACTTCGAGCCACTAGACATAATTCTCAAGTATTCCAAATATAATGTTATAATACTTATAAAACTAAAAGTATATGTGGATATCACGTTATCTAAATATCATATGCCTCCTCTATTTGATCATAATATCGACTTAGCAGTATACTAAGAACTACGTATAGGTATTTTTCTCCACTCAGCTCTATATAGGCATGATTTCACAATATACTTTTGTGAATTATGCCTGAGTTTCACTATATTTGGGGATGTTTCTATTTACATATGGTTAATTTGACTTGAAAATACATGTTCAATCTATAGCAATCTACGTACATATGACTGTTACAATAAGATAACAATGATTATATTAAATAGCGAATCACTGTATGGTCCATTACATTCATAGATCTGATTGTCATATGGTAAAAAAAATATAATGAATTTCATATGCAATGTATAGCAATTTGTTATGTCTATCTAAATATATAAAGCCATCAGTATATATAAACCCAGAAGGGTATATAAGTGGCGATATTGCTTAGTCGAGTAAAGTCAAAAATAATTGGGATGACATTTATAGGTGTATGCTAAGTATATGAATCTTATTACCACCTATAGTATAAATAAGAAATCCTTTATTTGATTATAGTTCGGTTATAAGGAATATAATGTTAACATATTGATAGTTTATACCGGTTAATATTATAGGATTAATTAGATTATTTTGATAGCTAATTAGGTTATCTTCACATATAACTAGATAATGTATCTAGCGATGATATATGTGTGAGTGATGTTATCTAAGTATACTCATAGTACTATAACCGATAAAAATATTATATGTGCTATAATTGATCTACTATATATAGATATGAGATCATTTGGATCAAGGACCATGTTAAATATCATATTGATTGTGCTCTCACGGCTTTATCTACTAGATATAAAACTCTTCATTCGTAAGTATACTTGAATTTCTAGATAATGTATCTCACAATGCATTACTTAATGTTGACCTAGTCATTAGTGGTTGGTATACATTGTGATTGTTCCATTAATGGTTAGTATATTTACAGACTACGTGTACTGTAAATGATAAGTATACCATAGCATAGACCATAAATAGTTTTTGAGAATTATTGGTTTGTGTATTGTATTTTATATTACATACTTGTCTACGATACGTATCGTGGGCATACTAATATGTACAAGGAAATATACATATATAGATTATGTATATAAATACATTAGAATGCATGCCTATAGCATTGATTTTGACTAATATATTATCACGGATTTGGATGATTCATATATCTATGTTTTTGATAAAAATTTTGTGTATCATATAAGAGCAATTTGGATATTGTTGAATACTTATATGTGAACCCTGATATGAAATACTATGTATTCTTGAAAACTTGTGTACGGATTTATATAGCTTTAATTATATCAGAATGAAAATCTATTTAGTTAAGGATAAAAACTATGAAAGAGAATTACATTATAGAATCCCTTATCTTATAGTGATCATTAATATGCTTTGTGAACAAGAAAGTTTTAATGATTAATTAAATCATACAAAGTTCTTGATTAGATCTATAACTATAGTATACAATAGTGAAAACTTATGTGCGGTTCATATTATGAGTATATTAATATGTATAAGTGTTTAGACATATATATCATATATCAATGTCTCGTGATGTGTGCTTATAAGTTATAATAGTGTGTAGTTTAAACATAAGATATATGCAGTTGGTATAAACTGTACTTGTTTGCTTATTATTTAAAATTATGAGACATTTGATACTTAAAATTGTAAAACTCATTGTTTGAAATTGAGTAGTTGTTCTTATGAACAATGACTATGATATTATGGGATGTCATTGAGTGTACTATATTTGAAAACTACTTACAAGAATTAGAAAATGATAGTCTATATGTATGTTATATCCATGTGGTACAAGTTGTAATTATTATGTCTAGATTCATTCATACATTTAATGGACTAAATGTATGCATTTTGATTATTTTTATGTTTAACATGTTTTATGAGAACTAGTATAAAGTATTGTATTATCTCTGGCTACAAAAAATAGAATATGCAGCCTAATACATATACACTATACTCAGTTGGTATAATTTGTACTTGTTTGATTATTAATTATGTAGTAAATTATATTGTGGAGATTCATTCATACATTTGACAAATTAAATATATGCATTTGATTATTCATGCGCTTAACATGTTTTGTGATTTCTAGTGAGAAGTAATATGTATGAATCTATTGGTTATATATATGTTAACCAAATCTCATATTGTTGGTACTAATTAAGTATTGAGATAGACTTCAATAGCTTATTAGCATCGTAATGCTAATTGAAGGTAATTAGATGAAATGGTGTGTATAAAATTGACTGATGATAGAAGTCAATAAATATTAAAAACTTTGGCCAAAGTAATGTTAATTAGACATTATCATTTCATGTGTATGATTTACATATTTATGCAATATCTTGTTAAAATAGGTTTCTTTATGGTATACTACATATTTTTTTAGAAATCATATAGCAAACGGGTACCAGCTTCTCTCTCTGTATTCTCACATCATCATTATCAACTCATACGTGAAGGAACGGCCATTTCCTAATGAGAAATTTTGTGGGGGATCGATGGTTCATGGTTGTGTAAAAGCACTCGGATGATGCTCTCGCTCCCCATAGCAGTACTTATTTGGAGATGACACTTGAGATTGCCATAAATACTAGAGTTCAAAGAACTTATGCTTCGTGGAGCCATGTATCCTATATACGTACAATATACTGTATTTATTATTGATACATTATTTTGATAAAATACAATTATTACTTATTATACATTAATAGCAATGGTTGTACTAGTCATGGCTTGACATTTATAATTACTTTCCATATTTGGTTATGATGTGTTTTATATGTTGATAGTGATTAGTGGTTGTTAGATGTCATGTGCCTATTTATAGTTAACATACTTAGAATATATAATTTGATCATTAATTATATTCTCATAGTGAATTCTAATGACAAAATACGTTGATTTAAAAAAATCACAATTTTCTAAGTCAACCCCAATGGGTTATTACATGTGGTATCAAAGTTGTGGCTCAAACTCTAGGACCTAATGAGTCCACTAGCATTTTTGTATCCTTTTATTTATTAGAAAGGAGAGTGATGAAAGCTAGAGTATCAAAAGAAGGTCTTTCATATATCCATGATAATAACCCTCTATTTTATCCCAACCAATTTGTTGATGTGCAAGCAACAAAGATGGATTAGATTCTCACATACATTATTACATCCTGATTCTTCGCTAAGCTTACTATTTAATTATTCGTGGATATTTATAGTCGACAAATTTGGATTTGGGTATTTTTTACTAATCTTTGAGATATATGTTGCTATGAGACAATAAGATATTACTTAGGTTACATGATCATTTTGTTAGGAGTTAACTGTAGTGTATATGTTTTTACATTATGATCATGTTGATTCATTATTTTAGTAATATTTGATGATGTATAGATATCATGTTGTTACTATCTAACTACATACTTGTTGTGAGTTTGACTCAAGATAACTCATCCCTTAGAGTGTGATGGAGGGAGAACATCATTAGATATGGTGATGTAAATGTAGATGATGGAGGATGACAGAGAACCCAACTAGGACCCTTCAAACACCATGTTAACTAGCACATGATAGATGCATAATAAAGTGGTTAGCATAATATGTTTTGATAGCATTTGCATTACATCGTTAAACATGATTGCTAGCATATTTTAATGGTTTTATGGAACTCATTTTATGTGATTTACGTGTGTGACCGTTAAATGCTTTTTGAAATGTGATTTTCATAATTAGATGTAAATTCAAATTTATTGATCATTGAATATATCATTAAACCATCATTTTAAATATGATGATTATTGTAATTAAAAACAAAAAGAAATAAAATATGGAGATTAATGTCTTAGAGGAAAAAATGGAAAAAGATAAGAAAATAATAAAAAATAAAGAGAAATGGAATGTTTGAATTTAGGAAAAATCAAAAATTAAATAAATTCATAAAACTAAAAGAAAAACAAAAAAAAGTGAAAATTTATGCCCTATTGAGGAAAGTGAAAAAAAAAAAAAGGCTATCAAGAAGAGCAGGGGGTTTAGGACAAATGAGAAGTGGCAGTGGGAGAACACAAGAGGAGGTAAAAGGGGAAACTCAACATTGGAACATAGAGGAAGGTGACTTCCAGGAAGGCATTATTACTAGGTAGGTATAGCAAATTGAATTTGTGTGCTCGTATTCTATGAAACATATATGTTTGGTATGATAGTAATCTGCATGTTTATAAAATTGAATAATTTTGAAATAATTATGAAAAAAAAAGAAATGATATAGACTGCATATATAGATTTTAGAATATAATCTCTATATGGGTTGTTTAATATATATATATATATATATATATATATATATATATATATATATATATATATATATATATATATATATATATATATATATATATCATATGGGTCTCATGACACATATTATATATAGATATTCTTCCATCAAACTATAATCTATAATTGTTTGTTTTGTATACATGGGTTTCATAATAATCTATGAGTTAATATATGCAGTCTAGCTATATAAACTCTCTTTTATTTATCTATAATTACCATGGTTTGAACAATTATAGTATTATTGTATATACTTCAGATTACAATTGGGGTGCACCATATAGTTGTATGTAAATTTGGTCTTAATGAGATGATTTACTATGAAAACATAGGAGCTAGAGCCTAGGGAAATAGTTAATTTACATAATTAAACAACGACTTGGAAAAGAAGACATAACGACTCGTATGTCAGATTAATATTTAAAAAAATAGACCGTAGTATGTTACAACGAACTAAGTCTCTATAAGCAGTGAACTCTAGAGTATGGTAAGATGTATAACTAATTTCATATTGACATATATACACAATGAAGACACAGTACAATGATTCAGAGTGATGGTGACTTGTATTAAGATAATAGTATTTTATTTAAAAATAACAATTCAAATCCACATGCAATGGTTATATCTTGTACAATAATATATATTAACTTCTATATATTTTATTATTCCAACTTAGTATAGTTCAAAATTATATGGAACAATGATGCAATTTGGAGTATATCGATATGTATATGATGAATTACAAAAATATATATAAATATGCCATACATCTGAAAACTAGTTACTTGTAAATATTGAGTACTCTTAATATCTTAAACAATGATATATATTAAATTTAGGCCAATATACACAATCAATGGTTTATATCTAATCAATAAAATTGGGAGTGACCTCAAATTTCATAGTAAGAGGTTGATTGATCCAGTGCTTTGAATATTTCCAACAAGTCGATAGACTATGTATCTTGTGAAACTTATCTTTAAGCTCGGTCTATGCTACATGCGTTGAAACTTTGACTCTATGTTTGAGTTGTGTGGAAGCTTGGAACTTGTTGACATGGGTAGGTGAGTGAGATGCCACGTGGTGGCTTGTGAGATATAATGAAATTCTTACAAAGTAAAATATATGTGATCTTCAATCGACCACATAAGTTGTTGTAACATTAGACTGAATTTCAAAACATAATGATGTTCTGGCAACTTGCATCTATGTGATTTAATGGTTTTTAAATATAACAAATTCCATGTATAATAATTTATTATAGATTTATATCTAAAACCATAAGTATATATAAATCCAAAAGTTTATATAAATGATGATATTGCTTAGCTGAGAAAAGCCACAAATAATCAAGATAATTTATATAAGTGTATGTTGAGTAAAATGTTGGTATGTTAATGTACTACGGAGTACCGATGCTAAGACGGTGTTATGTTAATAATTTTATCATATGTGTAATTTAAGTATAAAAATCCTAATACCACCTAAGTATAAATAATATATCCATTATTGATTGTATTTTGGATATAAGGGATATAATATTAGTATTTTAATATATCCATAGCCTATAGTGTTTAAGGTTATAAAGTTAACTAGATTATCTTGTGAGATAGCTAGATTATCTTCACAAACAACTATTTAATACATCTAGGGATGATACATGTGTGAGAAATTGTTAACATAGATGCTTAAAATACTATAACTAGTAATATGTCATTTGTACTATAACTGATCTACTATATATAAATATGGGATCATTTAGATCAAGTACTAAGTTAAATATGGTATTGTTTGTTCCCTCTCAGCTTCATATGTTGGATGCAAGACTCTTTATTCATACGCTTGTATTACTAAAAGTTGATCTAAGGGTTAGTGTTTTTTATATTAATCCATTGTAAACTAGTGTATGATATGTACCATGGGTGTACTAAAATATATAAGGGCATGTACATATATATAACTTATGTATATAAATGCATTGGGATGTGTTCTTATAAGTATAGATTTTGACTAGTATCTTGTCACATAGTTTTGGGTGGTTCATATATCTAGGTACTTGATGAAACTCTTGTGTACATAATTTAGATATTGTCGAGTACTTACATGAAAGGCTATGTAGTTTGGAGAACTTGTGTAGATAGTCATTGATTAGAGCTATAAATGACTATTAGTATAAAATAGTGAACACTCATGTGCAATACATATTATGATGTATAAGTAATCGTATATAGGAGAATATACTTATAACTAAACAAATGGTTAAAATAATTCATAGGGTTATAAGGGACCAGAGACTATAACCATATGAAAATAGTCTCCTAAAAATGGAATGAGATGTTTAAATGGAAGATTATAATAGGTTTATGAGTTATCTGATTCTCTACAAATATTATGATTGACTCCCGAAAAAGTAAGTAGGGTGTAGATAAAAATTGTTGCCTATATTATTATTGCTTGTACTATATACTTGAATCTACTTACAAAGATTAGATTATGCAGTCTAACATAAGATATATGCGATTGGTATAATTTATACTTACTTATTATTTAGGGTTATGAGATAATAATTCTCAAAAATGTGAGACTTGTAGTTCGTAATTGAGTAGTTGTGCTCATGAACAATGCACTATGATATTATGGGATGTCATAGAGTATTTTATATTTAAAAAACTATAGTCTAAATGTATATTATACCTATGTGGTATAAACCATAATTGATATGACTAGATACATTTATATGTTTGAAGGATTAAATATATGTGTGTTGGTTATTTATATGAATAGCATATACATATACATAGAGGTGTGTGCTTATAATTATATTTAAATAAGTGGTTCAAACTATATTGTTTATTCCTATAAAATAGAATCTTAGTTATGCATGCATATAGCCCCTGAGATTATAATGAATGCTAAAATGGAATATTTTGTGATCATGTGAAAAAAGACTTTCTTTGTTATGTCTAGTTGCATGCATAGAAGCTTATGTTGCCATTGATTTATACCACTTAATTTTATTGGTTATGGTATTTATTAGTTGTGCTCAAGGACACTAAACTATGGTAATATGGGTTATCATAGGATGTAGTATATTAAGAAACTATTTATAGTAAATAGAATTTGCAGTTAGATGTATATTATACCCATATGACTTAAGTTGTAGTCATTATATCTATTATGGGATAAATAATAATGTGAGATTCATTCATACGTTTGATGGAATAAATATATGTTGGTAGATAATTTTGTGCTTAACATGTTATATAATTATTAGTATGATGTAATCTATGTGAATATATTGGTTATATAATGTTATCTACATCTCGCAATGGTGGTACTGAGTAAGTAGTGAGATGGACTTCAAAAGATTATTAGCATCACAAATACCAGATAAAGGTAATCTAATCAAGTGGTGTGTAAGAAATTGACTGATCCTTATATCATTATTTATTAATGAAAACTTTGACCAAGTAATGTTTAGTGAGACATTGTCATTTCATGAGAATGATTTACATGTATGCGCGATATCTTGTAATATAATAGGTTTCTATGATACACCACATGTTTAGTTTTAGAAATTATACAACACATGGGTACTTGCTTATTTATCTAGATTCTTATGCCATCACTATCTAATCATATATGAAAGAAGTGACATTCTCTGATGGGGTTAGTTCAACGAATCATTGTTTTGTGGATGGTGTGGAAAAGAGCTTGGATGATGTTCTCCTTCCCCATAATAGTACTAGTTTTAAGATGACACTTGAGATTACTGCAAATACTAGAGTTTGGGAAACTATTGTTCGAAGAGCCATGTATCTTATATATACATTGTATTGTATTATATTTATTATTTGAACGTAATCATGATGAGGTGTAATTACTTTATATATCTGTGTTATGATGTGTTTTTTATGATGATAGTGATCAATGATGTATGATGTAGTATGCTTCATTTATAGTTATCACACTTAGATCATTAGATATGATAACTACTTAGATTCTCATTGTGTAATCTCTTTATAGTTTAAATTATTTGAGTTAAAAAAAATCACATGTTTCTAGGTAGATCTTAGTGGGTATGTTACAGACATGGATGAATCTAGAGACCAAATTTTAGCTTTAAAATAGGATGAACCTGAAGAGCATTCTACTGAGCAAGGAAACCCTCAGGATGTGAGAGTACAAGTACTATTGTACTAGTTGAGTGAAGCATATTATGTAATCTATGTGAATATATTGGCTATATAATGTTATCTACATCTCACAATGGTGGTACTAAGTAAG
The DNA here is from genome assembly GCA_037957365.1 of Torreya grandis. NCBI lineage: Eukaryota > Viridiplantae > Streptophyta > Pinopsida > Cupressales > Taxaceae > Torreya > Torreya grandis. Next base: position 1,360,059 of record JARHVA010000406.1, read on the forward strand.
TAGTGAGATGGACTTCAAAATATTATTAGCATCACAAATACCAGATAAAGGTAATCTAATCAAGTGGCGTGTAAGAAATTGACTGATCCTTATATCATTATTTATTAATGAAAACTTTGACCAAATAATGTTTAGTGAGACATTGTCATTTCATGAGAATGATTTACATGTATGTGCGATATCTTGTAATATAATAAGTTTCTATGATACACCACATGTTTAGTTTTAGAAATTATACAACACATGGGTACTTGCTTATTATCTGGATTCTTATGCCATCACTATCTAATCATATATGAAAGAAGTGACATTCTCTGATGGGGTTAGTTCAACGAATCATTGTTTTGTGGTTGGTGTGGAAAAGAGCTTAGATGATGTTCTCCCTCCCCATAATAGTACTAGTTTTAAGATGACACTTGAGATTACTGCAAATACTAGAGTTTGGGAAACTATTGTTCGAAGAGCCATGTATCTTATATATACATTGTATTGTATTATATTTATTATTTGAACATTATCATGATGAGGTGTAATTACTTTATATATTTGTGTTATGATATGTTTTTTATGATGATAGTGATCAATGATGTATGATGTAGTATGCTTCATTTATAGTTATCACACTTAGATCATTAGATATGATAACTACTTAGATTCTCATGGTGTAATCTATTTCTAGTTTAAATTATTTGAGTTAAAAAAAATCACATGTTTCTATGTAGATCTTAGTGGGGATGTTATAGACAAGGATGAATCTAGAGACCAAATTTTAGCTTTAAAATAGGATGAACCTGAAGAGCATTCTACTGAGCAAGAAAACCCTTAGTATGTGAGAGTACAAGTAGTATTGTACTAGTTGAGTGAAGCATATTTTGAATAATCAATTTTCTGAAGGGCTCTTATTCTTTCAAGAAAGATCATTTCACAGTGTCAAAGGGATCATTTCATTTTGCCAAAGGTTTCTTTCCTTTCTGAGGGGTTCTTTTTGTCGATAGATGGACCAAATAAAAGTTCAAAGGGTTCCTTCCCTTAAAAAAAGGGACAGTCTTAAAGAAATCCGATGGGCACTTTCATTTCTTCCATAGGGTCCTTTACAAGTTTCTCGAAGGGTATGTTCCCTTCGAGAAAGTTCTTTACAAAAAAGTTGAAGGGCATTATGTGCCAAAAGGTTCACTTGGAAAATTATGAAGGACACTTGACAAGAATCTTGAAGGGTATCTACCCTTCGAGAAAGTTCACTTCAATAATTTAGAGAGGCTCTTCAAGGTTTTTGAAAGGGTCACATACAAAAAGGTTGAAGGGTATCTTCCATTTGGAAAAAGGCATTTTCAAAACACTAAGGGTACCTTAAATTTTTTTTGAATGGTAGAATTCCTTCAGAAAAAGTTCACTTCACAGTTCGAAGAGCAATTTGCAAAAATACGAAGGGGTTGATTGCAAAAGTCTGAAGGGTAAGTGGACAAATACAATTTTATCCAAGGGCACATATTAAAGTTCTAAAAGTTCCATTCTTTCGGGGAAGTGACAATCAGAAAATCTAAAGGACCATTGTAAAAATCCAAAAGGTTCTTTCACAATTCTGAGGGTTCTTTTCAAAGGGTAAAGGACCATTTCAAAAAAGTTGAGGGGTGGGTCTCTTTCCCCTTTGGGAAAGTCATCAAAAAATCCAAAGGGCAATTTGGAAAAAAAGTTCAAAATAATTACTTTGGACAATTTGTCTGAAGGAAATGAACAAAGAGGAAGGTTGTAGACAAAAAGTTTGAAGGAATTCCTTTAGATAAATTATTCAAAAGAATTCCTTTGGAACACTTACTAGAGGAGTGTTCATTACAAAATATTGAAGAGAAAACTTCAAAGTGAATAGACAAAGACAAAATTGAGAAAAGCTCAAGGACAAATTGTTCGAAAAACAAATGCCCAAAGAAAATGCATGCCTAAGGAAAGTCTGAAGACTTGAATTTCCACAGACTAATTACCCATGGGAAAGTGATGAAGGAAAATGAGAACCAAAAATAAAAGGCAAATGATTTCAATAGCCAATAAATAGATTAACACGTTCTATATTCTATATGTAGAGCATGCAATGTGGCCCAAAATAGGACTAAACATGTCCAAGACATGTAGTCATTTCAAACATGTCTCTTTCAGATCTAAAATGGAGACTTGAATGTATGAATATCTCAAGGAGTTTAATGTTGGAGAGCTTAACATATATTTCCATGCATGCACTATTGTTTGTCTTGAGCCTTTCAAACATTCTAGTAGCTCAAGAGGAGTTCTATAGCTGGAGATTGGTGTAGCATTATGCATGATGAAGGTTTGACTCAAACTCGAGCCATCATCCTTTTTCCAATGCCAAAGAGCTTTCATGCAAGACATAAGATAAAAATATATTTTATTTGAAGGTTGAAATAACACAAGTTGGACTGAGTTGACTTCTTCTTCTTTTTTCAGCACCAACCTCTTGATTGTTGTATCTTTTCTATATAAGTTGGCTTTTAGCCTTGAATTGTATCCTCTTTTTGGAAAGACCATATTTTTCCAGAATTTGTGCTGTGTACCCTTTTCAAATTAATAGGACAGTTTTCAAACTTCAAAGTGCTGGTATAGTGTATTTATGTAATTGATTTGCATATGTGATAGAGTTTTCTTCCGTATCAATTCTTGAATCTTAACTAGTTACTCGTTGATCAGATTATATAGGTCATGTTATGTATTTAATCTTTCTTAGCTGAAGTTATAGTGGATATAAGTAGCTTGTTAGTTCCTTGAATTAAGCTTATTCCTTCATTTGCCTCAAGCTTTGATCACCAAATAGAACCTTTTCATGACATATTGATGCGTAGGGGTCATTTGGAGTTAAAAAATTCATTCTTTTTACTATTTGATCAGTGTTTTAGGAGCCCAAATTTAGTGGATCAAGAAAACTTTAGGTGTATCACCGTCATTAGATAGAATTTCCCTTCAAGTTTATTTCTTTCTTTTTTCCTAGCAGTTCATAACATAGATTAGAGATCCTAATTGATATGTCAAAGGGAGCTAGCCCTTATAATCTAGAGAATCAATCCAATGATTAGGTTACCCATAGCGTAAGATTGTTTCCATGTTTCAGCAGACTATGAAGGCCTAAAAGTATCTTTATAAGGGTGCAAGTCTGATTGAAAATAGTTTTTGGCACACCTGGTGGGACCACAAAAAAGTCTGCATATTTGAAGAAAATTTGGAGTTGAATAGATGCGTTTGCAGTAAAAGAGAATATCTATCTTCATCACAAGCTAAAGATTCTTTAAATTTTAGAGTTCATAGCATCATTTAGGTAGCTCTTTCATGCCAAAGGTTACCACAAGGTCAATAAGTAAAGTTATTCCTTTTTAATTTATATCTTATAAGAGATTAAGGTTTAGGAGGGCAAAACCATATCCTCATAAACAATATTTATCCTACTATTCTAATCACTACAACCCCCACTACCCAAATGGCCATAAAAAATTAGGTGTTTGCTCCATTCAATATAGGCAAGCTACTGAATTTAGCCAAGTTTGATGACATTTTGGTGTCTGCCCTCAAGATTATCCCATTCTTCTCAAGAGAAAATCAAACAACCCCTATTGAGCATATCCAAGATGTGGCTAATCTCTATTTAGATTATAATGTTGTTAAAAATAATGTTGCTATCAGATAGCTTACTACTTCCTTCAAAATAATAGCATTGTAATGGTATATAAATCTCCCACTAAATTCCATTTCTACTTAGGATGAATTGGGTGTAGCCTTATTCAAGCAATTTGAGGACAAATCTGATCACCTATCTTTAGTTGAGCAATTAATAGCCATAACATGGGCTCCTCATGAGTTCATGTCTAATTTTAACTTTAGATTACAAAAGACATGGACCAAAATACCTATGTTGATAAGGCCATCCCCTGAATATGCATTTATATACTATTTGAAAGCCCTTAATTCTGACATTAGTGTGATGATACAATCAATGGATGGCACTACTTTGCTAGATGCTTGTGAGGTTGAAATAAGGGTATAAAATAGTTTGATACAAGTTGGTAAGCTTTTTCCAAGACCTCCAATGCCTATATTTCCAAAAATAAGTTCTATACCAACCCCTCAAGTTCCTCAAATTATATCCTTAGCTCCTATTCTAACACCTCAAGCTCAAATTACAACCCCTACTAGCCAAGCTAGTGAGATGAGAGTTGAAAAGCTTGTTACAATATTTTGGGAATGAAATAGTGTAACTCAAGAGATAGTAATATCAGTCTAATAGGCCCTAGCAACAAGAAAATCAGAACACCTATTAACCCTTCAAATATTAAAAGACACCTTATTACGGTTTCAGAGAGAATATACCACTTTATCAAGCACAAGGAGCCATAACTCCAGCTAAGCCATATGTTGTCATTGATCCTAATGTTCTTTCCACTTAAATGGCTATTATTCCCATCCCACCTCAAAACAACTTGATGTAGGATTCAGGTTGGTAGTCCTCAAATCTCAATGATGCTCAAAACCAAGCCTTGGTATCACTACACATCACTATGCCACAAATGACACAAGAAGAGTTTTCTTTTCAAGGAGGTCAGTACCAAGATACAGGTTTGGCATCATAAGGAGAGACTCAGTAAGTTCAAGGATAACCTAATGCCATTAATGTAAATTGGTAATTGGATAATCATGTTGTTTTTACTCAAGGTGTTGAAACTAACAATTCAAGTGGTCAAGTTGCAGTTGTAACTAGAGCTAAAAGAAAAGCCATTGATGAGCTATAGAAGGTGATGAATGCTTCAAGCACTCTTCATGTTGTTTTTAGGAGTAAAAAAGACAACTCGTTGCCCCTATAACTCAGAAAAATCATAATATAGAGGTTAGTAAAGTTCAACGAATACCTCTAGTTCACGAGCAACTAGTGCTTCAGAAAGTGTAACCAAAGGTTAATGGATCTCATTTCAGTATAGTGCATCAAATGAAGAAATCTAATATCAACATTAGTATATGGGATTCTCTTTCCATTCTAGGACAAAAGGATAAGCTCATTCAAGAGGTTTCAGCTCTCAAATTGTCTCTAAAACTGGTTGAGAAAGAAGGTGTTGTCTTGACTAATTTAAATTAACTAACTAATCAATAGGTATAACAAGTAAATAAAATGTCAAAGGTGGATAAAACTAAGATAAAATCAAAGAAAACTCCTCCTTTTTACCTTTATTTCATAGTAGGTGATACTTTGGTTCATAATTATATGGTGGATAGTGGAGCTAGTAGTACAGTCATGCCTAAACAAATTACAGACAAGCTTGGCCTCGTTTATGAGCCAAACACAAAAAGGGTATTTTAATTGGATGGGTTACCAACAAATATGGTAGGCATCATCAAAGATATAAAGTTGACATTACATGCTTTTCCCAATGTTACTATTTAGCAGGATGTTATTGTGGTAGACTTGCCTCCTTTCTTTGTTATGTGCCTTTTAAGGGACTTCACCTCAAAAATTGGGGGATATTTATCAGTTGATTGGACTTATTTAATTTTGAGAACCAGGTATGGTACCAAGGTAACTATTCATTCTGAACCTATTGCAAATTTCTATATGGAACCATATATGCCAAGTGTTATGAACACTAACTATATCATTTCAGATGATGTGCTGAAAAAAGAGTGAAGTAGAAAATGGATCACCTTTAGGAGTTCCAGATGTGTTTATTGATGAGTGGGATTCCAATTTTCATGAGCATGATCCTTATAAACTGATTGAAGGACTTGGTGTATATTGCCTTCATGAGAATGATGCACTAATTCCATCCATGGTTAAGGATGATGAGTCTAATGAAGGTCTATGGTAATTATACTTTGATAGATCAAGGAATAAGCATGGAATCAAAGTATGTTCAAATAATGTTGTAGAGTATGAGGCACTAGCTCACAATTTGTAGTGGGCTAAGAAGATGAAAGTCAATTCTTTGCAAGTGTTTGGTGATAGTGAACTTGTAGTTCACAAAGTAAGAAGTTTGAATGTATGTAAAAATTTATTGCTTAGTCTTACAGGCATAAAATATGGGACTTGAAATTTTCCAAGATTTTAGCATTCAGACAATACCAGGAAGTAAGAATAAACATGCTAATAGGCTAGCTATTGTTGGGGCATAATTTAGTATCCCAACTGATGTAAAAAATAAAAATAAATTAGTCACACATATAGGTCGTTGTAAGGCCTTCTATTTCAGATAATCATGAAAATTGGCAAGTGTTTAAAGATGACAATCAAATTGTGAGATTTTTGCAAGAAGAGGCTGAGTTTTCTTCAAAAAACCAATCAAAGCACTTGCAACAATATGGTGATTAGATTATGCAACTAAAAACAAATAAGCTACCCAAGGGATTGGTCACACTTGAGAACATTTTCAATGGTGATGATCAGTTAAGGAAGGAAAAGTCATCCTTGTCAACGAAAGAAGAGAACTAAGCCAATATAGAGATTGCAACTGGTAAGACTTTAAAGTTGGATAAGGTATGCACTTCTTCATAAAAAGAAGCTTTCATTGAGTTATACATAAGTTTTGTTGATATATTTACATGGAAATATAGTGATTTCAAAGGATTTGATCCAAGTTTAGCTCAACACACCATTGAGTTAGAGGCTGAAACTAAACTGGTGAGACAAAGACAAAGGCCCATTAATCTTAAACTTGAGCCTTTGATAAGAGCTAAGCTTCACAAGCTCATAGAGTTAGCTATTATATTTCCAATCAAGCACTCAACTTGGGTGGCAAACCTTGTTCCGATATGGAAGAAGAATGGTGAGATTAGATTGTGTGTTAATTTCCATGATTTGAATAGGGCTTCACTTAAAGATCACTATTCATTGCCATCAATGAAAAAAAATTTACAACTAGTTTCAGGTTTAGAGTGATTTTAGTTGTTGGATGGATATAGTGACTACAATCAAATTTTGGTCAAAGAAGAGGACCAATTTAAGACAGCCTTCACAACAAAGTGGGAGACATTTGCATACAAAAAGATGCCATTTGATTTATCTAACGTTGGAACAACCTTTCAAATATCCATGGAAATGGCATTTCAATACCTTCTTAACAAGTTTATACTTATTTATTTGGATGATATAATAATGTTTTCAAAGAATGCAGGTGGTCACATGGTTCATCTTAAGCAAGTGTTCAAAAGGTGTAGACAATTTGGGGTATCTCTAAATTCCAAAAAGTGTGTCTTCTCGATTCATGAAAGTAAGCTTATTGGACATGTTTCAAAGCATGTTATAAGCATAGATTATAAAATGATAGACTCCATTCTTGCACTCTCTTTGCCTAAGCACAAAAAAGCTATGCTAAGCTTGTTTGGGAAGATCAACTTCATCAGGAGGTATATTTCAAATTTTGCCATTTTAGTTAAGCCACTTACAACCATGTTGAAGGAAAATCAAAGTTTCAGCTGGGCCAAATGAGTAAAAGGTTTTGAGGATATTAATAAGGCCATAACTAGTGCTCCTACACTTATAAATCTAGATTTTATAAAATATTTCATTCTGTATACTTATGCTAACATGGACACCATTTCAGAAATTCTTATGCAACAAAATCAGTAGGCTTTGGAGCAGCCAATAGACTTCTTTAGTCAAGGTCTAGAAGAATATGAAACAAGGCACTCTTTTGTTGGAAAATATGTACTTTCAGTTATAAGATCCCTTAAAAAAATTAGATACCTATTGTCTAACAATAAGATACACCTAATAGTTCCTAATACAAGCATAAAAGAGTTTCTCTTGAACAAAGATATAAATGAGAAGAGAGTTGGTTGGATAAACAAGGTAATGGAGTATGATGTAGAAATTAAGGTGAAAAAGTTGGTTAGAGGCAAAGGAATTTGTGAGCATCTAGCTCAAGACTTGTAAGAGACTAATGAGGTTGTTTTGGTGTCAAATGATGAAGAGGTTGTAGTTGGTCATCCCTCACCTTCCAGTTTGTTCCATCACTTGGTAATCTATTCCCAAGATGTTATTTATCCTTCTCATCTAAGTGCTTCAAAAAGAAGATATTTTAGGTTGCATTCAATTTCATTTTTACTTATTGATGGTGTTTTGTTCAAGAAAGATATCAATGGCATGCTGCTAAGATGTATAGAGCCAGGCCAAACTCAAAGATTGTTGGAAAAGTTCCATGATGGACATGGTGGAGGACACTTTTCTGAAAGAACTATAGCCCTTAAGATCATGAGATGTGGGTACTATTGGCCTAGTATATTTGGTGATTGCCATGCATGGGTTCGAAAGTGCAAATGGTGTGCTATGTTTGTAGGAAAAGTGAAACTTGCAGCCTTACCTCTTCAACCAATTGTAGTGGATCAGCCCTTTTTTCAATAGGGATTGGAATTTATTGGTCTTATAAATCCTCCTTCAAGTTTAGGACATAAATGGATCATAACTACTACAGATTACTTCACACATTGGATAAAAGTAGTGGCATTGAAAGAAGCAAATGAAACTAATGTTCTTGATTTTTATGAAGGTTTGATTACTAGGTTTGGACTTACTTCAACTATTATTTATGATAATGCAATGGCTTTTGTGAGATCTAGGATAAGCTAATGGGCTATCCAACATGGGATTTATCTCAACACTTCATCAAACTATTACCCATAAGGCAATAGCCTTGCTGAATCTATGAATAAGAACCTATTGAGGATCATAAGGACTATTGAAGATAATCAAAGATTATGGCATCTGAAGTTGAATTCAGCTCTATGGGCTGATAGGATCACCTATAAAAGGTCAATAACCAACTCTCCTTACAAGCTGGTATATGGCAAGGAAGTGAGGTTACCCATTTATCTTGAGTTTCTTGATTTAGAACTAATGCATCAGCTTGAATTATTGGAGAATGAGCCTATGGAGATTAGGTATGTTGAGCTTATGGAGTTGGAAGAGACAAGAAATCAATCCATGTTAGCCATGGAGATTCATCAAGCACAAATGAAGAGAGCTTTTGACAAAGGAATTTCTTCATTAATTTTCAAAGAAAGAGATTATGTCCTCAAGAGGGATGAGGATAGAGCTAAACCAAGAAAACACATAACGTTTGATTCCCTTTGGAGTGGCCCATACACAATCTCCAGCTGTAAATCCCATAACGCCTTCCAAATTACAAAGATGGATGGCGAGGAGCTTCCAATCCCAGTCAATGGAATACATTTGAAACATTGTTATTGAAGATCAAAGCTCCTTGTACATAGTTAGTTTATTTTGCTTTCCTCTAAGTGTTGTTTAAGCACAGTAGTTTATTTTTATTTTGTTCCAAAGTTCTTGTTTGCACATCTACTTTTTAGTTAGTTGTCCCTACTTTGTGTGTTTTCCTTCTTGTTTTAGAGGATGAAGGTTGTCTTTTTCAAATCAGAGTTTATACTTACAATTATAGACCATATTTAGCATTGTTTTATGAGTTTAAATGTTATGTATATGGTTTGATTCTCAAGCATAGTAGGCATGCTTCCCAATTGAATCACCAAAATGTTGACAAATTTGATGCTGCAAGTCAAATTGTCACCTCTATCATTCAAAATTTTGCATAAACATGCCTTTTGAAGTAGTGGTAGAAATTGGTCTTTATATTTTTTCTAAAGGGCTCCTTCCTTTCAAACAAGGATCTATTTCAATAGTTTTTCTAAAGGGCATGTATCGACAAAATGGGCTTTTCAATTGACCAAAGGAGTTGGGCTTGTTTCAATTTTCTAAAAGGCTCTTATTCTTTCAGGAAATATCATTTCACAATGCTGAAGGGATCATTTCATTTTGCCAAAGGGCTCTTTCATTTTTAGGGGGTTCTTTCTATTTATATATGGACCAAACAAATGTTCAAAGGGTTCCTTCCCTTGAGAAAAGGGGCAATATTCAAGAAATCTGATGGGCACTTTCATTTCTTTGCAGGGTCCTTTACAAGTTTCTCGAAGGTATGTCCCCTTCGAGAAAGTTCTTTACGAAAAAGCTTAAGGGTATTATGTGCCGGTTCACTTGGAAAATTCTGAAGGACACTTGACAAGAATCCTGAATGGTATTTTTCCTTGAAGAAAGTTCACTTCAAGAATTTTGAGAGGCTATTCAAGGTTTCTGAAAGGGTCACTTAAAAAAAGGCCGAAGGGTATCTGCCCTTCGAAAAAAAGTGTTTTCAAAACACTAAGGGAACCTCAAATTTTTTTTCAAAGGGTATAATTCCTTTGGAAAAAGTTCACTTCATAGTTCGAAGGGCAACTTGCAAAATTCCAAAGGGGTTGATTGCAAAATTTTGAAGGGCAAGTGGACAAATACAATTTTATCAAAGGGCACATATCAAAGTTCTGAAGGGTCCATTCTTTCGGGGAAGTGACAAGCAAAAAGTCTGAAGAGCCATTGTAAAAGTTTGAAGGGCCATTATAAAAATTCAAAGGGTTCTTTCACAGCTATGAGGGTTCTTTTCAAAGGGTAAAGGACCATTTCAAAAAAGCTAAAGGGTATCATCCCTTCAAAAAAGGACAATTTCAAAGATGAAGGGATGTTTCACAAAGTCCCAAAGGGTTCATTCAAAAATCCGAAGGGCTAGTATGAAATGTTGAGGGGTCTCTTTCCCTTTGAGAAATTCATCAAAAAATCTAAAGGGAAATTTGGAAAAAAATCTTGAAATAATTCCTTTGAACAATTTTTCTGAAGGAAATGAATAAAGAGGAAGGTTATGGATAATTTGTCTGAAGGAATTCCTTCAGACAAATTATCTGAAGGAATTTCTTCAGACAAATTATCTAAAAGAATTCCTTCAGAAGACTTACTAGCGGAGAGTTCATCACAAAATCCTTAAGAAAAAACTCCAAAGTGAATAGATAAAGACAAAAGTGAGAAAAAATCGAGGATAAATTGTCTGAAGAACAAATGCTTGAAGGAAATACATTCCTAAGGAAAGTCTGAAGACTTGAATTCTCACAGACTAATTACCCACGGGAAAGTGATGAATGAAAATGAGAACCAAAAATAAAAGGCAAAGGATTTCAACAGCCAATAAATACATTAACATGTTCTGCAGTCTATATGTAGAGCATGTAACATGGCCTAAAGTAGGACTAGACACGTCCAAGACGTGCAACCGCTTCAAACATGACTCCTTTAGTTCTAAAATGGATACTTGAATGTATGAATGACTCAAGGAGTTTAACATTGGAGAGCTTAACATAAAATTTTATGCATGCACTCTTTTTTGTCTCGAGCCTTTCAAACGTTCCGGCAGCTTAATAGGAGTTCTAAGTTGGAGATTGGTGTAACATTATGCATGATGAAGGTTTGACTCAAACTTGAGCCACCGTCCTTTTTCCAATGCCAAAGAGCTTTCATGCAAGGCATAAAATAAAAATAGATTTTATTTGAAGGATGAAATAACACAAGTTGGTTTGAGTTGACCTCTTCTTCTATTTTCAGGGCCAACCTCTTGACTGTTATATCTTTTTCTATATAAGTTGGCTTTTCATCCTTAAATTATATCCTCTTTTTGGTAAGACCATATTCTACCAAAATTTGTGTTGTGTAACCTTTTCAGATTAATAGAAGGATAGTTTTTAGACTCCAAAGTGATGGTATAGTGTATTTATGTCATTGATTTGCATATGTGATAGAGTTCTCTTTCTTATGAAGTCTTGATTCTCACCTAGTTACTAGCTGATCATATTATGCAGGTCATGTTCTATGTTTAACATCTCTTGACTGAAATTATAGTGGATATAAGTGGTTGGTTAGTGCCTTAAATTAGACCTATTCCTTCATTTCCCTCAATCTTTGATCGCCATATAAAACCTTTTCATTAAATATTGATGCGTAGGGGTCATTTGGAGTTAAAAAATTTAGTCTTTTTACTATCTGATTAGTGTTTTAGGAGCTCAAATTGAGTGGATCAAGTAAAATTTAGGTGCATCACCATCATTAGATAGGATTTCCCTTCAAGTTTATTTATTCCCTTTTCTCAACAATTTATAACATAGAGTAGAGATCTTAATTAATACACCAAAGGGAGCTAGCCCTTATAATCTAGAGATTCAATCCACTGATTAGGTTACCCACAACCTAAGATTGTTTCCATGTTTTAGCAGACTGTGAAGGCCTAAAATTACCTTCATAAGGGTGCAAGTCTAATTGAAAACAAGTTCTACTGATAATTTCTACATTTATTTGCTTAATTTGATACTTTATAATATATTAATTTTATATTGAACAATGTTTTAATTCAAAAGTTATGTTTAAATAGGTGTCATCTCGGATGATAACTAGCTTTAGAGGAGAAGGATGTTACATCTCCATTCCTCGCTAAGTAAATTTACTTGATTATCCATGGATTTTCTATAATTGATAATTTGGTTTGATTATTATTAACTAATAATTAAGTTATATATTGTTATGGAATATCGGTATGTTGTTTTGGTTTCATGATTTCATTGCTATGAGTTAGCTGCAGTGTATATACTTTACTTTGTGATCATGTTGACTTGCTATTCAATAATATTTTATGCTATACATGTCATGATGTTATGGACTAACTACCTACTTGTCATGAGTTGGATGTAGGAGAGATTCATCCCTCAAAACATGATGGATGGAGAGCATCAAGAGAGGGTGATGTAGATGGAGATGGAGATGTTGGGAGACGACAGAAAAACTGCTAGAACCTTGCACACACAATATTAAATAAAACATATTAAATGCATGGTTTGAATTGTTAGCATTAGTGCATTTATGATGTTATTTCATTTAGATAATGGTGAGTTGTGTGTTAGCTTAATTTATTGGTTGTGTAGAATTAACCTCATGTGATTTATTCCTTAATTCATTATTGGTTTAGAATGTTAATGACTTAACATTAATAGCATTATTACTATGTCATTATGATGAGTTATTTGTACTAAATAATTATTTATTATTAAATAATTAAAAAATAAAAACATGTAAAGCCTCATGAAGTAAATAAAGTAATTATATTTTATGATTATAAAAATATATTTATACCAAAAGAGATTGTGGAAAGTATATAATTAGAAAAAGGAAATAAAAACAAAAAGAGAGAAAAACATAAAAAATCAAAAATCATGGAAATAACAAAAAGAAGAAATTTATAAAAGAAAGTGCCATCCTCCTTAAATGAAAAAAAGAATGGAGTGAGGGGAGCAACATGGAGAGGAAAAAGAAGAACGGAAGGAAAGGAAGGAGGGAGACAGTTTCTGGTGGAAGCATAAAACATTTCTAATTGGAACCAAGACAACTATAACCAGGCAGGGGATGTCTTTAAAATTCATGTGATATTCTATGTCTTAATCTATGTAAAGTATGGTGATCTTGTTAAATGAGAATTTAAATAGATGCATGCACTTCCCAATCTACATGAGTGAGTATGTTGATATTTTACATCTGCATAAAACTATATATCTATATTGATCTACATAAAACTATATATATATATATATAGACTTGCATAGAACTGTATATGTATATTGATCTGCATAAAACTATATATTGACATGCATTCAATGATTAACAAATCGTAAACTCGATAGAAAACAATGAACTAATACAATATATATAGCGATATAATAAGTGGCAATCTAATATATTTACTATTAAGTTGTGGCAAAGTAGTAATGATGTTGCTACAACTATAAAGACATATAAAACATTAACCATGGACAGTTTATTATAGGTCACAACACTTATACTTGGCTAAAATATGCATCGATAATATAGTTTAACATGATCTGGATTCAATATAGTAATAACCTAGTTCGATATGGCATATCAAAGCTGTGGAAATAGTAAATCAATATAAATCAATTTGTATTGATAGGATACAACAATTTACTTATATGAAAAAGCTATATATAAGTGCATGATACCTTGAATCTGTAAATTGCATATCATGGAGTTATAAGTATACGGGATATGGGATACTAGTGCCAAATATGCAACGAACTAGGAGAAATACAATTCAGATAATAATCGATTTATATATTGATAATGGAAAGTTTTATATATGGTTATATATAGTAGATTTATTAGTTGTATAGGTATAGCGATTTGGTATAAAATGCCATTTTAAATTAAAGCAACAACCCTGTATGACCTAGTGAATTGCATATTTGATATCTTGATGCCTAATTAATCATTATATTTGAAAAAAATACTGAATATGATAAGTATAATATCACTTAGTTATAATATAATCTGAGCATGATTTCGAGCTAATGGACATAATTCTCAAGTATTTTAGATCTAATGTTAAAATACCTATAAAAACTCAAGTATATGTGGATATCATGCTATCTAAATACCATATGCCTCCTATGTCTGAACATAATATTGACTTAGCGATATACTGAGAGCTACGTATAGGTATTTTTATCCACTTAGCTATATATAGGCATGATTATGCATTATACTTTGGTGAATTATGTCTAAGTTTCACTATATTTGGGGATGTTTTTATTTAGATATGGTTAATTTAACTCGAAACTACATATGGCTAATTTCAATATAAAGCAATCTACATATTGTTGGTCCCCAAAAATGTCACTCATTTTTGGAACAACATATGAGCTATCTTGGTCCTATAGGATCAAAAAATTTCTCTTCCCTTCTCAAAATTTGTTCTGAGCTTTCAAATTCCTCTTTTTTCAAGCTTTTTCAGTAAAGGGATTAGCAGGTTCAACAGGTTCAGAGGCTTCTGTAGGCGAGTTCAATCAAAAGAACCAGTTTCCAATACTTGGCCATCTTCAAGATTAGGTTGGTGCCTTGGTTCAATCAAAAATGTCCATCGGCAAGCATCTAAGCAAGGATTGAACCATTGAACCGTTGAACCATTTTGGTTTGATGGGTTCAGTGGGTTCAGAGGTTCAAAGTTCAACCATTTCAAAGGTTCCACGGCTCCAAGCACTTAACTAGTTTCAAAGGCTTGAACTGTTGAACCTTCAACCATTTTGGTTCATCGATTCAACGGGGTCAATGACCAATTAGTTTAACATGCTTGGTTCAAAGGCATCAAAGAGACTCAACCAAATCAAAAGGATGAACCAATGAACCGATTGAACCTTAGACCGAAAGAGTTCAAAGTTCAATGGTTCATGGGTCTAAAGGTTGAAAGGCAGCCTCTGTCAAAGAGAGAAGCAACACGTAGGTGGTTCAACAGATGGTTCAACCAAGGAGCAGGAAAGTGATTGAACCAGGAAGCGATGGAACAAAAGAGACAGAATGAATCGATGAACCAATGAACCAATGTACTTTTAGTAGGTTCAAAGGTTTAAGGTTCAACATGGTTCAAGCGGCTAGCGACCATTGACAGCCCCACAGACATCAAATTTAAAGTAAGGGAATATCTATTGAAATTCAAATAAAGCACAAAACTCAAAGGAAGAACCAAGTGACTGATTGAAAAGATAGAATTCCTTCAGGTTTGTTCAAAGGCCGATAGAGAACATTTCCTTCGAACTTTTTGTCTGAAGGAAATTATTAAGAGAAAGAGCCGTTAAAATTCTTTCAGAAGTATTTTCTGTGGGAAAATGACTAAGGCAGAGCCCGAAGGAATTCCTTCAGACTTTTTTGTAAAGGAAAAGCCCGATTGAAGAGAAAAGCTCGCAAAAAAATGCCAATGGAAAAAGACAAGGTGCAGTGGAAGCCGCCACATGTCATCTTCTGCAAGACCCCCAAAGGCTTCCAAAGTTTCTATAAGTTAAGCAGAATATGTCGCGTGTCCTGTTATGACTCAGCAAAACATGACAAGTGTTTGCATCTGTATTCCCCTTTTGGAGTTGCTCGGGCAAAACGTGTTGTGGACCCCATTTTTCGTAAGTTTCTAATGAGTTTCATAATAGTGGCACTTGCCACTTGTTAAAGACACAGAAAGGACCCCCCAAAGACTTAGGCAAGAAGGGTTATAAAGAGCAAAGAAGCACTTAAGCAGTGAAGAGAGGAGTGAGACCAAAGGATCATAAATATTTTTGAAAGAGTTATTTTTGGTAGGTGAAACAGTGGATCGAGTAGACTTCTGAGCGCACCAAACCAAGGACGCAGCCTATTTTCTTCCATGAAGTAAAGACAAATATGCAAAGGACAAGATGGTCCATATTAAGGAGGAGACATATCAGATGAAGGGACATGCCATAGTTATGGCAGTGGATTGTTTTAAGCATGGTCTCTCCAGACAAAATTGGAGATGCATTGAAGACATTGATTGCAGTATGGGCCATCCCATGGAAAAAAGTGCCAATCCTTGCATAGTTGTTATAAGATTGTAATATCTCTCATTTGTAAAGGAGATCTTCCCCTTACCGAAAGCAAAACTCTGCCCAAATTGAAAGGCATTATTGAGACTTTGAGCTCAGATTGTAGTTCATATTTCTTTGATTGAATGAGAAAGCAAGTTACTTGCAGACTTTGTGCTATGATAGCTTGTGCTAATTTAGGAGATTGTTCTTATGTCTGTCTTCTAAAAGCATTCTTGTTTATTTGATTTAACAAGCATAATTAGTGGAGGTGATAAGGAAGGTGTCCTAAAGCTAGCTACTTTCAGACTTTGCACTGTCATAGTTGTCTTCAGTGTGTGTTTTCTTTCTGTTTCTGTGTAAAAGACCTTGGGACGACTTTGTGCCCCCATTGTTCTTTGTATGTCACTCTTAGGCAGTCGAGATGGAGACTTTGCGCTACATCTCAGGCTGCTGGTTACTCTACACTTTTGGTTACCAGTTACTTACCAAAAAGATTCATGTTATTTTCAAGAATAAGCACTTCTGAAAGAAGAGAAGTGCCTTCTGTCGCTTTACCAGGAATTCTACTATTCAAGAAGGGATTTGGCTCTTGGTTGAATGTTACTTCTGAAAGAAGAGAAGTACCTTCACCAATCACCCAAGATTTCTCCTCTGTTTGTTAGCATCATCTCTAAAAAAAGAGAGATGGATGGTTTATCCCACCCCTGTGTCTTACTTTCTGCTTATATATATTGTATATAGCTCTGCATATTTAATAGGGAACCTCCCCTTGATGAGAGGAGAGATTTGTCCCTTGTTGATGTAGTAAACCTACACACTAGGATGACCCATCTCCCTATGCTGTGGTGATAGGAACTATTTTGGTCACCAATTAGTTGGCCGACAAAATATTCACCCAACACATACATACAACTATTACAACAAGATAACAATGATTATATTAAATGATGAATTGTTGTATGGTCCATTTCATTCATAGAGCTAAATGCCATATGGTAAAAAAAAATGTAATGAATTGCATATTCAATGTATTACAATTTATTATGTCTTTATAAATATATAAAGCCATAAGTATATATAAACCCAGAAGGGTATATAAGTGGTGATCTTGCTTAGCTGAGTAAAATCAAGAATAATTGGGATGACATTTATAGGTGTATGCTAAGTATAGGAATCTTTTTACCACCTATAGTATAAATAATATATCCTTTTTTTTATTATAGTCTGGTTATAAGGATATAATGTTAACATATTGATAATTTATACTGGTTAATATTATAGAGTTAACTATATTATCTTGATAGCTAACTAGGTTATCTTCACATATAACCTGATAATGTATCTAGCGATGATATATGTGTGAGCTATGTTAACTCAGTATACTTTTAATACTATAACTAGTAAAAATGTCATATGTGCTAAATTGATCTACTATATATAGATATGAGATCATTTGGATCAAGGACCATGTTAAATAGCATATTGATTGTGCCCTCTTAGCTTGATATACTAGATATAAAACTCTTCACTCATAAGTATACTTGCATTACTAGATAATGTAACTCACAATGTATTACTTAATATTGATCTAGTGGTTAGTGGTTGGTATACACTATGATTGTTTCATTAATGGTTAGTACGTTTACAAACTATGTGTACTTTAAATGAGTAGTATACCATAACATAGACCACAAATACTTGTTGAGAATTGTTGGTTTGTGTATTGTATATTGTTTTATTATAAACTTGTGTACAATATGTATTGTGGGTGTACAAATATGAATGAGGGCATATACATATATAACTTATGTATATAAATACATTGGGATGTGTGCCTATAACATTGATTTAGACTATTATATTATCACTGCTTTGGGTGATTCATATATTTGTGTACTTGATAAAACTTTTATGTATCATATAAGAGCAATTTCTATATAGTCGAATACTTATATATGAACCCTGATACGAAAGATTATGTAGTCTTAAAAACCTATGTATAAATTTATATACGCTTTGATTATATCAAGATAAAAATATATTTAGTTAGGGATAAAAATTGAAGGAGAATTACATTGGAGAATCCCTTATCTTATAGATATCGTCAATAAACCTCATGAATAAGAAAGTTTTAATGATTGATGAAATCATACGGAGTTCTTGATTAGAGATATAAATGACTGTTAGTATACAATAATGAAAACTTATGTGCGATTCATATTATAAGTATATTAATATGTACAAGTGTTTAGACATATATAACAAATATTAATATATCGTGATGTGTGCCTATAGGTTATAATAGTGTGTAGTTTAAATACATGATATAACCAATTGGTATAAACCATACTTATTTGCTTATTATTAAAGATTATGAGACATTTGATTCTTAAAATCGTAAGATTGGTTGTTTGAAATTGAGTAGTTGTGCTCATAAACAATTAACTATGATATTATGGGATGTCATAGAGTGTATTATATTTGAAAACTACTTACACGAATTAGAAAATGGTAGTCTAAATGCATGTTATACCAGGGTGGTACAAACTATAATTATTTTGTCTATATTCATGCATACGTTTGATGGACGAAATGTATGCATTTTGGTTATTTTTATGTTTAGCATATTTTATGACAACTAGTAGAAAATATTATATTGTGTTTGGTTGTGAAAAATAGAATATGCATCTTAATACATATATATTATACCTAGTTGGTATAATCTGCACTTTTTTGCTTATTAATTATGTATTAAATGATATTGTGGAGATTCATTCATATGTCTGATGGACTAAATGTATGCATTTGATTATTCATGTGCTTAGCATGTTTTGTGATTTCTAGTAGGAAGCGATTTTTATGAATCTATTACTTATATATATGTTAACCAAATCTTGTATTGTTTGTTCTTATTAAGTAGCGAGATAGACTTCACTAGCTTACTAGTATCATAATGCCAGATGAAGGTGATCTGATCAAGTGGTGCATATGAAATTGACTAATCCTAGAAATCAATAACTATTAAAAACTTTGGCCAAAATAATGTTAGTTAGAAATTATCATTTCATGTGTATGATTTATATGTTTGTGTGATATCTTATTAGAATAGGTTTCTTTATGGTACACCAAATATTTTTTTATAAATCATACACCACATGGGTACTAGTTTGTCTCTTTGGATTCTCGCACCATCACTATCTACTCATCTATGAAGGGAGGGTCATTCCCTGATGGAGAATTGTGTTGGGGATCGATTGTCTATGGTTGGTGTGGAAAAGCACTCGGAGGAAGCTCTCCCTCCCCACAACAGTACTTACTTGGAGATGACACTTGAGTTTACCATAGATATTAGAGTTTGGGGAACTTATGCTCCATGGAGCCATGTATCTTATATATGTACATTGTATTTTATTTATTATTGAGATATTACTTTGATGAAATGTAATTATTACTTATTATACATTGACAACAGTGGTTGTATGGTTGTACCAACCATGGTTGGACATTTGTAATTACTTTCCATATTTGGTTATGATGTGTTTCATATGTTAATAGTGATCAGTGGCTGTTAGATATCACATGCTTATTTATAGTTAACATACTTAGAATTCTATACCTGGATCACTAATCATATTCTTGTGGTGAATTATAATGAAATAATTCATTGATTAAAAAAAAATTACATTTTTTTAAGTCAAACCCAGTACGGTTGTTATAGTACTGCCATGAAGTTTGGGCCGTGAATATCAAACCATTTTTTTTTTAAACATCAATGTAATATTATTATTCTTGGTTAGAAATAGTTATATTGATGAGTTCTAATAATATGGATTTTAAAGTCATTGGAAGTAATTCTAAATATGTACAAGAGGCATATTCGACTTGGTATAGAAAAACTTGTGTTAAATTGTTATTTGAGTGTCAAAAGTTCTTATTGCTTACACATAATTATCTATATATTTTTTTAAAGATATTTTAATGTTGTAATATAAAAGGATTACCTAACAGTAAAGGGTTTTGTTCATATTGATACCCTCAACACTAATCCCTTGAAGGAAGATAAGTTTATCCTCCACTTAAAGAATGTATTCCCTTTCCTCATAAAATAAAGGGGGATTATTGGGCATTTTTATCATACGCCTTCATCCCTTAGTTGGGGGACTTGTGTTTTTTGTATGTGAAGGTTGATTAAACAAAAGAGGACATGATTAAATTAAACGAGATGTAAATAAATAAGTGGGGCATAAATCCATATGAATTCCCAACCACCAATAAATAGATTAAAATTTATCCGAGGGAAAAATTTAAACTAAGCATGTAGACAAAGAAACATGAGAGGAAAAATAAATACTACATGAGCAAATTTAACCCTGCTTACAAGCATGACCAAAAAAATTACATAGGGGAAATCTAGTCAAAAGCAAATTGAAGATGGTTTTTACCTAATAGAGGATCAGATCGGACCAAATTAAATGAGAGATGAGATTATGGAAGATCCCAAAAAAATGTGGGGAGAGAAAATATGTATTTTTTGTGTATTAGATATGGTAGAGATAGAGTGACACTATATCATGAAATGCTCCACATAAACGTCATTCAAGCTAGCTACCTAGACAACATACATGGGATGTTTATGTCTACCATATTACCAAAATACAATAGTGAGAAAAACATGGAGATTCATGTATAAATCAACAACAATAAAATGAACCTTTGGATGCAAAATAATAATGAAGATTGGATATAAGATGCAATTATAAATATCTTTTATTTTTTGGCAGCTTCTCACTACTTTTATTGATTTTTTTTTAATTTTGAGGTCCCATATATTATTTTGGTCTTGTGTGTACTATTAAAATATCTATCTTAAGTAGACAAACATGAGCTTCAAATTTGAGTAAAATTATATTTGGAAAAAATGAACCTTAAAGTATTTAATTCTACTCATGATGGAGCACAAACTTCAAATTAATATGAATATGTATATGATAAAGCATAAGCCTTACACTTATACAAATCAAAGTCATATGAATCACTTTACACAATCTTAGTTTAACTTTAGATCTCTACTAGGGTTTTATATTGTTATGCAAATCTATGCCCAAGTCTTATGACACTGCTAGATGTTTATGTAAAATTTAAAAGTGGGATCATGTTATTACCCTCTACATTTTTTACAAGTAATTAGATTTATACTCTTTTGATAGTTTATTTTTGTATTTAATGGCATCATAACATCCATAAACATCATGTGATATTATGGTAGTTATAACAGAAAAACTTAATTGCACTTAAAAGTGCAAGGAAGTTTGTTCCCAAAGTCTTTCACAGGGTGATGTTTCTCTTTATAAGGATATAAATATTAATATTTTAATTCTTCCTAATTTTGGTAATGATTGTAATTTACTTGAGCATTATACTCTTATTATTTATATTGTGTGTATAAATTCTTTTTAAAGTATGTTGCAAATTCAGATCAAGTATGATTCACAATCATATGACATAACTTCTTTAAGTAGTCCAAAATATAACTAAAAGCATTTTTTTTATTTATGATTGTTATCAAACATGGACCATGGTATATTAATAGTGCTCAATTGTTATCAAATAAGGATGATTGAATAAATTTAGGTAAGATGAGAAAAGTAAACAATAAACAACAAAGTGTCTTCACACAACCTATAACAATTAAGAACAATTATGAAAAGGTACACCATTGTTTACTAAAGAGTAAATCTATGTATGCAAACACAATTAAAGAGGTATATTTAGGGAGTGAAAGAGTGTAGGTTCAACTAAAAATAATATATCCAGTATTATGTGTTACTTGTGATTTGAATGAAAATAAAATGTGCAATATAACAAGATATTAACAACCTCAATTCAACCACTGAATCTAGCCAATAATTTTTTATTTTTTAATGTTTTGATTAAAAGATAAAGGTTGGATAATGCATTATTTAAGATTCATTGATTTGTACATGAATGATATGAATGCAATAAAAAAATTCAAACCTTAATGTAATTTAATATGTTAGAGAAAATAAATAAACCCAACCCCTCAATATGTAAAGATAGAAGCAATATGTAATATAAACAAGGCACACTTTACTAAGTAAGGTGTCCTTATATCTACTTCAAAAGAGGCATGTACAAAGACTACTAACCAATTTTCAACAAAAAATATTGTATTGTAGTTTTTTTGGGAGGAGATGTAAAACTCTGACAAAAATGATTAGTACGACTCCTTAATCATACCCTACTAGAGAACCACGAGGAATGTCATTGGAGATGTAGTGTAGTAGTATTAAAGGATTGCAAGAGTGAGGAAAATTTACCCTTTTATCATTATAGATCTAATAACTCTAATATAGATACTTGTAAGAAACTATGAGAGTAAATGTAGCTTATGAAAATAGTTTGGGTGGTGGAATATGGTTTCCTTAATGCCTAAATATGTGAAACTTATAAGATGTGGAGGAGAACTAAAGGGTAGGATGGGATAGTCAAGGGTAGGATAGAGCTAAAGTGTATTAAGTGAAGGTCAAGGTGTTGGGTGTGAAGCCACTATTCACATGTCACTATTCATGAGAACTATTCATAGTCATTATTCATGGTGACATGGCATGTGGGTGATGTGTCATGCAATTGTATAGGTGAGTTGGCATGCAGGTGATGTGGCAGGAGGGCCCATGGTTGGTCCCAGTATGTGATAAAGTTGAGGTGACATGGTGTGGGGTGTAACACTCCACTATGGACATGTTTTATCCTTAGTTATCACATGGAGGTTGTCACATGGTGCAAAAGATAAGAGGTCAATGTGCAGGGCACATTTTTTGATATGTCCAAGATTCCCATGTGTATAAATAGTCCAAAAGTGATTGTAACACATTTTGGACTCATGTGGTCACATGGAGGATGAAGGCAATAAGAACACTATTGAATGTTTGAACTCACTTGTGGAAGTGGGGCACAATTTTGGGGCCACATGGAGGTGGCACATGTTTTTGTCTAGTGAAGGATCTTCTTTGAAGACTTTTACATATGGTGACAAATAACTTTAGATCACATGTTACTCCACCCAAAGTATGGCACATTTTTGGAGTAGCCATGAAGTTTCTCGCCATCTCTCTCCCTCTCATGTTATAAAATGCTATAAAGCATTATGTGTTCCTTTATAATAGTTATACAATTAGTGGATCACTTAGATCCTTGCAATATTGAGCTTGCATGATAAGAGGCTGGAGTTTGGAAGGCTTGTAAGTAACCTAGATGCTTGGGTTGTAAGCATCATATGCAGGGTTAGAGGTTAGAGCCTAGAAGGCTATTATGCTTAGGTCACCTAGATGTATAGTATAGATAAAATGGAGATTGGAGGATTGTTACCTCAATGCATGGAGGTAGAAGTAGATGTTATTAGAGATCTGTTGGATGCTATGGTTATTAACATTGTAAGAGTTGCATGTTTCAACTTGGAGGTTGGAGTCTATAAGGCTTGGTTGCAAGCTTGGTTCACCTAAGTGTTTGCAAGCATTAGAAAGGAGTTGTTAAGAGGAGTTGATGTTATAGAGAGAGTTTTACTGATGAATATGAAGTCTAGATGTTGATTTTTCCCCATGTTTTTTTCCTTTTTAGTTTAACATAGTTTCCACGTATATCTTATGTAATGTGCTTTCTCTCTTATTTTATGTTTTTTGTAGCTTGTTTAAATTTTTGTAATTTATTTACTTACATATGTAGGATGTTTATTTCCTAACAACTGGTATCAAAGCCATGGTTATTGGCTGGTTTGTGCAAGTGGGAGCTACAAGTGGAGAGACCAAACAACTTGTATTAAAGCCATGGTTGTTGGCTGGTTTGTGCAAGTGGGAGCTATAAGTGGAGAGACCAAGATATGAAAAATAGGGGAAAAAGGTTTTTATGGCATGTGCATGCACTAAATCTACTCACCCTAATAATCCTAATAAACTATCTAAATTAAATCATAATCATATTCCTAGCTAATTAATTAATATCCCAATTGTTACATAAAATTCCCTATGTCCCATGAACCTTACCATATCTTTGTAACCAATTAATCACTCCATTAACTTAATTAACTAGCCTACCTAGCTACTAATCTACCCACTAGCCCACTTGGCAATTTAAAATTACCTTTTATTCACCTAGCCTCTACAACCATACTATCCTACCCTTTCCTACACCCCTACTCCCTAATGGAGATTCTAGAATTCTCCAATTCTATAACTTAGCCCTTCCTCCTCTAGAATCCTCTATTATAGAGGTTTCCAAGGAATTTTTAATTAATTAGAAATTCCTCCACCCTTGATCCCCATGGCTCAAGTTTGAATGTGATCCATTGATTTCCCCCCTTTAGCTTACATATATAAGCCACTCCTCCATGGCCAATTTACCTTGAACGACATAAGCTTTCACTATACTTGCATTATCAACCATTATCAAAACACTTCCATATCCTTGTCAAAGCCATTAACAAGTCAAGAAGCCATTAAAGCCATTTGAAAAGCTCGATCAAACAATCCATAATACAATCACTTTGCACTCAAATCAGCTTGGAAAGATTGAAGAGGAGCTTTAAGGGACAAAAGGATGGTAATAAATCTCATTATAAGTATCTGATTGTTCCTTTATCCCCTCCTTTGATGTTTTCTTGTATGTTTGGGTTTTTATTACTAAATATAGTAATATTGTGAATCTAATCCAAAATACATTCACACATTTAACAACCATGGTGGTACATACCCCTTATAATCTAACTTTGTGTGCTTTTTAGAAGTGATTTGGTGACCTACAAGTGCAACTAAATGAAGAACAATCTCTGGAATTAGTATAAACATCACACATAGGCAAACTGCGATATTGACCTGCAAGTAACAATATTGTAATCATGATGTTATCCTTATTTAAGTAGTATTACATTAATTACTAATAATCACTAACGGTCTTGTTTATTGGTAGGTTGTTACTCCTAAACAATACTGCTACTTCGTGAACAATGATATTATATTAAAATTAGTGATATTGTCATTCTAATTATGGTATTGTAAGTTTTTGTGCTAAGATAAAAATCACTAATTTATGTTTGATTTGTCATTCTCTATGAATTTGTATTGTCTAATTCTATTTTGTAAGTGTTTTGTCCTATTTGTATGGAAGCAAAACTAGTCCAGATTTTATCACTTGAGTACCAACGGGCAATACCATTAATTCAAGAGTTGTAGTTTTGTCTTAAGACCTATGATATCACCATCAATAATCATGATATTGTCTTTTTCTTAAATTTTTTCAAATTTATCTACTACATCTCACTTTTAGGTTTATCCCATTGATTACTCTATATTTTTCAAGAAGTTAAGTAACCATATAAACCCCTTTGACAACATATCTAAGTGGTTTAGGCATTAAAATATTTTTGCTAACTAGATTTTTAGGTGGATTTTCTCTACAATTGGTTGTGCTGTTAATAGGAAAAGAAAAATAGGATCATTTAAAAACAAAATATTTTATCCCTATCCTTTTGAGTTATTCTCTGCAATACCACTAATCTTGAATTGGCGATTTTGTCATTAAATCAACAATATTGTGCTAATATTAGTTATATTGTAGTGTGGTAAATTTTTGATAGTATTTATATCTAACAACTATTTTTAACTCATCAAAACAAGTCTAAAGCCCATTCTAATAAGTAAACAATCTTGTTGTTTTTTTAGTTTTAATTGATTTTGTTCCTTTTAAGGTTAATTCATTAAATGTCACAAATCTTATTTTCAAAAATAGTTGTAAAAATTGCAAGTAAATAAGTCCATAATAGGAATATATTAATATTTCATCTTTGCTAGTCTAAAGGGTCAGAATTTTAAAGTTTTGTAATTTCTTACAATATCATCATTCTTGAAATTGTGGAATTGTATTAAAAATCATGATATTACTTAACCATCCATTATTTTTCAGGAGCTATACCATTAACTATCATGGTTAGCTACTGAGTGCAATATCACAGCTCACTATTAGAAATTTTGCATAAGAGTTATAGTATTACAGTCTCTGGTTATGGTATTGCATTAATTTGATTATGTATTTGTAGTTTTGTAAAAAATTGGTAGTTTTACTGGAGATCAGACTGCTAACCCCTTTCTTGTAGGACCTCTCAAGGCAAAGGCACTAAATTTGATTTCCTAACCCTTGTGTTTGTAGGAGGAGTTCTTAAATCCTATAATTTCATATTTTTTGCTTTTATATATTTTATTTTTTTGTAACTTGATTGTTCATTTTTTGTTTTCCTCACATAGGTAATTAATCTAAAAAATTAGTCTTTGTTTGCTTGTGTGTTAACCCATCGAATCTAGGATAGAACATGATGTTGAATTCATCCCCACATACGTGCTTAGTCATTAGGGGTTGGTGTCACGAATTTCATCACTGTGCATTCAATCAAACACCATGTTTAGGTGGACTATAAAAATCAAGGAGAATTGTTGCTAGGCCAAGCAATTGACCCCATAAAGGTCATCTATGAAAGGGAAGATTTAAGTCTCTAAACCAAGAATTAGACAACACCCTTTACAAGTTTTATCCCCACATACCTTTGTGAATCCTGAGGAATCCCTTAAAAACCTTTTGTGTAAACCTAACATAAGACCCATCGACTGTAATAGGAGTTATTCTACTAGATTTAGGATTAGTTTCTAAGTATCCATCAAGTGCATATGGGGTCGAGAAGGTTTTGTTGATTTTGTAATGGGTCACTAGCCTACAACCTCACCCACAAAGCCGTTAGATAGTGTAGACATCATGTTACACACCCATTCAATTGGATAAATTAGGGCTTGTGGCTAAGCATTTTGTTTGTGTGTTATGCTTAAACCCATGTTGTTTGTGAACCAAGTCGGTCAATCCAATTTTTCTCAAAAAACATCTAGACACCCCTAGGATAAATCCCACTCTAGAATCACATAAAACATCCATTACATAATCACTATTCACATATTTGGATATAACATTAGTCTTGAAATCTAACCTTAGTTATCACCCATCACCTTCTATCTTCATCATCTACCTTTAACTAAACATTATCAACATACATAACCTTGTCAAGTTTTTAGTCTAGCACCCATCGCTTCATTATCATTACCTCTTCACACCTAGCACCCATCTAATCATCACTTTACTAGTGTTAAGGGTATTTAATCACTTCATCTCTTTGGTCTCTTTTTTAGATTAAAACCTTATAAGGTTTTGACTTTTGTGGTCTTTGGTCATTGTAGTCTTCACATCCCATATCCAAATTATCTCTTTTAACCTCTCCTAGTTTTGGTTTCTAGACAAAATTAGTATTCAAAGTCACCTTCTTTTTCATCACCCTACATTAAAAGCACATCTAATCACTTCTCTTGCATCACTACCATCCATCATGCCAATGCAAACCCATCCCCGAATATTTGAATGGGATAAGGATCCAACCAAGATAATGACGTCTTGGGGAACCTAGGTGACAAGAACTAAGATAATGATGATATGCATAGTGACATGTACACTCTCAGAGAGGAAGACTGATTCACAAGTGACTTCTTCCATAGAGATGAAGTTAGAGAATAATTTGATCAATATATTTATCAAAACCATGACCAAATATTAGTTTAAGTCATTGGAATAAGTGGCACACTATCCCCTAGCTTTAATCGTAATCTCTTGCAACACCTAGTCTGCCTATCCACTCAATGTAACACTCCCCATCATCATACCCATACTATTCAAGAGCATGAAGAAGAGGACCTTTGGGACCATGAAAAAAATATTGAAGAATAATAACCACTAAAAAATGATCACATTGAGGCTAATAGGAGACAAACTACCTTTGAGGATCAGTTAGATTAACTAACACAACAAATCAACTTCCTAGATTCACAATTTTGAGCACAAAATCAAAGACCATCTTCTTCAAGATAAAATGTACGTAACCCTAATCCTAATAATTATAGAGCACACACAAGTCATGATCAAAATTCTAATCCCATTTTGGATCCATCCTTTGCTCAAGAGTATAAAATGATGAAGGAAACTCTTCAGTAGATTAACCCTCATACACAAGCAATGAAGTACAAATATGAGGTTTTTTTAACCACTACTTTGGATATGAACATTTTACAAATACCTTTCCCACCAATTTTTGAGGCACCTAAGTTCAAAAAATATAGAGGGAAAGGAGATCCCTGGGATTATGCTTAATAATTTTATGTGGCATGCCATGAGGTTGCCTACGATGATGCTTATCTCCTTAGACTTTTCCCTAAAAGTCTCACATGACCTATATTATAGTGGTTTATGCATTTTCCAAAGGGGTCCCATATCCAAATTTAGAGAATTGACTAAAAATTTATGAGACATTTCTCATTCATTATAGAACATGATGTTTTTATCATAGATCTCTAGCCTCCTTCTTACAACGATGGAGAAGTTTGGCAAGCCAATTCCATTATATAATTCCTGAAAAGGAGTTAGCCAACATGTTCATCGACAACCTAAATGTTGAATTAAAATACCAATTGAAGTTATAATGTGCTAAGTATTTTAATTAGATAATTAAAAAGGGGATCTAAATTGAGAAGGCCTCATTGAAAAAGGAGCAATCAAATTATATACCTAAAATGAACATAACCATAATCAAGACAATTCCTTTTTGGGTAAACCAAAAATATTCAACAAAAATAAAAATGTTATGGGAGATGGAGTCACATATTCAAAACAACATATCTAAATAGTGCAGAAAAAGACTCCCACTAATCAACAGACTGTCTCCTCCATCAGAGTACCATGGGGAAAACCAAAATCCCAAACAGGGAAGAGATCTTTTACTAGTCTTGGGGTACTTGTCGAAGTGGTCCTTCAATAATTGATAGTTTTAAATATGATTATGCTCCTCAAAATTTAACCTTTGGATGACAACAAACCTCGACCTGATTGGTATCATGAGGATGAATTATGCCAATATCATAGAGTCAAAGGTCATGATACTTAAAAATGTATGCAATTTAAACATTATATTTAAGATATCATAGAGAATGGAGACATTAAAGTTGAAGTGGAAATCACTACTAATCAATCTAAGAATCAACAACTTGGCATTTATCGAGACCTATTACCCAAACGTGATCAAAGGCAAAGAAAACCACCTATAGACCACGGTTAGGCATCCAATTCAAATCATATAGATTACCATGCCATCCCATACCATTATGTAAACACCATCAAAATTCATGGCCCCCAAGAGTCCACTCCACCACCATCCACCATACTTAAGATCAATTAGGCCACAATTGACTATGTAGTCACCACACAACATAGCAAGATTGTAGTTCTTGGGGCACTACCAAAGGACCCATCCACATCAACATCTCAAAAAGTTAATATCTCTAAAAGTGTCTCTATATATTTTGATTATCCATATGATATAATTCAATATCTCGAGAAGACCCCTGCCCAAATCTTGCTTATGGATCTTCTCATAGCATCGTCTATGCATCAAGAGATCCTTGATCAAACCTTGAATGATCTTAAAGTTCTATGAGATATTGACACTAGTCAGTTCTAAGATTTGGTGGGTCACTTGTTTCCCTCAAAACAAATAACTTTTAGTGTCCAGGACATGCCTCCTATTGGCCTGTATCACAATTACCCAATGTTCATAAAAAATTCCATTTCTAACCACTAGATCCATTTGGTGCTCATAGATGAAGTGCCTACATTGAATTTGTGTAATTTGGATTTCCTAAAGAATTTTGGTTATTTTAAATCATCATTAGGGCCTAATTTAATCATGATTAAGGCATACAATTATAATTAAAGACCATCTACTCACACCATTTATCTTTCTATTGTTATGGGACCTATAATCTATTAGACCTTAATTCATGTTGTGGATGTTGATTTGCAATATAATCTACTTCTGGGCCACTCATGGATCGATAAAATGCAAAAAATCCCTTCTACTTTCCATCAATGTTTGAAATTCCCTCATTCTTGCATCGAGGTCATAATTCTTGGGGAAATAAAACATTTTCATAGCTGCCAGATGGGTCAATCTCAACCCACATGCTCTTGTCCTAGCACATATAGTTCTACTCCTAATCCAATAGCTACCAAATATGTCCACCTGAATGATCTAGAGCCTACTTCTAATCCATCACCAAATATCACTTTCCTTAAGATAAAATCCATAGGCTATGGGGAATATGAATATAAAACATTTTGTGTAAGATATTTACCTCTCTCCCCACATAGGTATGGGTCCCTAGTTATGAGAAAGGATAATCTTATCTTCTTTCAATTTAGACCAAAGACCTTTACTAATGTGATTTTACGATCTGAAGATTATTTTTATGAGCTCGATGATTCGTGGCTCATTCCAAAAGAAAGGCCCTTACAGTCCATAGACAAAGGTACCCCTAAATATAGAAAATGATGCATAATATACATTATTAGGGAAAAAGACTATGGAGACATGAAAAAGGCAGGCTTGGATCTATAGAGATTCAAGAACATCCACACTATCTTGATTTGGTATACAAACCACTTGACATTGACCTAAACAATATCATTTTGGATACTACTTTGGTTCTTGAGGAGTCTTCTTCTGATGAATAAGTCGAATCAGGATCTATTTATAGTCTTTATAAAGAACTTACTTCCACCAACCTCTTCTATAACACCACCATCTCCACCATTAATATATCCCTCTATTACCCTTCTTTAATAGACTGGGATCAACAACACGAGCCATTTTTTGATATATTCCAAAGTTATAAGGCCATCCAAGAATATTTGGGAATGTGGGAGTTTATGGATTTTGAAGATCATAAAAAGGGTTTCTCTATTAATCTTAATCAATCAACATATTTTGGGGAACAACAAACATCCCTTAGTCAAATTAAAGAAGAGTAATGTGAAGATGAGGCACCCTCTCCAAATATGGAGGATTCTCCACTTATCCTAGATGAATCGAAATTCTATACCAAATTAGACATAGAACTCTTAGAAGATTTTGCTTTAGACATCCAGGATCTACCATTGCCTCCAACCTATCATCAAGATTAGTCACCCTCCCTCATTGAGGAGGTGGTTGAACTCAACAATGGAACCAAAGAAAATCTTAAAATTGTCAAATTGGGGGCAGCTATTATGCATGAGGAATGCCAAATTATTATTGAATTGCTCAAAGAGTTCATAGATATATTTTCATGATGTTATTTAGACATGTCAGGGCATGATCCCTCCTTGGTTGTGCATCATTTAGTTGTCCATCCTAATGCAAAACCAACCAAGTAGAAACTATGCAAGATGCACCCTAAGATGGAGGAGGAACTATAGAAATTCTTAGATGCAAGATTTATTTGACCTATTGATTATTCTGATTGGATATCCAACATTACTCCTGTGGCCAAGCCACAATGTGGGATCTAGATTTGTATTGACTTCTAGGACATCAACAAAACATGTCCTAAAGATGACTCCCCCTTCCAAACATAGATATGAGAATGGATTCTACTATAGGGTATGAGATGTTATCCCTCATGGATGAATTTTTAGGGTATAATCAAAACAAAATTATGCCCAAGGATCAACACAAAATAACCTTTATTAATCCATGGGGAACCTTTAATCATACTTCTCGTGACCCTACTCCTCCTTATGATTATGCATCAACTCAGGTGTAGAATACCAACCTAGGTGATCCTATTTGATACATTTACCACTTGCATAGAGCCTCTCTTACTCTGCATATATATCCCATTCACTTCCTTGGCTTCTCTGCACACTCACAGAGCCTCATGACACCTCTTAGATCCCTGTCGGGCTCTCATTAACTAGGTAGGTGGGGATGTTGATCCAAGTCATAGCTTTTAGAGGAAACTCATGGCCTAGGCTGCATGTTTCCTTCATAAAAGTCAAATCCTATGTTACAACCCAACCAAAACATGTCTTTTTGGCCTCCAATAGCCAAAAATGACTAGTTTTTAGTTTTTTGCAAATTAAAAAAGCCCTATATCACTTCATTTCACTCATTTTTATCCCTATCATTCATTATTCTTCTCTCTCTTTAATCTCATGCCTTTTTGAATCCCTGTCAATTCATTCTTGGCACTCTTGAGCTAGATTGGTGATAAAAGATCCCATATGCTGCTACACATTAACTTGGAGATTCTATTATTGCTCTCAGTTATTCTTACTTCCTTATGGCCTGCTCTTATCTTCCAAATTTGGAATTGCACCTAATTTGTGCACTTGGTTGGATCTCTTACATCCTTTTAAGTTCTCACCTCACCTCTTTTTAGTAGAACATCTACACAATATTTTTGAGCATGATCTAAGGGCACTTTGTCATGCAAAGTGAAATTCCATTATTTTAGTGTAGCATATATGATAGGGTTTATCATTTTCATGTTAATTTAGTCCATTTTGAATATGTTTTAGAGTAGGTTATAAATTTATGCATTATCCAAAACCCAAAAACATCTTTTCCTTCAAAAATGTATTTCATTGCTTAAATTGCTTGGTTGTGGATCATTACATTGCTTAGTATGCTCTCCCATGTTCAAATAGCTTGCTTTACTTGATCCAAATGGCATTCCCTCATTCATTCACATGCTAGAGGTAGTTTTTTTTAACAAAGGCATTAGCTTAGGTTTATGAGATTGTATGCTTTCCTTATCTCTCTATTTATTTAAAACGTCATTTCCTTTTTGAAATTGCATTTCAATTGCTAGGATTGCATGTTTCTAAAATGCATTTCATGCTTGGTAGTGTTGTCTTACTCAAATAGCTTGCTTTCTCATTATTGATGCATTGAGTGTCTCCCCTTTATTGCTTACTTTACTATGGTTATATCCATTACAAATACCTATGTCCTTTATGCACTTGATCACGCTAACCCTAATCAGGTTTTCAAGTCTACCTATAATCTAATACAAGCTAACAAACTAGATAGCCTCTATAGGTCATGCATAGCCCATAACATCTTAGAACCTATTAGACTTCTAGGTGTTTGCTTAAGTACCTTGTGTACCCCCTTGCCAAACCCTAGTGGCTCCGTTTGGTTTCTTGGAGTTACATTCTAGCATGCCCAATCAGACCTCACATATAGTCTCATACCAGTTCTATACTATTTAGAACTCTCTTAGTCAAATACCCCTTTATATCTATTAGGATTTGCTTTTAGTTGTGTTTTGGCTCTTGCCTTGGTTAATTCATTATTATTTGGTTGTGTGTCTATCTCCCTGTGGGAAGTGTGATAGTTTGCCTCTTTTATTATCCTCCCACTTGCTCTTGCTCTTGCTTCTTCTTTTCCATGGCCAAATTTCCACCTATGGGACACTCTTACCATCATGTTTAGTGTCTCAACCCTAAGTTCACTCATGAATAAGTTGTAATAGCAATGGAATGACATAGAACCCCCAAGGTCTAAGGGACATCTTTACCTCAGGATCAAGGCTTACCAATATCTTGTAGAGAACTAGATTGGCTAGTGTAAAACTAGTAGACTCAGTTTCCTTTCCACCACTCTGAGCTCTATTCATTTGAGGGTAATGATGACCCCCTTTCATGATTGAGGCTTGATGATTTATGTGCAATCATTGATTTTCGCAGATGGATTCAACTGAATGAAGAGCATCATTCTCCCCTTAAGAGTAGGTGGTGTGCTACCTATGGAGATTATGGAAATAAAAATCACACCCACTTTGGTTCAATCACCTCAACTAGTTCTGACCTAAGAGCCCTACCTCTTTCTCAATGAGAGACTCTATATAAATAACCCCCTTGTGTTCATGTTGAGAGATATAGGCATTCAGACTTAATGAGGAATCTACATGACATAGAGGTCTCCCATCCTCCTAGCCCTTCTTTTAGAGTTTCAAATGAATAGTTGATTTTGATCACCACTTATGGACTAGAGATATATGGGATGCATGTGCTGAACATCAACATCCTCATATGAATTTTCATCTCGAGACACACAGTTAGTATCATAGAGACCTTGGTCAACATGACCATTTTCATGAGTATACCATTACATATCACCTTCCCCATCTATAATGACACTTGTCTCATGATTTTTCCCCATGATATGATAGGGATAATTTCCATTATGAACATCTTCCATGTCTGGATCCACCTCAACATCATCCCCTTCATGATCAAGGTTGTGATGAGTCCTTCTATTTACGCAACATCATGACTTCCATGAGCCTCCTCAAGGAGCTCATCACCAACCCATTATCAACCATACCTATAAAAATCTCTGTAGGAACCCTCTATCACCTTGGATGCATGTTATTCCCCTTCCTACTCCAATCCCTGGGCTACTTAATTTTAATGGGACTCAGGACTCTAGTCTCATATAATATATCACAACATTTATGATGGCATGTATGTATTGGGAATAAGAAGGCATGATGTTGAATCTCTTCGCTCACTCCATACGATCCAAAGCTCTCATTTGGCTTCATAATCTACCTCTAAATTGTCTTTCTAGCTTCTAGTTCCTTTTAGATGACTTCCTCTAGTACTTCGATATCTCTAGACCATTTAACCTCGGCATCTAATCACTCACCTCCATGGCATAGGCCAAGGGTGAGTCAAAATTTGAATTTGTGTGTAGGTGACATTCAGTCATCCATACATGCAGAATAAGGTACGAGGTTCACCTTGAGGTCCTCAACTTTATGATAAGTTCATACGAGCATTAAGGTAGAAGGTTCACCTTGAGGTCCTCAAGCGTGAACCCACCTCTTATGATGAATCTATTAATGAGTGTTTGAAGATTGAGGTCTTTGAGGTATGTGTGGGCATTCACCCCATGGTGAACCAAAAGTCATCCTCTTTATATGATATCAACCTCAACATGATCAGTGATGGTGTCACTAATTCTCCTCTTAAGAAGAAGGACAATAAGGATATCCATGAGGTTAATGCTCTGAGTAAGAGGCCAACTGAAAAGAAGGCCCCTGAAAGGATCACTACAAGACCACAGACGGTGTTCCCATATGATGCCACAAAGTTTTGAAACTTCCATTAGATGAAGGGCCATAATGACAAGAATTGTGCCACCCAAAAGTCTAGTGTGAAGGCCTCACCTTCTCAGAGTTATCCACTTGTAGAACCCACTCACAAATTAAATGTGTTTAAGGAGTCTCTGCTTGACCATAACAAGGAAAAGAAGAATAAAAAGAAGTCATCCAAGGCTAAGGACCATCATTCCTCCTCTTCCTCCTCTACCTCTTCTAACTCCTCTTCCTAGGCTGACCTAAAAGGGAAAGCCAATCATGAGAGTAGCAAGGTCATTGTTACTATCGACATAGCCTCTATTAGTTATGAGTGCTTTATCAATATGTGTTTGGGTCATACCATCAAACCTATTGGAGATACCAATGATACGGGGTCTTCTGCCTAGCCCACAGGGTAGGGAACCCTAAAGTTAGATTTAAATTTTGATATAACATCCCTCCGCAAGCTAAATTAAAATTTGTACTCCATTATAGAGGAGTTATAGGGCCTCTTATCTAGGATCTCCATCTGGACCTTCTTTACCTTTTCCTTGAGCAGAGGGGTCTCATCTTTGATGATCTCAATCTCTCTCACAAGGGTCCATTGTAAGATGATGTTGGGGTTTTATTTAACTCTAACATTTATGATCACCTTCATCATCCCATGTTGCCTTTCAAACCTAGCTCTTTGTCAGATGCTTTTGTTCTTGTAAAGAGAGCTAGTTTATCGATCTACATTGAGACCTCCCTCGATGATTATCATGTCAAGAGATGCATCATTGATAAGGGAGCCATATTGAACATCATGCCCCTACATATGTTCAAAAAGTTTGGGATTAGTTAGAGGAAGCTCTTCGATTATCATCATAATGTGTTGGTTTTAATAATGACACAATTGCACTAATGGGAAATGTGAAACTCTAAGTCAAGTTTGGTCCCAAGATAGTTAGGATCGAGTTTTGTGTGTTAGACTTAGATCTCTCATACAACTTGATCCTTGGCCATCCCTAGACCACTGCCATGCAAGCTATCATGTTGATAATGTTTTGCATGGTGTAGTGCATGCATGAAGGTGAGGTTCACACCATGGAGGCCAACCCAAATCCCTGAGCATTGTTATATGCAAAGACAAAGCTCTTTATTGAGACTTTGGTTGTCTCTTCAAAAGGCCCTGTGGACTCATACATGGCCTCCACCTTAGAATATTATTTCCTCAAAGATGGACATTTTGATCTAGTTAAGTATTGATCAACATTCAATCCTTTGAAGTTTAGCATGCATCGACCAACTCCCCTACCTGCTCTATAATGTCAGGTTGGCTCTTCCCTTCTTAGATATCTCTTTCAAGATCTCTCTGAATGATGAGTTTCCCCTATCATCATGCTTCTCCCATCAGAATATCAACTCTCTTAATGCATATCTTGTGGAGGTCACTAGAGTGGTTGAGTCTGATCTCAAGTGTTATTTAATTCATGTTATGACACACAACCTATCCAAGGAGAGAATGACATACATCAGGATCATGAAAGCTTGTCAAGAGTATCGCCATCCTCCCAATAACCTAGGTTTAGAGATTTCATTCTCTGATGGCCCAACCTTGGCATCCCCATAGTGCATGCCATGATAGTTGAGCCTAAGGATTTAGATCAATCAATCCCTTCCATGCCTTAATGTTTCAAGGAAGGCAATGCTATGTAAGTTGAAGGATCTATAGATGTCAACCTTGGTATGCCTACAAAGCCAAAGATCATTAAGATTAGTGTTAGCCTCATTGAAAAGGAATGGGATGTCTTAGTCACCTTTTTACATAATTTTTTGGATGTATTCACTTGAGAA
Source organism: Torreya grandis (assembly GCA_037957365.1). Lineage (NCBI taxonomy): Eukaryota > Viridiplantae > Streptophyta > Pinopsida > Cupressales > Taxaceae > Torreya > Torreya grandis. The sequence goes on from JARHVA010000406.1 coordinate 1,397,225, forward strand.
TATGCTGATATGAAGGGCATAAACCTTGATATCATTCTCCATAAGCTAGTTATGGATGATGAGGCCCATCTCATTCACCAACAATAATGACCAATGGTAGTAAGTCTCCCAGTTAGTCAAGGTTGAAATTAAAATGCTCATTCGAGTCAATTTCATCACCACCATTGAATACTTCCAATGGGTTACCAACATAGTCCCCATTCTTAAGAAGAATAGAGTTGTTTGCATCTGCATCAACTTTCAAAACCTCAATTTGGCTTATCTAGAGGACAATTTTCCCACTTCTTTGATCAACTAGATTATCGAGTCAATAGTTGGTTTTGAGTTCATGTCCCTCATGGATGGTTCTTGAGGTATAATAAAATTTGAATTACACCTGAAGGTGAGCACAAGATGGTATTCACTACCACATGGGTACCTTTTGTTATGTCGTTATGCCCTTTGGTCTGAAAAATGTTGGGGCCATGTATCAATGTGCCATGACCCAAATTTTTCATGAGTTCATCCATAAGATCATAGAATGATATGTTGATGATCACCTCTATGAAACTCATAAGTGAGACAAGCATGTACGAGACCTCAGGATCATCTTTGAGCATCTCAGATAGAAAGTGTGTTTCTGAGGAGCAAGATCCAACAAGAGGAATCAGAACAGAGGTGTGTTTGTTCTTGGACTTCCCTGACAAGTGGTATCAGAGCCAGGTTGGTTGGGATACTAACAGATTGGATTAGATCTGGTTAGTGTGTTTTGATTACAGGTACTCACAGGGTTTCTGTTTGAGTGGGAGTTGAGCAATGGCAGAAGACAGTAAGCTACGGATGGAAAAGTTTAATGGCAAGAACTACCAATTATGGAGGATGCAGATTGAGGATTATCTGTATCAAAAAGATTTATACTTACCATTGGGAGGGGTTACTTGCAAACCCTCAGATATGAAAGATGAAGAATGGGAGGTTCTTGATCGAAAGGCTCTAGGATCTATCAGATTGAGTCTTGCATCATCTGTGATTTCCAGCTTATCACAGTGTAAGACAACGGTGGAGTTGATGGAATCTTTGGCAAATTTATATGAAAAACCCTCAGCTTCTAATAAGGTATTTCTTATGAAGCGTTTATTTAATTTGCAAATGTTGGAAGGTGGATCTGTTCATAGCCATCTTAGTGATTTCCATGGTTTGGTAAACTAGCTAAGTTCAGTCAATATTGTATTTGATGATGAAATCAGAGCTCTCTTAATCTTGTGTTCATTACCTGAAAGTTGGGAAGGTTTGGTAATGGCAGTTTCTAATACTGTGTCTCCTTCAAAAGTCTTAAAAGTGGATGATGTTGTGAGTGTGATCTTGAATGAAGAGATACGCAGGAATAGCACAGGTGAATCATCAAGAAATGCTTTGAGTGTTGAAGGCAGAGGAAGGCAAAGAGAGAAGATAGAGCATGGGAGATCAAGGTCCAAGATAGGCAGAAGATCCAAGTCCAGGTATGGCAGAATAACCTACTGGAAGTGTGGAAAGCAAGGGCACTTAAAGAGAGATTGCAGATCAGGTGAAGATCAGCATAAAGGACATGAAGAAGAAGCAGATGTTGCATACTACGCTGCATGGGATGCTCTGGTATGTTCTTTGGATAAAGTAGAATCTTGGGTTTTAGATTCTGGTGCCTCTTGTCATGCATCCCCACATAGGGAATTTTTTCATGAGTATGTCTAGGGAGAATTTGGAGAAATTTGTGTAGGGGATGGTAAGCCTTGTCAGATTGTTGGCAAAGGGAAAGTGAAGCTGAAACTACAGACAGGTAACACATGGGTGTTAAAGGAAGTCATGCATGTCCCAGTTCTAGAGCGGAATTTGATTTCTGTTAGAAGTTTAGGTGATGAGGGTTGCACAGTAACTCTCACAGCGGACTCTTGGAAGGTTACCAAGGGGACACTTGTTGTAGCTAGAGGTAAGAAAGTAGGTACGCTTTATCTATCTACTTGTATTACTGACTCTCTTTCTGGGTTATCTACTTCAGCTGTAGATTCAGAGATGTGGCTTGATAGGCTTGGTCACATAGATAAGAAGGAGATGCTTATTCTTGAGTCAAAAGATATGCTTTCAGATTTAGAAGGTATGGATCGTGGTTTCTATATGCAGAAGAAGAAGGTAACGTTTCTTGAGGAATCTGATGTTAGTGACAAGAACAGGAAAGCCTTGGTTTTCAAGGAGAAGGTGACAGACAGAGTTCAGCACAAGATGCAGAAGAATTTTGAGTAGAGCAAGGGTGATTTGGACAAGGATTTGATCCAAAAGGAGCTCGCGGGAAAAAGTCAGGTCTCACAAGAAAAACACAGAGACCAACGTCGGCAGGAAAACCAGCGTCGACATCCAGACAGGGACCGACGTCGGCTATGTGCAGACCGACGTCGGTGACTCAGGGCAGATAACGACCAGCGTCGGCCAGGGGAAACCGACGTCGGCAAGGTGGCAGTCGCAGGGAACCAACTTCGGTCGTCTGCAGACTGAGATGTGACTGGCATCGGTTACTGAGATGAATTTTGGGTGGACAGCAAGCTGTCATGGAGTCTCAAGCACCCATATGGAGGACTGAAGGTGTAAGTAAGTTCTTAAATTCATCATTTCCCTTCTTTACACTACTTGTTGCTCACTTATGGCATAGGACTAGGAAGTTATTGAAGAAGCAGAACAGGTAGATCCATGAAACAGTGGGAGCTTGGCATGGATGAGGATGTGATTCCTTAGAGGAGTACCAAACAGGTGTTTTGGGTAGAGTGGCTAGCTGGAAGTAAGCACTGAGAGATGAATGGATGTTCAGGATAAAGAAGAGCGGAAATGGATACATGAGATGGAAGATCAGAGTATATGGTCTTGTATTAGCTGCAGGGCAATGGAGGTTTGATCATTGTGTTTCTCTTTACCAGGTTGGATAATATTAGCTACATTATCCTATTACTGTATGATGTACTTGTTGCAGGGTTACATATACAGGTATTGCTGAACTAAAGGTAAAGCTAGTTTAGGGGTGTGTCATGGAGAATTTGGGAGCAACAAGATTCTTTGGCATGAGTGTGTTCTAGAGACATGGGAGGTCACATGTTGACTATGTTTTAGGATGATTGTGTGATACCGGTTAGCACGTCGATGGTTGGACAGTTCACAGAACTGGGTCTTGATTCACATAATGAGGTTGAGTGCATGGTATGTACTAAACCTGAGTTTTCCCAAGCAGTGGGAGTTGTCACAAGTTGGAGCCAATCTGGGAGAGAACCATTGGAGGGCAGTTCAGTGGATTCTTATAGGGACTAGCAGCAGGTGCACATGCTATGCAGGTTTAGGTTATTTTCTACATGGTTTGTAGATGTGGATGTGGCAGGTGATTTGAATGATAGGTTTTGCACTACAGGTTTGTGGTGGTTGGTCTTCAAGAGTGATCTTGAGGAGGGATACAAAGCCAAGGGAACAAACTAGACTAAGTACAGGTATAGGTACAGGTTGCAGTTGTCTATCTCCAAGTGGGAGATTGTTGAGTTATGGAGCTAAAAGCTTCAACTCTTTGCAAACAGGAGGAATAAGAAGGTTGCTGAGATCTAGGAGCACCGACGTCAACAGCAGGACCAATGTTGGTCGTGACCAGTGCAGAAGGCCACCGGCAACGACAGGGAGTCAGCCGACGTCGGTAGAACCAGACAAGCAGGGACCGACGTCGATCGCCTGTGTGTTCCAGAACTACTCGTTACATGGACAGTTAGTTAAGTGAACGAAGTGTTTGCATGTAAAGGCCAGTTAGAGTCTTTGGCTGCGAGGATAATTGTCTAAATTAAGAGTCTAAGTTTTTGTTTGAGTTAGGGATCTATTTATAGACCCATTGGCATGTATTGTATATGTATGAGATAGAAAGGAAGGCAAGGAAGTTGCTTCCATTGTAAGATCATTGAGTTGCAGGTTGTTGCAAGCTCATAGGAGATCTACATGTGTGAGTATGGTTTGTTGAATTGCAGGTTGCAGGTTCATGGGAGATCAACTTGAAGTACTTTTGAGTGCTTGGTGAACTGGCAGGGTTATTATTGACTAGTTGGAGAGGTGAACACCAATTTTGTTTGTGAGTTGGTTGTTGGGACCATTTTTTGTGTAGGAGAGTGTTGTGTGAGAAGAATTACTGTACACTTGAGGTGTGGAAAACCTCTGTAAGGTGAAAGAGTGTGGCGGTTCTTTGTTGTATTCTTTTTTGTAAAGTGTTAATACAAGATAGTGTATTGTCTCTCATATTTTGTGCTATTGGTGAATTTTAGCTACTTGTGTTTTTGGTTATTTCTGCATTTATAATTGCTTATATTTGGTAATCATACTGTGCTCTTTCTGAGGAGCAAGATCCAACAAGAGGAATCAGAACAGAGGTGTGTTTGTTCTTGGACTTCCCTGACACACATCATTAACTAAAAGTCCACCAAGGGCTTAGTCATAGTTGAGAAACTTACTAAGTGCCTACTACCTCACCCTAGTGAGGAATTGGTTGATGATGCCTTCCCTAATGATATGGTCTAGTCGATTGACTGGATTGAGGTCTCTGAGTGTGATTGGTATCGAGACATTATTCATTACCTTAAGACCTAGTCTTATCCCATCGATAACCCTTTCCAAGAATGTTTTTGGATTCACAAACTCATCACTCACTAAGTCATCATATGTGGTGTCTTGTTCAAGAGAGGTTTATGTAACATGTTGATGCAATGGTTGGACCCCGAGGACACCTCTCTAATGTTAGAGGAGTCTCACGAGAGTGTCTATGGTGACCACCCAGGTAGGTACACCACTGCTCAATGTATTATTAGAATGGGATACTATTGGCCCATTCTTATTAAGGATGCCATTTGATATGGCAAGATGTGCAAGATTTGTCTATTCATCAAGGATGTTATCAATGTCGAATAGGCCTCTTGCATTCTATCTCAAACCCTTGGCCTTTCTTGGTTTGGGATCTCAATTTTGTTGGTGAGTTCAAACCACCTCTTCTGATGGCCATCGTTGGTTCATCATTGCCACTGACTATTTCATGAAGTGGGTTAAGGCCATGCCCCTCAATAGCATGAGTGGGAAGACTATTGCCAATTTTATCTTGAACCAACTCAATTGTAGGTTTGGGGTTCCCACCGTGATCATGACCAATAATGGCTTGGGATTCCAAAGCCTCAAGATGCATGAGCTTGTTGAATGCTTTGGATTCAAGATCCATTTCTCCTCCACCCATTACCCCCAAGGAAATGAGCAAGTTGAATCTTTAAATAAGATGTTGAAAAAGATACTCCTTCGCACTATTTCCCAGTCTAAGCGAGATTGGCACCTCGTGCTCTATCCTACCCTATGGGCATATTCTACTAATTTTCAAATGACCATAGGGGAAACCTCATATGCACTCATATACAAGTCAATGGCCATCTTTCCCTTAGAGGTCCTAATCCCTTTGCTATCGGCTAAGACATTTAGATTGTTATTCTATGAAGAAGAATGAGTCATTCACCTTGTCGAGCTTGAGCAGTTGGATACATTGACACTCTTAAGCACAAATATGCTTATCAACATCATTAGTGGCACTAATTTGAGAAATTGGTATGCATGTGTCCATTCCAAGTAGGTGATACGGTTCTCATCTTTGACAAAGAACACCAAAATAAGGGTAAACTCACTCACAAGTGGTTTAGACCCTTCGTGATCACTACCTCATTAAAAAATGGGGCCTATCATCTCTTAACTATCGAAGGCAAACCCTTGTAGTACTCGATCAATGGGTTCCACCTCAAGACATTCCATGTCTAGGGCTCACATGGCCCTCTTAAGAAATCTACCTACAGTGGTATGGCAGATCTTTCCCTCCTCTCACACCACTAACCTTCGTGTCGCTTGTATATATGTGTGCACGTAGGTTCGTACTTTCTAATCACACTATCTAGTAGTCTATCTTAGATAAAGCATACATATCACACATAAAATCATATACACATGTGTTAATAATGAGAAAGAACTATATATATATATATATATATATATATATATATATATATATATACATGTTTTTCTCTAGGTACATCACTTGGCTTTCTCTAAGCTTAGGTTCATTGTCCCCAAAAGTTGTTATGAGTGTGGCTACATATAAGATACCTCCCAATCAACCTATGACTCAACTCTATCTATAGTAGTCATGTTCTAAGTGGAGACCTTGATCTCTACCTCTCGACCAATTGAGCCATGGTCTCCTCTAGGGTGGCCAATTAGTCCACCCTCTCTCCAAGTGCCTCCACTCCTCTTTTCTACTCTTGAACTAGCTTAGCCCTTAATCAATTGATCTTGGCCTCCACTCGAGTTAGTTATGCCTCAATTTGTGCCATAATTGCCTCATACCATGTTGCAATTCTCTCATGTTGTGTTGACTCTACCTCTAGTCATGGTATCTGGTACCACACTTTCACTAGCTCAAGTGATGCTTGTGTACCTACCCACCAGTAGTGAGTATGTGGATCTATCTTGTCAGTAGGTGTGACACTCTTTTTATGAGTGGTGTTATTGCCACATCAAGTAATAACTCCCTCAGTAGTAGATCTACCTGGGACCTAGTCCATCTGGGTTGGTCTCCTGCACACACACATAGAGATAATATGTTAGTCACACATTGGTTCACACTAAAGGAAGAGTACTAAAGACAAGTGATATCTGAAAAATACACTTTTCTTACCTAGTCATGATCTTTTTCTCTATGGACCTCCTACTAGTCATACTACTCCTTGTAGTGGTGGTCCTCACCTTGGCTGGCTTTCCCTATCATTGGCTCCCTCACTTTGTCTCAGTTGTACTCCTTGTTCAACTCCAATCATCCTAGGTTGTGTTCATCTCTCTCATACTGCTAGAGCCTATCACCTTAGATGTTGGTATGGTCCCAGTGGACCTCAAAACTAATCTTGGCCCATGTAGGCCTCCACTCCAGCATCCTTTAGACACACCATATATTTGTATGGATCTCAGATATAGCTATCTGCTACATCTTGATCTAGGTAGGCTTGCATAGGACCTATCATGTTCACAAAATGTGTGGCCTAGGTAGCACCCTCTACTAATGTAGGTATGCCTCATCATCCCATGGTGTGCTTAGTTAGGTCAGTGGGAGTATTTCGTAAGCCCGAGATAAAGGTAAGATCAGTTGTGTCAGTCCTCTTGCTCCCATGTAGTGGATGTGATCCAACTGTTGGTATAGTTCTCTTAGGATGTATTAGCCCTAGGTATACCTCTATCCTCTCCCTCTGCTATTTGGACAACCCTTGTCTAGGATAGTGGTAGTCTCTGAGTGCTCTAGCTAGCATAGAGCCTCCCAATCATAGTACCTTCTATCACCATCCATAGTTATGGGATCCCTAAAGATATCTCAGTTATTTTCACCCCATGGTTATTCTACTCTTAGCGAGGTCCCACTTGGTAGAGCTTTGTTATTACTATGTCCTGCGCATGTAATAACTCTATCTCCCTCCCTATAGGCTTTGATTCATAAATATGATAGACATCCTTGATGCTCAAGATGGCCTCTAACTTAGGTCCCAACTGGAACATGTGCCTCTTAGACACCCATGTGCTCATGAGTGCATTCACCAGGACTCTAGAGTAATGTAGTGATGGTACATATACTAGTTTTCATAGGCCTACACTCTACATACTATCCTAGTCCTCTAAAAGTATACATTTAGCTTCATCAACCAATCATGTTAGTACTCTCTCTTAGTTTAACACCTCACAGGGTTCCTCTCCTTGTGTTAGTCACTCACTTGCCTGTGATGACTCTCCCTCCTCTCATACATTGACTCCTCTGCATGTCTGTAAAACCAAGAAATGGGCAAATGAATCAGTCATGCTAGACATGGAATAGATAAATCATGTTATAAACAAATTTTTAAACCTATTTGTTTGCTCCCCCCTCGTTGGTCTCTTTTGACCTATTCTGAGCCTTCTCGAGCTCCCTAGGGCCTATTCTAAGGCCTTTCTAGCCCAGGTCATAGATTTTTGAGCAAATTCATGGGCTGTTAGTGGTCTAGGCCATATATTTCTAGGCAACGTCATAGCCTATCAGTGGTCCATGCCATGCCCCCCATGTCCTGGTAGTAGCCCAAGCTATAGGTTTGGCTATCCAGGCCATGACCTCAATTGAGGCGTTATGGGAAGCCCTAGCCAAAACTCCCTCCCTGAGCATCTATTTATCCTTCCATTGGACCTAGAGAGTTTTTATCCACCTCCTGATCATTTTGACTTGTTAATCTGCCTGATTTGTCCATCGAATCATCCAAATTTAGTCAAAATGGCATTTGGACCTTCCAAACCCCAAAGCTGACAAAATTTGACAAAGTTTTATTTAGTGGACTTATTCAGACCATTGTGTGCGCATGTGGTGTACTCCTCGCATCTTCGTATGCTTCTGTTAGGCTTTATTGGCTAGTGAGATCTCATCATGGTCTCTCAAAGTGAAAATGACTTGTTTTTCACTCTTTTTTCTCTTTTTAGCTCTCTTTGTTGTTTTTTGTGAACCCCTTTAAGCATTTTTAACCCTCTATTGTGTTTTACATCATGAAACCTTTATCTTGGGAGTTTTTTTCCTATTCTAAGTGTAATGATGGACTCTATTTTTTGCTCAAAGGCCTTCTTGGGCCCATTCTCGACCCTTTTTGGTCCACATGACCCCTTTAAGGTCCCAGTTGACCTCCTGAACCTGTGCCCCATCTCATTGGCACCCAAGGATAGAAGTTACTTGCCATGGTTCTTTTAGTTATTCATTTCTTTGTAGTTCTACATTTGATCCACTCTAACTCATTTTTTATCTCTTTCATTGTGGTTATAGGTAAGGTCGACTACTGGTTGTGTTAGTTCAGGACTTGTTCTAGTCTTGTTGGTTGGTCTTCATCTTCTATGAAATTCCTCCCAACTTACCTTATCACCTCTTACCATGATCAATATCGATCAAACTCTTTGATTGTGACTTGGTTTCATTATCTAACTCCCTTGTGTAGCTCTGTTACCCTGTCTCGCTTCAAGATCATCCTTCTATGACTGTTAGTCTTGCATCCTTAACCCCCATCATGGTACACCTCTTAGTGGTGCCTCACATAGAAGGTGGAAATTGGGGCAACCCAAGACATGCTACTATGGCTTGGATCATCGATGATCTATGGGGCCATGAACTTACTACAACTAGTTTCTTCCTTATTATTGAGATGAATTATGCCATCAAGTATCATATGATTATTATGAATAGTAAATTAGGTGCATGCTATGTATAGTTATTATGAGACTCACTCTTAATAGTGTCTCGACACACTAGTGCCTAGACCATCCTTAGCTTTGAGTTACTCCCACTCTTTGAGGTGGCATGGGATTTTCTCTCTTCTTTCGAGGATGTCTAGGTCACCCATATCCCTCATGGGGAGAACACTAGGGCTGATGCTCTAGTAAATGTCATTCTGGATTGTATGATGTGATTTCATATCACTTTTACCCCTTTTATGTAGGAGTTGAAGCTAATGTTGGACTTAGATTTGGATTACATAACATCTGCACTCTCACCCATGGATCACATTGTCAACTTCTTATACTGCAATACTTATCTAGTAAGTATAGGTAATGTTCTCTTTTATCATTTTAGTTCCTACTTTAATTTGCTTCTGTATGGCTTCTAGGTACTATACTACACTCCTTGTTCATTCAAAAACCTACTGCTTGTACCTTGGGAGCATATGTGATCTCCTTCCCATGACCCAACTCCTCTCTATGATTAAGCATCAGCTCATGTGCAGAATACCAACCTAGGTGATCCTATATGAGACATTTATCACTTGTATAAACCCTCTCTTGATCTATATATGGATCCTGTTCACTTTCTTGGCTTTTTGCATGCCTGTAAATGCTTTGAATACCTCTTAGAGCCCTATCAGGATCCCATTGACCACTTAAGAGGGGTTGTTAACATAGGTCATGGCTTTTGGAGCAAACCCACAACCTAGGACACACATTTCATTCACAAAATTCATGGCCTATGTTATATCATGACCAAAATGCATCTTTTTGCCCTCTAATGGCCAAAAATGGTAGTTTTTGGTCTTTTTTAGATTGGTGAAGCCTTATATCACTTCATTTCATTCATTTTTTTCTTCATCATTCATTCATCTTCTCTATCTTGACTCTTGTGCCTTCTTGAATACCTATTGATTCAATCTTAACACTCTTGAGCTGGATTGGTGATGGAAGATCCCATATCTTATTGCACATTGACTTGGAGATTCCATTACTGGTCTCAGTTGTTCTTGCTTCCTTATGACCTGATCCTAGATTCCACATTTGGCATTACACATAATTTTTTGACTTGGTTTGAGATCTTACATCCTTGCAAGTTCTCACTTCACCTCTTCCTAGTTGTTTGGACATTGGTTTAGACCTGTATCTATACTAAAACCCTATCTTTCTCCATTGTTTCCTCAAACTTAGATTCTTGGTTGGTAGAACATCTACACAATATTTTTGAGCTTGATCTGAGGGCACTTTGTCAATCAAAGTGGAATTACATTATTTTAGTGTAGTATATATGCTATGGTTTATCATTTGCATGTTAATTTAGTTCATTTTGAATATGTTTTAAAGTAGTTTCTAATGTTTATGCATTCTCCCAAACTTGAAAACATCTTTCCCTTTGAGAGGCCTTTCGTTGCTTAAATTGCCTGGTTGTGGATCATTGAATTGCTTGGTATACTCTCCTATGTTCAAATAGATTTATTTACTTTATCAAAATGGTATTCCCTCATTAATTCACATGCTAGAGATAGTTTTGTTTGAAAAAGGCATTAGCTTAGTTTATGAAACTGTGTGTTTTCCCTATCTCTATCTCTTTATTGAAAACATCATTTCCTTTGTTAAATCGCATTTCAATTGGTAGAATTTCATATTTTTTAAATGCATTTCATGTTTGGTAGTGTTCTTTTGTTCAAATAGCTTGCTTTCTCATTCTTTACGCATTGAGTGTCACCCCTTTATTGCATGCTTTACTATGGTTATATCCATTAGAGAGACCTACATCCTTTGTGTGCATGATCATGCTAGCCCTAAATTGGTTTATGAGTCTACCTATAATCTAGTGCAAACCAATAAATTGGATAGCCTCTATAGGTCATGAGTAGTAGTGTCATGAAGCCTATTAGCCTTCTCATGCTAGTTCATTTTTCTGAGCATTTATACTCTCACTTATGGATCGCATCTTTGAATTTCTCTACCACCATCCTTGTCTGGTAAGTGTAGGTAATTTTCTATTTTATCATTTTAGTTATTATTTTTATTTGATTTTGTGTGGCTTCTAGGTATTGCATAACACTCTTTGTTCATTTGAACACTGACTACTTGTACCTTAGGGCATATGTAATCATACTTCTCATGACCCTCCTCCTTATGATTATGCATTAGCTCACATGCAAAATACCAACCCATGTGATCTTATTTTATAGATTCAATTTTTTCATAGACCCTTTCTTTCTCTACATATAGATACCCTTCACTTCTTTGGCTTCTCTACATGCTCACAGACCATCCAAATACCTCGTAGAGTCCTATTGGGTTCTCATTGACCACTTGGGAGGGGATGTTGACCTAGGCCATGCCTTTTAGAGGAAACCCATAGGCTAGGTTGCACATTTCCTTCACATAAGCTATGGACTAGGTTGTAGCCCAATTAAAACGCATCTTTTTAACCTCCAACAACCAAAAATGATTAGTTTTTGGTCTTTTACAGATTAAGAAAACCCTATATCGCTTCATTTAACTCATTTTTCTCTAGATCATTCATTCATTTTCTCTCTATTTACTCTAAAGCCTTCTTGAATCCCCATTGATTCATTATTGGCACTCTTGAACTAGCTTGGTGATAGAGGATCACATATGTTGTTGCACACTAACTTGGAGATTCTATTATTGTTCTCAATTGTTCCTGATTCCTTATGGCTTGATCTTAGCTTCCACATTTGTCATTTCACCTAATTTTTGCACCTTTTTTGATATCTTACATCCTTTCAAATTCTCACTTTACCTATTCTTGGTTATTTGGACATTGGTTATGACCTGGTTCTACACAACAACCATTTCTTCCTCCATTGTTGTCTCAAACTTGGATTCCTGGTTGCTAGAACATCTACACAATATTTTTGAGCTTGATCTAAGGACACTTTGTCATCCAAAGTGAAATTACATTATTATATTGTAGTATATATGCTAGGGTTTATCATTTTCTTGTTAATTTAGTTCATTTTGAATATGTTTTAGAGTAGGTTCTAAAGTTTATGCATTCTCCCAAACCTGAAAACATATTTCCCTTCAAAAATGTCTTTCATTACTTAAATTGCTTGGTTTTGGATCATTGCATTCCTTCGTATACTCTCCCAAGTTCAATTAGCTTATTTTAATTGATTAAAATGGCATTCCTCATTCATTCACATGCTAGAGATAGTTTTATTTGAACAAAGATATTAGCTTAGGTTTATTAAACTATATGCTTTCCCTATCTCTCTCTCTCTTTATTGAAAATGTCATTTCCTTTCTAAAATTAAATTTCAATTGGTAGGTTTGCATGTTTCTAAAATGCATTTCATGCTTGGTAGTTATCTCTTATTCAAATAGCTTGCTTTATCATTTTTTACATATTGAGTGTCACCTATTTATTACTTACTTTATTGTGATTATATACGTTAGAGATAACTGCATCATTTGTGCACTTGATCATGCTATCACTAACTTGGTTTATGAGTCTACCTATAGTGTATTGCAAGCTAACAAATATGATAGCGTCTATAGTCATAAGTATCCCATAGTGTCTCAGAGCCTATTATCCTTCTAGGTGTTCGTTAAGTACCCTATGTACCCCCTTGAAAATTTATAGTGGCTTCATTTAGTTTCTTGGAGCTATAGAACCTTTTGTTATCAAGTGATGCCCTTTAGTATCAAAAATTTAGGAGATACCTACCAATGGGCAATGACTATTATCTTCCATGACATGATGCATGACATTATTGAAGATTATGTTGATGATATTTTGGGGAAGTCAAAACTCTAATCCAAGCACCATGTGGTTTTTAGAATAATTTTCAAATAACTTCATGAATATAAGGTTTGACTGATCCCAAATAAATGTGTGTTTGGCATAACCTCTAGAAAACTATTAGGGTTCATCATGTATATGAGAGGCATTAAGGTTGATCTAGAAAAAGTCAAAACTATCATGGAAATGCCTCATCCTCACAATCTAAAGCAAATTAGGAGCCTTCAGGGCAAGTTACAGGCCATTCATCAGTTCATTTCCCAACTAGCAGACAAATGTCATCCCTTCACCCATCTTTTGAAGAAGGGGACTCATTTTAGTTAGAACTCTAAATGCTAGCAAGCCTTTTAAAATCTTAAGCATTATCTAGAAAATCCTCCAATGTTTTCACCACCCATCACGAGAAATCCTCTTCTTCTATATATATCTACAAAACTTTATGCAATAGGGGCCCTTCTAACACAACATAATGATGAAGGAAAAGAGTGGGCAATCTATTATCTAAACTACACATTGATTTCATATGAGCTTAATTATACCCCTATCAAAAAATATTGCTTAGCCATTATATTTTCCTCATAAAAGCTTTATCATTATATGCTTCATAACCATGTTCAGATCATAGCCAAAGTTGATCCCCTCAAGTGCCTATTATCAAAATAAGCTCTCATTGGAAGAATGACCAAGTGGATAATGTTGTTAAGTGAATTTGACATAGAATACATCCATAAAATAACCATTAAAGGAAAATTAATTGTGAATCAACTTGTAGAAGCACCTCTTGTAAATACCAAGCCCCTTATCGCAACCTTTCTAGATGAATCCATCTTGAGCATTACAAAATTTAATAGCTAGAAATTATATTTTAATGGCTATTTCACCACACATGGGTTGGGAGTAGGTGTCCTTTTGGTAACCCCACAAGGTGACCTCATCCATAAATCTCTTCATCTTACTTTACCATGTACCAATAATATTTTCAAATATGAGGCCTTAATTGTTGGCCTCCAATTAGGCATCTAGTGAAACATCCAACATCTCTAGGTATTTGGTGATTCACAATTGATAATCAAGCAAGTAAATGAGGAGTTCCAAACAATGAAAAAAAATGCTCCCCTATAAATAATATGTGGACTAGTTAAAACAAAATTTCCATTCAATTACTTTCAAACAAGTGCCAAGGAGAAATAAAAAGGTAGTTGAATCTATGACAACTATTGGGTCTTTAATCGACCTTCCAGAAGATGTCCTTGAAGTAATTTTCTAATTGAGCATTTGATATTACTAGCCCATGAATCCATGACTCATTTCCAAATTCATGTCATCTTTGATCCCATTCTACCCTGGTATCACAACATATATACCTATCTCCATGATAATATGCTTCCACCAAACCTAAATTGCCATCAATGCAAGGCCTTTATCTGCCACACATCCTAACACACCATCTTTGGCAGCATGCTCTATCAGAGAGGCTAAGGTGGGACCCTATTGAGATGGCTAACCTTAGAAGAGGCTACTTTTATGATCAAGGAGGTCCATAATGGTATATGTGGTGCCCATATTAGTGGAATGGCCCTAACCAATAAATTGCTCAGGACTGGATATTATTGGCCTACAATGAATCGAGATGCCTACCAATATGTACACAAGGTTGTAGCATGAAAAAAACATAGTAATCTTATTCATGCCCCTGCACAAGAACTAAAACCCATTATGATCCCATGGCCATTCTCTATATAGGAATTATATTTAGCAAGATAAATCCAACATCATTTGATGGACATAAATTTATAATCACAAATACATAGTACTTTACAAAATGGGTTAAATCTATGCCACTTATTTACACCACAAGTCTCCAAATCTCAAAATTTATCCAGAATTAGATCATTTGCTCTTTCAACATTCTAACCAAAATCCTATCAGACAATGAAAAGTCTTTTAGAAATTAAGAATTTGAAGACCTGTGCAATCATTATCACATTAAGCATCACTTTTGAACACCCTATTATCCTCAAGAGAACATACAAGCAAAATCTATTAATAAGACTATTTTTAAGATTTTAAATAAACTCATCAATGATGTAGGCAAAAACTAGCATTTGCAATTATGTCCTAAACTTTAGTCTTTCAGAACTAGTGTTCAAACACTAACTGGGGATACTCTGTACTCTCTGGTCTATGGTATAGAAGCAATCTTGCCTGTAGAAGTGGAAATCCCATCCTTACACATTTCTTTGTGAGGCATCATTACCGACCATAATCTTAGACAAGAAATCCTGCAAGAGCTAGAACTTTTAGATGAAAAGCATCTGCATGCCTTAAATCACCTTTAGGTATATAAAAACAAGCTAAAAGGCCAATATCTCAAGAAAATCCGGTCCTAACAATTTGAATTTGATGATCTAGTCCTTAAGGAGAATCAAAACAATACCAATGTAGACTAGGATTAAAAGGGCAAATTTGAAGTAAACCATTTTGGGCCTTATATAGTTGTTACAAAATTCAAACTAGGAGCCTACAAATTAGCCACACTTGAAGGTGATGAACCAATGAATATCATGCATTTGCAATGATTTTATACTTGAAAGTCTCCATCTACCTCTATCAATGGGTCCCCCTCTTGAGGTCATATCCATTTCCATTCCACTTCTTTCATCATTCCATTCCATCCCATCATTTTCCAATTGACCCTGGTCTTAACAATGGGAATATATTATAGGCTTAAGTAGAATTAAAAGACAAATATTTCAAATTAGGGAAAGTTATTGCTAGTCATACAAAGGGATAATTTATTGAGGAGTTTTCTTGGATATATCTATCCACTTTTTATATATCCTCCATCCTATATCACTCCCTCATACATATCCCAATCGTTCTTGATGATTATATCTCCTACTAGCCTCAACTTGTATCCCTCTTCATCTATCTATATCCATCCCTAAGCCATGGTCCACAAGATCCCACTAATTTCATCATTGTGGAAGGTTCATACAATTGTCTTACTCTAGGATCCATCATGTACTTTGAAACTAAATCTTGATCGATCATCCTAGACCCTATGAATAGTTGTTTTTATTAGATTGGATCCTTGTCTTTGTCAAAACACTATTGGGCACAATTTCCCCCATGTACATATTTCATGTTGTTGTTAGGTACATTATAAATAATAATTTGATTAATTTGTTTATTAACACCACATATATGTCCATCAATCATCATCACCTTATACTATTTTGTCTTTTATGATGTGTCTTTTTTTATATGTGTGTGCATGTGTGAATGTGTGTTATTGTTTGTTAAATCATTAAGTCTTGTAAATATTTGTTGAAATTAGTTAAGTGGTCTTATTATTTATTTATTTTATATTGCCATTTTTTTTAATCAAGAAAGGAACAAAGATGGTCTAAGTGACTACCCAAGCTCAAATTGGGCAAGTCACTCAAAACGGAGTTCCCCATGCAATGTGATTTCAATGTGCCCTTAACCACTATCATGTCAGTGGCACATGTCTACTCACACATGAAATATTAAATTGGATTGGATACATCACTAATGGCTTTAAAATATCCCTCCATCCCATACCCCAAATCAAATCAGGATGTAACCTAATCATCCTAACTTCCTACCCCATTCCCACCCATTCCCTTGGTACAAAAGGACTTTTACCTAACCATAATTTATGCAACATCAAATTAAATAATGCAATATCTTTATTAACACCTTTTATCAAACGTATTTTATAACATTTTTCATAAAATATCACCATCTCATTTTAACATTTAAAATAACACCTCCCATTAATATCAAATCACATCACATCAATCCAAAAATTACTCAGCATAACATCATTATATAATAATCATGCCTATCACATCATCATCATATAATCAAATACATCAACATCTAACATCAAATGCATAATTACCCCTATAACATCATAAGCATAATCATCACATCTAACATGACATCAATAGCATAATCATCCAATCACATAAGTCATACATCACATCATCCATGTTAATGTAATGAAATAATAACATCTCACATCATATAACGCAAAAAACTCATAATCATATATAACAATCTGTAATGTCCACATGAAGTCCACATCAAAATATATAGATATAGAATATGGGCCCCATGGGCATCAATGTGGTATAATATACAAATTGTCCATCACATAATAAAAAGTCTCAAAACTCTTGACTCTGGTTCAGGGGGTCCCCTAGGACAATGATGCATAGACTATGAAGAGTTGGCTCTAAATATGGTTGCACATTGCTAAGGTGGCACTGCTCCCTCATATATAAGTCTCTATAATACTATGCCTCTCGTGTCAATCTCATAATCTACTACATCATCCCATTCATCCCGCCTTCTATTATGGCTCCAGTTGCCTCATCCTTGGCCTTCTCAGCCACCTCTACCTTCACTATCAACTCCCTCATTCAAGCTTGAAACTATTTGATCTAAGCCTATAAACCCATGATCTGTGTATCACGACTCTAGATCTAGCTTTATAGTACCACTATCTCAACCTATAGATTTGTCACCTACCCCTATAACCCTATAATCTACCCTTATGCATTGGCCAAATGGCCATCCCTCTATGCTAGTTGTCCTTATAACTAGGCACTGATCCTATCTTTCTCTACAGTGATCCCTGTAATCTCTGAGACATGCACTTTCACCTCACTTTATATATTCTCCAGCAATGATTATTTATCCTCTATCAAAGGTGGTTGGGATGGCCCTACCTCATCTCCACCCCCATCACCACTAGCATGTGCCCCACTTCCTATGACCTATCACATAGTAGTTGTTTACCCTGCATTTGGGCCTCCCTATACTCTCATGTCTACATCCATGGCATAAGGACCCCCCTTCCCATCTTGTGCATCTTGTTTTGGGACTTGTCCTCTCCTCCCTCACCTCCTCTCTAGTCTCACCTATGCCTTTAAAAATCTCCTCGCCACCCCTTCCCCCCTCTAGCTCTACGTTTGAGTAACCTAATCGTTCACCTCTGTATCCACCATGTAGTATATGCCACAATAATACTTGGATCTAGGATGGGAATCTAAAAATCCTATGCTATAAGGGTAATGCTATCATATTTTGCACATGTTAGTGCTTAGTCTAATATTAACCCTACTACGGCCTCTTCTTATCACTTTGAGCAAATAGGTGCTCCTCCCCCGGTACATCTTGGGGTCTCCTCAACTATATCTACACTCAATCAAGTCCATAATACTCAATGATATAATCTTTGTGTCTTATAATGTAGAACTCTATCAACATATACTAGGTCACCTCTTCCTCCTTAGCCCATCCAAATTGTGCTCCTTTATAAGGCATCCATGTGATATGCTCTAGCCATAAACTATCCAATGCCTACCTGTAAAATCTCATCTCTCCTACATGCCCTCTCTATACTCCTAAAAGGATATACTATCCAAATACAATAGGCTCATAAGGTTATCTGATAGCATGAGTACCTAGGGGATGGTCTATCACTATGTGCTCCTAAATCCATATCTGTAGTAGTAATGATGGACCTAGGCTCACAACTCCCCTGAGGCTCCCATGTGTAACTCTTGGTATAAATGTGTTAAAACTATCAAACCTCAGGTAAATACTTTAAAGTCCTGCACCATATCTAATAATATATCACCTTACCCCAAATGGAACCACTATCTATTCTTATCTACCAAGAGTATGTCAATCACAAGAGACATCACTACCAATGTTAGTCTACTGATGGTCCCCTCCCTCCAACACCTATCAATATCCACACATGCATCTCGCACTCCAATATATAACCTTCCTATTAGCCTCTACATTGTCACATTGAGGGTGTGTGATTACCAGTAGATCATATGCCAACTCATTACAAGTTAAAAAATCTAGAACACATCCTCCAAGGTGATAGTCATCTCTCCCATCACAAAGTGGAAGGTATTCATCTCTGCATGCCATATCTCTACCAAAGTTATAATCAAAGCTCAGTCAATCCTCACCATTGGGATGGTCACAATGTAGTATAATCCAACTAACTCTAGCACACTATACTCATTTGGTGTCATTAAATGCATCTCATGTAGCACTTCGAGCCACTCCAGTCGAGATGCCATCATTCCAAAATCCTCTTATACCAATCATGCATCCTATCACTATGAGCTCATCTTATCACATTTTTTCTTAGCCTATCATGCTTAATACCCCTCTTACCTTACCCAAACCATCTATTCCTTCCCTTACCCAAATGCCTAATAAACTATAATCCATCCCTCCACTCATTACCCTAATCTCTAATTCATCCCTACTCCCAGGTCCTAAACCCTATAAACTATTCTTGCAACCCACCTAAATTTTTGCTACCTTTCTTACTTCCACCCTAAAATTCCCTAACTAAATCCTATCTTGACTAACTCATTCTCTAATCTTACCCAAGTCCCTAACCTAACCCACATCATCCTATCTAACCACCCCTTAACCTTCATTTTATCCAACATAATATCACTAATTATGACTTGACCCTAAATCTTGACCTTTACAATATCATGATTCACATCTTACAGTTTTGCATAACTATGACTATAACCTTGGGGGTTATGCAAACCTATGATTCCCCACTAGTAACATCATAATATCTCTAATCGCTCCTTGTGGTATTATAATACCATGAGTCACTTGTCATGACATTGTAATACTATAGATCAAATTCATGATATCACCATTCATAGGCATAATAATGCCACTAAGGACTTTGCCCTCAGTCACGGTATTGCACTCATAACATGCATGATCTAGAAATAGGAAAATAAATACAAAAATAACAAAATTAAAAATTTAGGGGTTGAATATATACTGATGGTCTTGCATTATCTAGCCTCTAAAACTTTTTGACCTTGTCATCACAATGTGATGCATGTGGGATGTAATCCATGGTTTTAGCTCCAAAACACTATTTTCACCAAGGGTACAAGTCAAAATGACCCTTTTTCACCCCCTCTTTTATGCCTTTTTTTATCTTCTCCCCCTTACCACCCATTTGTCCCCTAACATACCCATTATCATATCTTATATGCACCTTTTCATTCCTTGAATCTCATATGCCTAATTTATCATCACATTTAATCATCGATCGTCATCCATAATTCATCTAGGGCATTAACTTCCCTCTCCCTATCATTCATCCTTATTCTAAGTCATAACTACATCAGCTTGATGTCTCTTAAGACTTTGTAGGCATCACTGGGCCATGATCTTATGCCCAGGGATAGTTTGGCCACTATTAACCCCCACTCTCTATCCTATCCTAGATGGATCACTTAACATTATTACCTCATTTCAAGCTATGAATCCAACATAAAGTGGATTATTGTCCATAATTACTCATCCAATCTCCTTTATAGGGTTTTCATCCATCCCTAACACGTATCTTTGCTTCAGGAATTATCATCAACTTATGACCTATCCCATCTCTTTACTCTCGAGACAATGTTTATGTCCCCAGCATTCCAATCAATCAGACTCCTTTATATACGTTGGTTATTTTTATAAAAAAAATCTTTCAAGGCTCCACCACTTTATCCCATCACATTTATCCTTGGGCCATCTCAATCATAAACGCATCAATACTCAGGGCATCCCAACCCTATATCATTGTCTTGATCTTATCCCACCCCTGGGACTTCTATTTGAGTGACCATCTAGCTCATTTCTTCCCACATGCTCCCTTGAGGGGGCATCATACCTACTAACACCATCTTCATATGTGACATGGTTTTTCTTTGAAATACCATTACTCCTTATACTCTATCCACTCGCAATACCCTTTCAAAGAGGGGAAAATGGTATGAACCTAAATCTACTCACCTTAATAATCCTATTAAACCCATTGATTTAACCCATAATCATATTCCTAGATAATTAATTAATATCCTAATTCCTACATAAAATCCCTACATATCATGAACCTTACCATACCCTTGCAACCAATTAATCATTCTATTAACTTAATTGAATAGCCTACTTAGCTAATAATCTACCCACTAGACCACTTGACAATTTAAAATTCCCTTCTATTTACCTACCCATCTACCACCCTACTATCCTATACTTTCCTACACGCCTACTCCCTAATGGAGATTATAGAGTTATTCAATTCTAGAACCTCTTCGAAGTTATCCCTTCCTCCTTTAGAAGTAGATGTTGACAAATTTAGTTATGGAAAAGAGGTTTAATAGTGCAAAAAACTTATATTGAGCTTGTGTGTGAGCAACAATAGGCATTGATGACAACATAGATTGTAGCTAGATGGTATTGAATTGGTAGAAGACATAGGTGCGGCAAAGTCCAATGTATATGACTTCAAGTGGGATATTTTTGGGTGTGAATCCACTATTCATAGATCACTACAACACCTTTTGAACTCATGTGGTCACATTGAAGATGAAGACAAAAAGAATACTATTGAGTGTTTAGACTCACTTGTGGAAGTGGGGTGCAGTTTTGGGGCCACATGGAGGTGGCACGTGTTCTTGTCTAGTGGAGGATATTTTTTGAAGACTCTTATAGATGGTGACAAACAACTTTGGATCACATGTTACAACACCCAAAGTATGGCACATTTTTGGATTATCCATGAAGTTCTCTCTCTCTCTCTCTCCTCTCTCTCTCTCTCTCTCTCTCTCTCTCTCTCTCTCTCTCTCTCTCTCTCTCTCTCTCTCTCTCTCTCGTCTCTCTCTCTCTCTCTCTCTCTATCTCTCTCTCTCTCTCTCTCTCTCTCTCTCTCACACACACACACACACACACACATACTATAAATCATTATGTACTCCTTTGAAATGGTCATCCAATTAATAGATCACTTGGATCCTTGCAAGCTTGAGCTTGCATGATATGAGGTTGGAGTTTGGAAGGCCTGTAAGCCTAAATCGCCTAGATGCTTGGGTTGTAAGCATCATATGCAGGATTAGAGTTTAGAGCCTAGAAGGTTGTTAAGCTTGGCTCACCTAGATGCATGGTATGGATCCTTAGAGATGGAGCATGGAGGCTTGTTAGCTCATTTCATGGAGATAGAGGTAGATGTTATTAGTTCTCCCTTGGATTTTATATATATTAGCATTGTAAGAGTTACATGTTGCATCTTAGGGGTTGGAGCTTGTAAGGCTTGGTTTCAAGCTTGGTTCACTTTAGTGCTTGTAAGCACTAGAAAATATTTATCGAGAGGAGCTATATTGTAGATAGAGTTTTTATGATGAATATAAAGTCTAGATGTTGCATTTGCCCCATGGTTCTTCCCTTGCTGGTTTATTAGGGTTTCCATGTATATCTTGTGTATTGTGCTTCCTCTTATGTTTTATGTTTTTTGTAGCTTCTTTTAATTCTACAATTTATTTAATTGCACTTGTAGGATGTTTATTTCCTAAAACAATGAAATTAACAGTTAATCATGCCTTATGATGTAAGACCAAATGCGTGGTCTCAATTGGAAGTATTGTGGATTTTTGAAAGATGACAAAACACACCCTAAGATAACACAACATATTTCAAAAAAAATCCAAATATGACACAAAATAATTTCTTACCAAATAAATAAATAATTACATGAGAATATAATGCCTAAAGCAAGGTAATAACTTAAGGCATTGAAATCATTGGGTTTGACATATTAACAAAATAAGAATTGTGTTTACCCTTGATGTGGAAGTGTTTTACTTGCACCTTATAAAAATGAGGTTATGAGGTGTCTAGAGAACATATGGAGATCAACACATAAAATTATACATGTGCTTGCTTATGGTGGATGGCTGATGAATGTAGTGATGATCATGCCTAATGAGTGCATAAGCAATATGATCTAGATCCATATCCAACTCTTGTATCTAAAAATAGGGATAATTATAGGAACTAGTTTGGTTCAAGTAAAAAAATACAAAGGCTCAAGGATAATACAAAATGATACATAAAATCAATACAAGGATCAAATATAATATATATATTAAAAGAAAGGTAGATGCCCTAGAGTGTTAGAATCCAACACATGATATCTTGTGAGAACCAACATAAAGGATTTGACGATCAATGGATAACAATGTAAAAGAAACATGAGAGCACTAAACTCAATAGGAACCACACCCAACAAGTAGATAAAGGTGAAAAAGGTTTTAAAAAGAAGATACACCAAGGTAAAACTAAGAGGGAGGAAATAAGAGATGACAAGGCATTAGTTGCCCCAAATGCCATAGACCAAGAAGTAGGAAGGGTAACTAGCGAGTGGATATTAAGGGAAACTAACTCAACATGGTATTGAAGTGTAGGAAAAGAAGAGGCAATATGGCCTCAATTGGCCTCAAGCATCAAATTTTGAAAATAAATCCTAGGCATTCAAGAGGACCTCTGAAAAGGGTGTTGAAAGGCACTGACCTAGTTCAACAAGGGTGGAAGAGGGTATGGAAAAATAGCTTCACCCTAAATAGTGGGAAAAAAATGAACCCCATCCTCAAAGATAGTTGTGTGGACCATACGAATGATGGAATAATATCAATGGAAACACACATCACATCACTCTACTATGACAACTATGACACCCAATGGGTGAAGCATGGTGTTGACTCTGAAAGAAAAACTCACCTCACATCACCTCAACTGTGAAGGCTATGACACCCAAGAATTGGAGTGGGTTGGTGGAGCTTAAATGGAAAATCACCTCACATCACCACCAATGCAAGAGCCTTGTCTCTCAGAAAATAAAGAGAGGTGGTGCATCCTTAGGGGCAAAGCACTTTACAACACCACCAATGCAAGAACCTTGATGCTGAAAAGAATAATAAAAATCAAGGGTTCATATAGACTAAGCCCCACATAGGTGGGTATAAACTATTGAAGAGGTGATTTTAATGAGAAAAAAAATGTGTGTGATATGGAAAAACTTCATAATCCATGTCATGTGAATCATGTTGTGAATAAAAATGGATTGGGTAGATATTTTTCCATAAGTGGACTTGGGATAAATATCATGCTCTAAGGAAAGTGTGAAGAGTCACACATCGTGGGTAACTTCATGATATCACAAGGAAGCATATGTTATTTTATTTAAGTATGGTTGTTATTTTGATGAAGAGGGTTTCTCATTATCAAGACAAGCGCCTGGCAGAGCAAATAGAGGAAATAACATTTCATCTACAATCACTTGATAAGTTTTCTAACCAAAGGCTTTCCCTTCATGGGAGCAAATAAATGAGAGTAAAATTGAGTCACTAGAGTGATAACCCCTATTATCAAGGTTGAGAGAATCTAAATTTTTAATGTGATCATTGTTATATGTATGCACACTAATGTTAAGATTGTGAAATCTAGTGAGGTCATTGCTCTTAGGAGATGAAACTTTATGCCTTCTAGGAGAATGATATTTATGATTGATGGGAGGATATATTTCCCTATAATATTAAACACAAAATTAGGGAGAGAGTTATCTATGGTATCTAAAAGAGGAGGAACCCTTATGATCTTTATATGATGAAGGGTCATTGTCATTTTTAGGAGGATGTAGAGACCTAGATTTTTTATTTGACATTTTACAACATGAATTTTGGCATACTTTGACACATTTGGACATTGCACATACATTTGAATCTTTAAAATAATTTACCTCTATTCATTTTCCCATCTATTGTCTTGGCCACCTCTATTCAACAGATACATTTATTCTGGATAAGTTGAGCCTATATAATAAAATTGTAAAATGTTATGTTATTTCCACATTTTAGATCCATGTTTTACACTTATAAGGTGATACAACCAAGCGTGAATAATGTTAGTTAGTGTAGGCATCACCCTCTACCAGTAGTGTCTAGGGGCATTCAATGATGGTTTTTCAAATTAGAAAGACTTCATTAGGTTAACCTAGACATGTTTTGTGTGTATGACATAACAGGGATTAACGAAGAGTTGTTTATAGGTACAAATCACCCCTAAGGTCATTTTACACTTCAAAATCACTTGGCATACTGAAGGAATATTGATAAAATAACTAACACTCTCTTAATACATTAAAATTTCATACACATATCTAGACCCTTTAAGGACCAGCCCTAGAATAGTCCACAAAGTGAAATCTAAACACACGAAGTCAGAATTGCATAGTGTTAAGTCTTAAAGTATAGAATATTGCATTGCGTTCTAGATTGTTCCAAATGTTGCACGCACACACTTTAGTGGGATAAATATGTGTGGTTTGATCCCTCTTCAGAGTATTGGGATGCAGGCATCACTCATCCCTTTAGTGGGAATAATTTTGGGTTTGCCCAACCCAAAATACTAACCTCTTTTTAAGGGCATATTTTCGTCAAAAGAAAAAATAGTATTTAGATGGAAAGAGTCACAATAAAGGTTCTTTTAATACAGGATCAGAGAGGTGTGCACATACAAGCTCACATTTTAAATGCAGGTACATAGTTCTCATAGATATTAGACACCCACTATGCACAAGGACACTACCGATACCCTTGACAATTTTGACTACTACAGGTGTCTTATTTTTTTGACAGATCTAAGGATGGTTTTAGTTATTGTTTCTTATATGATCAATTGATGACACACATATAGAGCATTTCCATATATTGTGAAAACTTCTATGAGTAATAAGCTAGTAGAAACAATTAAGAATGTCATATTTATTTTGATTTATCTTTTATAAATTTAATAATTACAACATCTAGCAATACATTTCAATTTAGATCAATGTGTTTAATGTCATATTTTTTATAATCTGAATTAGTGTATAATTTCCTTTATTTTATATCTCTTGGGTGTAAAATAAGTTAATTTTTTGGATGAAACTGATCATTGTTGCAAATGTGAAAACCCTAGGTTTCCTTCTACATTAGGGTATTAAAAAAAATAAAGGTTTTAGTTTTATGACATTGTTATGTTTTTATTTTTTTATTTTTATTTATTTTATTGATTTTTATGAATTTCATCATTTGCTCGAAGGTTTATTGTTTATTATCTTATTAGGTTTGTTGTTTGTCTTCATAGTTTTCAGATGATATTTAATTGAAAATGACTCTATTTTAAAAATGCTTGCATGTTTTTCTTGGTCTGATTGATTTAATCAAAAACATGTATTTCCCTAAAATCCTAATGGACTTTTTGGAATTATGAAATCTCTATTTCAATATTTTTTTATAATGAATGAAGTATATGTTTATTTTTAAAAATAATTTTGGGTTTCGTCGATGTACTGATATGGATAAAAAACCTGTTTTTGTTTCTTAAAATTCCTTAGAGTTTTTCTAGAATAGTCATTTCATTATTTGTACCTTATCAAAATAATTTTACAATTTTTTAAGTATTGAGCTCTTATCCCCTCAACTTCCTTTAGTTGTTGTATTTCTCCTTTTTTTTGTTATTTTGCTCTCCTTTGTTACCTCTTTCATTATTTCCACTGGCAGTCCTTAACCCTTATTTTCTTCCTTGGTTTTATTATTATTATCAACCTCTTGGAGCTTCTTTAGATGCTCTACCTTAGCTTCCTTATTCTCTTCTTCTTTCCTTCGATCTCTATTTTTATTTTTTCCTCATTTTCCTTCCTTACCTCTTCTTGCCTCCTTATTTACTCATGCTTATTCAAGTCTTGTTCTTATTATTTTCTCACCTCTTTTTTTTAGTTCTTCCTCTTTTTGTTTCTTTAACTCATCTTGTTTTTGTTTTTTCACTTCTTCCTCTCTTGTTATTTTTAGTTCTTCTTCTCTTTATTTTCTTAACTCCACTTTTTATTTTTTCAATCTTTCTTCCTTTTATTTTTCCACTCTTCTTGATTTCTTCACTCTTCTTCTTTTTGTTTTTACTTTCTCTCCATCTATGCCTTAGTTCTTTGTTTACTATCTCTTTTTCAAGAGTATGTTGCACCAATTGAGTGTCCAACTCTATATCTTTTTATTTTCTCTTGATTTCAGCGTCTAATTCTTCCCTTTATTGTGTCATTGTTCCCTCCTATTTATTTTAGCATTTTTAGTTGTATTTATTTTTCCAATGCTCTGGCTAACATCTTTTTCTATGCTTCAATCTTAACTCTTTTTATCATGCCTTGTTTAATGTCTCTTTGTCTTTTGGTGACATATTTCTCTAGTGTTAATTTTTGTAGAGTTGTCTCTTAAGATGCACATGAGGATTTTTTGGCTTCATTTCTATTCTCTTGGGTGTCGATCATTGTGATTTAGAGGGTGGGTGGTAGTGTGTTTACTATGTATTCAAGTATGAATTGGCTAACTTACACATATTATAGTAACACTTGGATCACATTTTTACTCCATTGTTTGTTGGTTATATCATACAAGTTTACTATGTCTTCAAGTATGAATTGGCTAACTTACACATATTATAGTAACACTTGGATCACATTTTTATTCCTTTTTTTGTTGGTTATCTCATACAACTTCCCTACCTTTGTTATTCCTCCTTTGTTATAACATTTCAATGAGAATGTGCCAATAGTTGGAATATGTTATCCAACTCATTCCTCCTCTTCTCCCATGCTTCCTTAATCACCTCTATCACCCTCTTACCCTTATTTAGACACTTCTCTTAATGACTTGGATTCTATTTATTTTACCAACCCTTCTCCTCATTCATTTTTTAATTTATTTTGTAATGACTAGATGTTTGCTTTCATTTATTTACTTTCCTAGGTGAGGAGCTCTATATTCTTTAAAAGAATATCACTCACATTCTATTATTTAACAAGGAGATCAAGTACATATATAGTCTTGACAACCCCTACTAAAGTGGGATTAGTTATCATACTATCCTCAATTTAAAAGGATTAGTTGTGATAACCTATCACACACTACCTATATATTACACACAACATGTACATACTAACACAAAATCAAAATATTTATAACATTCCCCCCATAGTGTGAACATAAGAGAAGATAAAAACACATTCTACTGATGTTGCTCTCTGAAAGTACTACATAGACTAGCTACACCTACACAAGTTATCTCTTTACCCTCATGAAGGCATAGCTACGATTTGAATTATGCAGTATTATTCCATTCCTCTTTGGGTTCCTGTGGGACATTCCCTTCCTCTTTAGGTTCCCATATTTTGAATCTCCAAGATTCACAAGCTCGAAACTAGTTTGAAAACCATCTACTTTGAATTTACCCCAAAATATTCTCCTATCCTGGAAAAGCACTTATTTAGAATATATATATTTCTCAAATGTTTGATATAAGGGTTTATTGATAACACAATAGAAATAATAGGTGAACATGCATGTAATTTTGTTCTTACTCACACACCAGACAACACACTAAAAAATAAAAAATGTGACATTAAATCATTATGTGGCCCTATTACTATTGGCTGATGAGAGAACATTGAAAGTCCTCTAACCTCCATTGCCACCATCCTCCTACTGGTTTGCTACTTATCAAATTTTAATTTGAGGCTCAGATCACTAGAGCGATGAAGAGAATCCCCCCTCCCCCACAATGTGAAATATCTTAGATGTTGATTTACATTGAAATTTTATTCAATTATAAAAAAAGGGGATTTAATGTGACAACCAATGACATAATTACCTATACATTATACATAACGTGTACATGCTGACACATAATAGGAATATTTCTAACATTCTTTCCCCCTGACTCATTTGTAATAGAGTCTCTCCAATCAAAATAATAAATTATATGTGAACGCATCAGGCTCATCCTCTGATATTATTCTTTGTGCCACCTTCGAGTTGCTTATTAGGTTATTTTCCTTATCTTTAAGGAAAATGGTGGGATCCATTTTATCTCCATATCTTATTATTTAAACACCTTTCATGTGGTGTAATCCCATAATTTCAAAGGTATGGTATTATCTATTGTTTTTTTAACAATTGTGGTACTTAGACTAAGTGTTTTAATGTGTTCTAAACGTAATGGTATCTCCACTATTTTATTTACCTTTCCTTCTACCACGTGGGTTGAGTCATCTAGATCCAAAACTATTCATGCTATTGCACTTGCGTCATTAATATCTTGTGAGGTCTAAGTGGTATCCATACTTATGGTACCCTCTTCTTATACCATCACCTTCAATATGAATTATCCTAGTGAATGTGGTTCATTCTCACTCCATACGGGAGGTATAAATTGGTTGATATCAGTTAACATTGTCTTAATTACTTCTAATTTCTCATCTAATACTTCATAAGGTAGTGGGGGAATTATGTAGGCTCACAACTGATACATGTGTAAGTATATATTATCCATATCTACCCCAAACAATTTATCATCCTTATACTTATTTAATTTTAAATTTGATACTCTAGCCCTTCAAACTACTAGATGTCACATTATATCCCCCCAATTTAAAAAAATAGTTATGGTAATTGTTGTCACAAAATCTTGCACCCTATAGGAGGTTGTTCAAGCCTCCTCTAGATTTGGGAAACATGGGAATAATTCTAGGTATGTGGGTTTACTTACAGTAGAAGAAGACCTATAGGATTAAGGGTTAACTACTTGAATATAACATGAAATGATTATCACCTACTTAATTAGTTACTTATGGGAAAAGAGATAGAAGTATGCATCAAATAAAAATACTCTAATGGGGTGATGCACCAAAAAGATTTCCACAAGACCATACTTCTATCATAATGAAAAAATACCTACAAACCAACTTCCAAGTCCTATGGGGTTCTAACATAAGTATTTCAACATAAAGGTGATATGCATGAGGCAACACAAGGTAAGTGAACCAAAAGGCAAATTTCACACTCTAATAACAATTGTACACTTGAAATGAGCCTAACACGCTAAATACACTCTAATGACCTATTAGAATAGGAAGTTTTTCCTATATAGGAGAGGATAAGGAGAAGCAAGGATAAGAGATTATCACTTAGCATCACCATATATCACTTTGGAAACTTATAAAAATGTTAATGAACTCAAAAATAGACTTGCATATATTATTCAAAGGTGAAATACAATGTCAATCTAGTAGGGTTTCACCATACATGGTGTGGTATTAGTTTAAAAGAGCCAAAATGGCTACTACTTACAAAATTAGAGAGAGAGGAGAAGAAAATGAAGTCCAAGAGTCACTAGAACATGTGTCAAGATGAGATAAGGAGTTACATATGCAAGAATATGAAGTGTAAGACATACCATGTAAGGTATCATAGGATAAATGTCCCTCAAAGGCAAAAAAATATTGAAATGTGGCGTAGGTTTCTTCATTTACATGCCTAAAAACTACCTTCATCATGTGACCCCCTTAGGATGCTCCATAACAGACTAGGGATAGATGTCATGATTGAACTAAGAGGGAGGGGTTACAAACAAGCCCAAACATACAATGGAGGTGTCCCTAATCATTAAGATTCTTTTAGACACGAGTTATCACTTCTTGCAGCTTAAATAACTCCTCTTTCACTCACCCCTCACACATGACACAAAATTTGTCTTTAGTTTTCCAATCTGCTCCATACAAGGGAGTGTATGACACTTATAAAGAACCTTAAGGGCCTTAGATTCCTCAGGAAGACCTTAAAAGGCCTCTTACTTGGAGTTTTAACCCTCTCACTTGCTTGTTCATTATGCCAGTTTGGACTAGATGAGATGAAGGCACTTACAGAGGCACTTATCAGATTTTATGATGCATTAAATGGACATGAGGGGTTATCTTAGGTCCCAAAGTGACTTTAATCCTTTGACTCTCCCTTGAACCTGAAAAACACCAAAAATTATCAAAGAAACAAATTATATGCCCTGCCCGTACAAGTAGGGTACCACTCATTATGATGGTAAGTAGCCTTGGTGAGTCCTTTACAAATTCCAATCATTTTCTTACCCATTCTATCCCATTTGGATACCTCTCCTATTTCATCTTCCTAATCAGGTCACTGGCAAGGGTTTAGAGGGTTAGAGACATTTTGCCCTCTAAGGATTGTTCATACATGTTTAACATTTTAACCCTAAATAAATTCCATAAAAACATTGCTAAAGACCTCATTAAACACATCCCAACTCCTTTTATTCCCATGCTAAGCCTCTAAGTAGGTGCGAGCTCTCAAAGTTTCCCTCTCGAGCCTTTTCATGCATTTTGCATAGGCTTGAGTTGGTTTGAGCCAAGAAATGGCTTACCTATAGTCTCCTTCACACTTTAACAACTCAAACACTCCTTATGACTCCCCATTCAAGTGTTTCAATGCTTTGGAATGCTCTCCTAATGCTAGAAGTGAAATTTAGACCCTATTAGACATTAGGCCTAATCAAGACCTAATAGGTTTGTCTGCATACTTATGGTTTTAAACCCTAATGTATTTATGACCCCTATGAAGCCTTATTCATGTTGATTCATGTCCAACTCAACTCTCAACATCTTCCTATAGGTGGTGGTCAAGTCATAACCATGTACTTCAATTCCTTATTGATGACCTTTGAAACACTCCTATATTTCTCAACACAACAGGACCACTCAAACATGAATATATACCTCTATATTGTAACTTTGGATTATGAAGGTCATTTGAGGTTTAAAAATATAGATAACACTGAATGTTTATAATGAAAAAATGTGTAACTTTGAAGCCTTCTTGTATGGAAACCTATTAGCCTAATTTATCACTCTCTTTTGTAAGTTGTTACCCTTTGTTACCCTGTATGAGGGCTACAAGATGTAATCATCAAAACCTATCTAGACTCCATGTTTGTTCCTCATATGGCAACCTAAAAAGTGGCTAGGGCTCTATTTTGGAGCTTTTAGGAAACTTGTCTCTAAACTTAGATCTTCAATTTGAACATGGATTCTAAACTTTTCTTGCCAATCTAATGCTTCACTCATTATTTTCATAGTCTCTCCAACATCTTAAGACCTAAAGAAGGATCTCAACACATTTTTCAACATCTTTGAGCAACATTTCTAGATCTTTTTGGGGCCACTTATAGGTGTGCATTCAATTGTAGACTAGGCAATGAGTAGAAACATGAATAATGTGCATGGTGAATGATCTTATAATCAGTATTAGACTCTTCACCAACTCTTAAATGTATGTTTTTCACCATGAAGATCTTGAAACAAATTTCAATGCTCCCATCTTAATGTGATATGTTTCCTACAAGTGCACATCCATGATGTATAATTATGCATAAGACTTGCATTGACTGTCACAGTTTTTTATATACCATTTGTAGAGCTTGGCCTAATGGTTTATGCTCTAATAATGTGTTCACCACCCTTGAGACTCCTCATACATCTCCATGAACTTCCTTAGGACTTCACAGACCATGATTCAACTGGTTGTATGCAAAAAACTTGACTGTGTTATCTTTTCTTGAATATAACATTCATGGTGATAACTTGTGAGACTAAGCTTGGAAGGAGAAGAGTTCAAGAGGACATTAAAGACATGAAACACAACACCTCACACTCGTCTAAAACCATTACAGAGAAAGAAACCTTCTGCAAGTGTTGAAATTTGATTGCAACATCACTAACATACTCCACCTTTAACCTAAGAGGTTTGAACTCATCAAATGACTTCCAAACATGAAACCAATGATAAGAAACATGAGGTAAGAAAGTCCACATCCTTTGGAAGCAAAATAACCAACTAGATTGTATAGACAGGGTCATATAGAAGCAAATAGAGAGATAGAATAATTCTGGCCCATTTTTGGCACTTTAAAAGTAGATCAAGCATGGAAATGGAGTCAAGGGGGTTGAAGGGTCAGTGCATGAGCTTTTACCATGTGCCACTCTCCCCTATGGGTTGTAAAGCCTCAAAACTCCTTCTTTTTCACTTATTTTCTCATTTTTAAGTTAGGAACCTACAAGTTTCAGTTAGTCTTGACATTCCTAACAAGGAATCTGACATATTGGATATTGAAAAGGAGTTTATAACACTTGGACATCTTATAAAACCATACCACCCTCATTTATGACCCCCAAGTGACATAAAATGACATTAGGACTAAATGTGACCATGACCAAGCTACAAATATATAAAATCACATAAAAGGACTATGACAAACCCTATGACATGCTAATAGACCCATATATCAAGTTTTGGACTATAGGGAGTTGACCTATTTTGACTCATGGTCAAATTAATTAACAATAATAGCTTGATCTTGATACACATCAAAATGATCTTTGACTTGTTCTCCTAAAGACTTGTTTTGATCCCAAATTACCATTCCATCTCTTTATCATAAAGTATAAGTGGACTAAAATGTTATGACTAAGAGGAGAGAGTCATAGAAAAAATCATACTTACCCTTCTTAATCTTCATGAGGACTTCCAAGAGCTACTTTAGTAGTGTGGCACATATATTGTACTTTATGCTATATGTCCCATGCAATTTGGATAATTTTAGTTACAGTCGAATCCTCTTGCATAATACACTTTCCAAGTGATTGCATTTATTTCATACTAAACCCTTCATTTTGTGATGTTGTTGATGAAGAATGGCCTTTGTTTTTTAATTTTTTGTGAATTATGTGGTCTCCTTTGTGCTTATTTCCTCCATTTTACTGCATTTGTTACAATCATGCCCTTCACTTATGAACCATATTATTGCACTAATTACTTATGTGTTGATGTTGTAGGGTTAGTCTAGGTACATTGTATCCTCACATGTTTGGATCAATATAATCTAAGTTACAACATAAGCTAGAATGGTGTATGGGAATATGTTCCATGTATCCAATTTCATTTTTCCCAATACTTTGTAGTTATCCTTCCATTCTATGGATTATGTAGTGGGGTGCAATTACATCACCCCTTGTCACTCTATCTCCACCAGTGTATGTTTGATCTCTCTCAATTTTGAGTGAATATAATTGTGGATATACTTATAATGCCGCAAAAGGTATGGAACACTTGAAAATGCTCCTTCAAGGTTCAAATTTTGTGATTTCATTAAGTGTTTCCTAAATTTATACATTTTATTCTACTCAGACGAGATAATTTGTGGATTTTTCATACATTTCAGCCCTGTTTACTGTAATAAAATATATATGTCTTGCTTCGAATTATT
Organism: Torreya grandis; assembly: GCA_037957365.1. Lineage (NCBI taxonomy): Eukaryota > Viridiplantae > Streptophyta > Pinopsida > Cupressales > Taxaceae > Torreya > Torreya grandis. The sequence goes on from JARHVA010000406.1 coordinate 1,431,381, forward strand.
GTTTTGGTAGAGTTTTTATGCATTTGAGTTGAGTGATTTTACCAAGTTGTATTTCCCCTTATTTACAGATTTTTTCAATTTTTACCATTTATTTTCTTTGTAAGTAATAAATATTTTTATTTATTTATTATTTTAACTTATTTTTCCCTGATTTATATTCTCTTTGGTGCTCATTTATTTATTATTTTACTTTCTTTTTTGATCTTCTATCTTTCCTCTATCTTATCTTTTCCTTATTGTCAATGTCATTCCCTTATTTTTATCTTATTTCATTTATTCGATTTAAAAGCTTATCAACCACCAACCACCTAATTTTTTAATTTAGTTGTCCCATGAATGTTTTAACTAGGCCAGCAATTTAGCTTTGTGCAAGAACAAACATTGGTTTCACTTTTAGTGAAAACACCCTTTGTTGGTTTTCACTCCCCCTCTTCACTAAAATGTCATTTAATGATTTTTAAATTAGTGCAGTTCTATTTTTTCCTTGTTTTATTTTTATTTTACTATCTTATTTTCCCCCCAAAAAATTCCCTTTTTCCTTTTTTCTTTTTCCATTTTTTTTCTTTCTAAAATTGTTGTCTTTGTATTTTCTTAAATTTCCAAAATTATTTTCCTTTTTTCTATTTTTCTTCTTTTATCATTTTTTGATTTTTTCCCCCAAATTCTTTTTGTCATTTTTAACAAACTTTTTACTCTTTTATTTTTATTCTCTTTTCCTTTTTAACATTTTCTATATTTTTCTCTTTTTCTTTCACTCTTTCCTATGCTTACTATTTATTCTAAAACATAAGCCTCCAACCTAGCTCTATTAACACATCCTTTCCTTAGTACTCCTAACAATGTATCCAACTCGATGGCACTAGATTCGAATACCTCTTCTACCACATTAGGTCCTAACCACTTTAATTTGAGTTTACATGACTTTTCCTATTTGTTATCATATGGTAAACTCTCACTCCGTATTTGAAATTCTTTGGTTTTGATATGATGATCATGCCATACTTTTTGTCTTCTTTTTTCTTGGATTTGAATATATGTCACTATAATATATCTTTTGTCAGCTAGTTTTTCCAAGTCCACTAATATATGTTTGAGTGAGTCACCCTCATTTACCTTGAACTTTATTTCCAACCTCAGACTAAGAAAAATGAATTATGTTGGTATCGCAACTTCTGAACCATATACTAGTTGAAATGGATAGTATTTTGTGAGTCTTATATAGGTTGCATAGTAAGCCTAGAGTACCAAAGCTTTTATGCATCCCAATCAATAGTTTTTGTATTGTTGATCTTTGTTAGCACTTTTTTCCAAAACCATGTTGAATGCCTTTGTAGTTTTATTTGCTCATGGGTGATAGTGTGTACTTCTATTATGTATAATTAGGAAATACCACTAAAAACACTCAAATTTCTTATTGAAAAAATTATTATCCTTGTCATTAGATTAGGATGAGTTGGTAACCGTACCTAGTTATGATAGTTTCATATAATAAATTTGATATAGTTTTCACAGTATAATATTTTGTTAGAATTGATTTTGCCCATATTATCAAATATTTTGTATTGTTTATGATAAAACACACATTACTTTTATTTGTCACTAGGTTGATGGGGGATTTAAAATCAATAGTTCATTTTTTGAATGGTACCAATGCTAATACAAGCCTTAGTGGCATCTAATCTCTCACATTTAGTTTTATTATGCTTTGACATGTGTCACATGGCCTCGTGTACTTATGTACATATTGAAAAAGTGTGGGCCACCATAACCCAACTAATGTGACCTTATTTGTTGTATCAACCCTTAAATTGTGGCCTATAACAAATCCATCATGAGCTTCTATTAATATTATATTTATTTCATGTCTTAATACTAATCTTCAAATTTTTTCATCTATCCCATTTTTGTATAACACTCTTATGAATGTAAATGGGAGGATTTAGATCAGCAACCTTTCCCTTCCTATTTTACCATGTTCCTTAGGGAATTATCTTATTACAATAAATTTTTCAATACTTGACATTTAATAAGGCACTACTTCTATCATAAACATGTGTGCTTTCGAGAATTCATCATCATTGGGACCCTTATATTCTCCTATGTCTATTCTTGATAGATAATCCAAAAAATTATAGGCCTTTCTAGGTTTTACCGTAAATTTAAAGTAAAATTCTTGAAATAACATCAACCATCAATATATTTTGCCTTCAATCACTAGTCTATTTACTAAGTACTTTAGTGGCTCATGATTTGTATAACACACAAATGGAGTAGCCAATAGATGGTGTCTAATTTTTTGAAGGGCATACACCATTTCCAAAGTTTCTCGTTCCTTCATATAGTATTTTATTTTAGCCCTTACTAATTTATAGCTTGTAAAATATATGAGGTGATCCATATGCCCCTTGGATATGCTAGTGCATCTCCTATTTCTAACCCTAATGCACCCACATGGACATGTAAAAGTATCTTCAAATATTGAAATGCCAAGATTGCTGAATTTTCAATCTTATTCTTCAATATGTTAAAGGCTTATTAGCATTGCAACATCCATTCTATACCTTGATTATTTATTTTATTCATGAACTATTCTATTGGCATATTGATTGTCACGTAGTTCACTTGTAGGATACTCTATGCATCCTAGAAAATTCTTGATTTTTTTTTGTACCCTTGGTAATCGTAGGTTTATTATTATTATGGTTTTTAAGGGAATCCACCATCAACCCTTTGCATATAATGTGTCTCCAAATTGATCAAAATTGTATTATAATGACACATTTTTTCAAATCTAAGGATATTCTGAGCTTCTTGCATCTCTCAAACATTAACCTTTGTGTTTGTACATGATCCTTTACTAGTCCATAAACTATCCAATCATCCAGGAATACTTCTAAAAACACATGGATGAATTCTTTGAAGATATTAACCATTATGTGATTGAAATTAGTTGAGACATTATTTAATCCAAATGGCATGATTGTATACATGAAGGATCCCCAGTCATTTTAAAATCTAATCTTGGGTCTATCTTGTAGCACACTATTTACTTGGTGTTATTCCAAAAATTTCATTTGTGGATGATTAAATTTCTCTTCTAGCCATGCTTTATAATACTTATTCAATGAATGGTGTGTCAAATGAATCATGGATGCATGCCTTATTTAGTTCTCTATAATCCACATAAAATATTATATCTCTTATTTTATTGTTCTAGATTACCAATGGGATGATTTAGTATGAATATTATACACGTGTGATATTCCCACCTTTAAACATTTTATCGAATTCCCTCTTAACCTTAACCTTTGTATTGGAGTTTAATCTGTAACATATATTCTTGATTGATTCAACATCTTATTTTATTTGGATTTTCATCTAGCCATTGTCTTCCTTAATTCATTTTGCATCCATAATGTTTTATGGAATAAATATTCAGTCCCTTGACAACTCCACAATTTTCTTAATTTGTTCTTCCTTTCAATAGTTTCCTATTTTTGCCAATCTAGGATCCCCCTGAATGGTTATATTTTTAATTACCCCTAAATTTAGAAAAGGTTGGGGGCAAGGTTAATAATATATAAACAATTCAAGTACAAGGGTGATAAACTAATCTATAGCATGCTAATTAATTACAAACTCAGTTAAATGAATATTGTGAGTTATAATACTGAGATATGCTAAATATAGAAAGTAACAAATTTCAAATATGTTGAATTGATTGAAATATCAAAGAGAAATGATACTTATCTAGTTTAATGTGTGCAAGTAAATTTGGAATGGAAATAGGTGGAAAGTATGCAAGATACTTATTCTAGATCAGTTGTCAGATTATGGAAATTGTACTTATGTAACTGCATACACTACCATTGGATTTGTACATTATCATCAATACCTATGTTTGACTGTGATGCAGAAGTCCAATATAGAATAATGACTGTGTTTTGATGTGACCAACTTCATTTTTATGTGTTTTATCTCACATTTTTTATTAATATATTTAAACATGGGATACATGTTATTTTTTGTTAATTGATCAAACCATTGTTTTTCACTCTTCTTCGCCCTTATAATGAGTTTGCTTTAAAAATGGGATATCAAGATCATAGTGTCGAACTAAGATCAACAACTCCTCTATCACTGAGCATCGTCTACATAGTTAATACTCCAAGGAGGGCCTAATACTTATGTAGTTATTTCCTATGTGTGGGAGTGTGTGTGCAAAACGGTGCAATATGCTGTATGAAGATGCATACAATGATCTAGCTTGTAACATGAAAAATATAACTCATGGGATGCTCTTTGAATACTTCAGACATGTAATATGACTACTCCTATGCTTGATGTGCAAATATGGATGAATAGGGTAGAATGGATAGGTTGTGCGGTTGATTATTGGGCTTTTGTAGGTGTTTGCTTAGTATTTGCTAAATGAAGAATGAGAAGTCTTAGATTTATATTTATACCATATCTTTTGAAAATATCTCATGATAGCATCCACTAAGACAAATAGGCTAACCCAAAGGTTTCAAAACATTTACAAATTAGATGAATTTTGGCAATTAGACACTAGATAAGAATTTGGACACTACCATTGGCGGTAGTGTCCCTCTATGGCCAGTATAATCTAGAGGGATAGAAAATAGGTACGGATCTAAAATAGATAGTGAAGAATGTTCATCAAGTTTTAAGATTTTTTTATAGTGAAGGAAACATGACTAATTAAAATGATATGGATTAGACTAAAAATAAACATTTAGGCAACGTGAGATGGTGCATGTGAGGCTTTTGGCAATAGGGATGTATAAAACTGAAGGGTAGAGCCCTGATTAATGTTTGTTAAATGTACAAGACTAAGATGCTATAGATATTCAGTTTTAGAATCTACATTTCCTCCCCCTTATTATAGTAATGCACAAGGATGAAATTACTAGTTTAAAGGAAATAAATACATATTTTGGTGTGTAAAACACACCTTGCCTTTGCTTGAGCCCACTTTGAGTGATTTTTTGGTGTATGACCTATAACCAAGAGTATGTTACAGTATAAATAAGTGCATATACTCTAAATTTTGAAATAATTTAAATGCTTGAAAATAAAGAGAGCAAGGAAGGAGTATTGTGTGTCGATGCAACCAAGTTGCCTCTTGATGTCTTGACTTAGTAAAGATGATTTATTATGAAGCATCAGATTTGGAAGAGGTTCAAAACTAGACCTTGGAGTTTTTTAAGAGGGATATTGAAAGGTATTATTCCCCAAATCTGGTGCAAGGAGGATTTGTGGCACAACCATTGAGAACGCTATATCTTAATCGTATAACTCAAATGTGAATATGTAATCTGGGGAGAATGAGGATTTAATCAAATAATCCTATAAATATGGTGATATTGGATAATTATATCACTCCAACATATAAATCTGGTGAGGTTGAATAATTTAATCACTTCAACTTATAAAATGAGTCAACTGTTATATCATAAAAGGCTCAATAATAATACATAATGGTGGAATCGATGCATCCTGATGAATAGTAAAATTGGTGAATTTATATTTTTTGGTGAAATATTATGGCATATGCACCTCTAATATGTCTCATCTAGAGTATACATGTCATAAATCTAAAAACTATGTTTCAAATCTATGTAAAAATCAGTGTAATGTATAAGATTCTAAACCAGCTATATATCTAAATCATGAAACTAAAATGGAGATTATACACATGTGGAGGTCATGTCCTTATGACACACCCCCACTAAAATATGAATATAATGAGTAAGTGTGTAAGTGTGGAGGTTATATCTTTATGACATGCACACACTAAAATCTGGAAACTATGAAAAATGTGGAGGTCATGCTTCTATGGCATGCCCCATCTTTTTAGGTGAGTAAAATAGAAAGAGGTATGTATCTTGCCTCAAAATTACAAAGTAACTATATAATATATGTATGAATCATGTAACATATATGGATAACATGTCTAAGTAGACATGTCAGTGAAAATCACATTATGTGATCACATCAAGCCCTAAGGTGCATGATATAGATCATGGCTATGTCTAGAGAGTAATTATAGAAGCTCAACAAACAATAAAGCACACACATAGGATAACTCAATGTAATGCAATATAAGGATCCAAGAAGATCGCATACAAGGGGAATGTTCAAATCTCACAGAATTGAAATGAATGGCATATACAATTTTCTAATCAACATACAATGACACATGGGATGATATTTTTAGTATAAATTATCAAAGTTTGGCACACAAAATAATATGAATACATAAAAAATTCATCCACGCTAATAATGAAGTGATTATATTGTATTCATTCAGGATGGAATATTACATTTTATATCCTCTCAAACTCCTATAAAAAAGAAGGGAAGACTTATCTTTTGAAACTATTATATCCCTACATAAGGTCCTACTTATCTCCCCACCTTTATTCTTTATAAAATATCTCATCACACTTATCTACATGATTTATCCTCACAACTAAGTACTATACAACTCATTTACAATTTTTTTTTTAACACACATTAACACTAGTAAAAAATTCTAACTGTGAATATTAATTTATTAACATTACCTCCCTTAGTATGAATTTGGGTGAGGAGATAGATATCCTAAAAATGTTTCTCCCTAAAGACACTACTTAGTCAAAGTAACACTTGATATGGTTTTAGTTGTTATCCTAATTCCATTGAGGTTCCCAGGCCCTAGATTTTGAATTCTTAAGATTCCTAGACCTCCCAAACTAATTCAAATTCTATGAAGTTGACAAGCCTGAAATTTTGAATCTCCCCTGCATTCCTAGAGCTCTCTAGACCAACCACACAATATAATTTCACTTTGAAATCTTATCTTATCCCCCAAGAGTATGATTCTTTGAACATTCATCTCTTTTCCAAAAGTCACTGTAGAGGTCTTATTAAACATAAAAAACTATGCAAAACAAGAACATAGAAATCACTGCACAACAAAAAGAAAACACACCAAACTAAAATCAAACTCAAAAAAAATGTCACTACAGCGTAAGATGTCCTTGTCACTAGTGATTGACAAGAGTTCATTGTTTTACCTTCATCTTCCATTGCCTCCACCCTCCAAATGGATGTTACTTGGCTCACTTAGCTTGATTGGTCATGATGTGCTTTGATGGTTCTGACAGGTTATTTATAAGCATTAGTTGCCTCCATAGAAATTGGAAACCCCCTTCCCCCCTCTCCTCTCCCTTCGCCACTTACCCAATAATTATAAATTTTTTAATATGTTTTAGATTCTATCGAAAACGCACCCTTCCTTTACAATAGACATATTTTTTGCTTTGCAAATTACACAAATACCCTTATTCTCTTTTCTTTTATTTTTTTCCTTTTTTAAAATTATATGGACATAAAAATAGACTCTATTTGACTTGGACATAAAACAAATTTATCAACAATGGACCACATAGATTAAGACTATGACTATATAACCCTATAAACTATATACTAAAAAATATATGATAGACCTCATATTAACTCAATTGATTCACAATAAAAAACTACAAAAGATAAATAAAACTTTGAACAACTCATTCCATCAATATGTAAATATTGATGAAGAATTTGAAGACTAGGTATACGAGGTTTTTTGTTATGCATTGATGAGCCTCTAGTTTTTTTGTCACACTACCGATCCCCATAGATCTAGGTAGGATTTAGATTTGTTTTGCATTTATTATTGATTTTGATTGGTGATTCACCCTTTGGGCAGTAAGGAGTACCCTTTTTTAAATCTCCTCCACCACCCTCTCTACATCTATGGATGCAGGGTAAGCTATAGTGAGCAAAAGTAACCATGGCATCGAAGTAATTGAGAAAATTCATCATGAAATTTTTTCACAAGGTAATGTTGTTAATCCCAACTTTCCTTTACCTGATGTTATTCTGGACTTGCCTAAATTTGATAAAGCTTGTAATTTATTTGATAATTACACCCTTGTTGCATATTTTTGGGTAGAGTCCCCCCTGAGAGCCTCTTGAAATAATGTGTTCATAACCATTGGCAAAATCATGGTGTGAAACTAGGAGTTTAGAATCTTACCAAGGGCTTCTTTTTGTTTCAAATTTCCAACCCTAAACACTATAAATCCATTGTTAATCATGACCCTTGGTTTATTCATAACACTTTAGTGGATTTTTTCATTAGACGCATGATTTTCAAGTTTTAGAATAAGCAAAATCAAAAATCCTTGTTTGGGTCATTTTTTTGGGTTCGTCACTTTCCCTATAGGGTTTCATTGATCAACTCATAAAACCCATAGGGTGCTTCATCTCCATGATAAAAAAAAATTCTTTATAGCTTGCCCCTACAAATGGGTTTATGTGGAAGTGGATTTATCTCAGCACTTGAAAGAGTCCATTGACATTCAAATTGGGAATAATAGATTTACTCAATGACTGTTATATATCAACTTACCAAATACTTGTTTTTGATGCCAATTCTTAGACCATATGATCTGAGAATGTCCCTTGATGGTGCATTCTCCTTTTACTTCTCAAGAAAAGGGTGGTCCTAAAGCCAAACCTCAAAATGGTTATAATGATGGCTGGACCACAGTTACAAATAAAAAGAATAATTTGGTAAAAGGTTGTTGCAAGCTTCAATCATTTACATATAGACCTGTTATGGATCCTAGTGACTTAGAATTAATTGGTAAATATATTATGCCTATTAGAGTTTTTCCTTCACTCCTAAGAACATTATAAGTGGTGGCCACCTTGGTTGATATGTCACCTTCAGCTTCATAGTCACAACCCTCTCCTAGGGTGAATTCATCAGAAGAATAACAAAGCCTTGTTATCCTAGATTGTAAAATGGTCCTCCAATGCTCTATAAATCCCCTCTCCTTATGTTGATGAGTACTATATGGCTCATAAAGACAACTATTTCATGTGGGTCATTTTTTTTGTTGTACAAACTAACTTATAATCAGTTCACTGTGCTTGAACACCTCATAGAGGAGAATGATATGAACCTCGATGTTTCTCAATGCTATTTTATTCATGGAATTTTCGTGGCCTTACTACTATACCGTGTAAGTGTAACATCCCCACAAGGATTTACTAGAATAATGCAGTAATTGTTTCTTAAATTACTTACTCAACACTTATTCTTTCATTAGATTACACCACGAGAATCTAATTAGTGATCATTAACATAATAAACTAAGCATAATTAACATAATCAGACATGTAACAACAATATTTACTAATCACTAGCAATTAATCATAATTGCACAAGGAAATTAATCATAATATATAATCCAGCCATGGCTAGTACAACAATATAGTCACCACTATAAATGTATTGCAATAATTAATTACATTTTCAACAGGCATATAGCCTCATCAAAAGTTCAATGATAGATAATATGTTCCACAAAGCTTGAATTACTCTAACTCAATTGTATCTCTGATAATCTCAAGTGTAGTCTCCAAATAAGTACAACAGTGGGGAGGAAGAGCATCATCTGAGAGTTTTTCTACACTAACCATGGACCATCGATCCCCGTATAATCACCCAAATAGGGAATGGCCCTCCATTCAAAGATGAGTAGATAGTGATGGTGTAGGAATCCAAAGAGACATGCTAGTACTTATGTCTTGTAATATTTCTACTACATGATGTGTATCATAAAGAAAATATGATCTAACATAATATCGCACAAACATGTAAATCATAGATATGAAATGACAATGTCTATTTAATAGTACTTTGGCCAAAATTTTCAAGTATCTATTGATCTATAAGATCAATCAATTTCATATACACCACTTGATATGATTACCTTCATCTCTCATTGGTGATGCTAACTAAGCCAATGAAGTCTGTCTCACTTCTTAGTTAAAATCATCAATGCTCTATTTGGTTAATATTTAATAATAAACAATAGGTTCATGCAATTATTTCTAATATCAAGTATAATCCATACACTAGCTATTAAAATAATTACATTACACACGTTTAGTCCATCAAACATATGAATGATCCTTATTATAATATACATCTCATACAGAATATTACAATAAGCAAGTTTATATACCATACGGGTACAAGTCATTTTAAGAATCTAATTTCTTAAATAAATGTTATATACAAAATTTATCAATTTCATAGCCTAAAGTTCAAACCATTTTATACAACACAAATTACATAATGTTTTGCTAAACTTTATTTAAAAACACTTAATTTATTCATCCTAAAATTTAGGCTATGTGTATATAGTTATAGTTCCCTATCCATTAGAATTTCGTGGCTTATGTGATCAAGGACATATTTTAAGTATATTCAATCCACCTAATTTATAAATATAGGCTATACACATGTAGGAAGACCCAAATTCTCCTATGCATACATCTCATATATTTAAATACATTTATATTATCTATATCCCATAATATAGATAATTTAAATGTACCACTGTTTTGATATACACAGTTTTATATGAATTTTCATAAATCATTTTCAGTATATATACAAAAATAAAATGTAATTTCATAAACCTTTAAACTCTTGTAAAAATATACAACTGCATAAGTACCAGGTCTAATGTTCATTAACAGTCATCTTTTATAAAAGCTAATGCTTTGTTCTTTTTACAAACATGCATAGTTTGCCTAAAATACTTAAGTGTAATATGCATAGTTTTCTTTATAAAATGAACCATTCAACACATAAAAGCATTAATTTATAACATATGCCACAATTTTACCTTGTTGATTTGGCTAAAATACCACTACTATAATAACGGTTTCTATATAAAGGATTCCATTTTATTCCTTAATTCCCAAATCGTCTACAGTCACATATTTAGATAATTGAAAGTTTCCTGAATATGCCATAGTAATAAATCTTAATCAATTGATCTATAACAAATACCCGAGTCTTATAATTTTTCACTAAACTTTAAGCTCATAACGTATATAATTGCCCTGTTTGATATGCTTAGTGCAAATCCAGTACTATAATAATAACACCTATGTAAATCTACATACAGTCATAGTTTTGTGTGCTATTGTAATATGCATAGTCTTATTGCATTCTTCTTTTCATAAACTATTTAGTAACACACACACACACACACACACAATCCCAAATTTTGTTTCAAATATTTAATCATAAAACTCTCAAGGTTTTTGTAACATATAGAACTCAGTTCTAAATACAATCTTCACTATGTTTTGCATCTTATAACATATTTTCCATTCTTACATTTCCATGAGTTCCCAACATATAATACACAATACTAAAATGATTCAATATGTTATTTTTATAAATAGTCTAATGCATACATTTTATCATTTCTAGTTTACATGACCTAAGTTCACAGTCATCGGAAATAAAAAATTCCCAAACCAAAAACAAACATAAATTATAATTCGAGCCTTTCCATTTAAATTTACTTAGACTTCATACAAATATAAATGTGTACCATACCTTATTATGTCCATACACCTAGAATGTCGACCCTCAATTTTCTGAGTATATAAACATATAGGGAATCTATACAGAGTCTGTAAATTTATCAACATTTGGCCTAGGTTTTGTATTTTCAACATAGCAAGTTAAATACTTTAAATCCTAACGAATGGACTCAACTATTGTTTACATTCCTAAGGATTTAATAGCATATAGGGTTAGGCCTGTGGATGGTTAAATACTCCAAATCCTATCGAATGGACTCAACTATTGTTTACATTCTTAAGGATTTAATAACGTAAAGGGTTAGTGTTGTGGATGGCTAAGCCATCCATAGGGCTAACCCTGTACTTTTTCATTTAAATTGAAATCATTCAAACCCTAATCAAACAAATTCATTCACACAAAAATATCTAGAGTTGATACAATTCAATTACATCACCAACCTTTTTCAATGCTACCAAATTTGAAACCAAAAAATCATTTTCCTCTTGCTCAACTCATTTCCTCTTCTCCTCAATCGTGTCTCCTCTTCTTAATGGCTTGCTACTTATTAAAATTTCCATGCCAATCTCCAAATTAATCGGGATTCGCATGTATCTACTAGATCCTAGTTAGTTGTTCGTGCTTAATCTAATATTTTCCTTTTAACTCACTTAACTTCCAGTTAATAACCAGAAAATGCCCTAATTATTGAATCAAACTTTCTTGTAATTCACTAATCTTTATTTTTTATCCAAATCCAAATTTGCATGCCATCTACGTTTTAAAACCTAAGTATAACATTAAACAAGTCCACTTTTGTCTTGATAACTCGCTCTAACAAAACTGTACTTAGTCTATGCATATAATTCAAAACTTAGACTTTAAATTATAGGATAGGTTTTTAGGAAATTCAAACTCCCGTCATATAAAATAAGAGAATTATCCCTTGATAATAAAATAAACAAGTATTACTTTCAATTATCTCATCCTAATTATTTGCATTTCTTACTATTGTATACAAACCATTTATGTTCACATAATAGCTTATCAAATATTGATATTCACGAATATCAATATTTTCAAACTTAAGATTATAAAATGTTATTTTAAGACATTAGCTAGTCTATATAAAATAACAACAAGATGTTATTCATAAAATTTACATTTCCTTATTCACAAGCATGAATAGAATAATGTTATATAAACATAATATGATTAAAGCATTGTGTCTATGTATAAATATAAAATAGAAACTCCTACAAGATTTATCCCATATAAATATGTTAATGTATAAAACATGCAAGTTATAATATCTACTACAATTTACTTCTAAAACGTACTAATATTATCAAACCAAACACAAAATGCATATTATGTTTTAAAACCTAATGTGGTGTGTGCATAGGTCTTAGCAATTTCCTTTGTCATCCTTCACTATCTCCATTTATGCCACCCTCTCCGATGATGACCTCCCTCCTTCACATTTTGAGGGATATACTCTCCTGCATCACACTCATGACAAGAAGGTAGTTATTAAATTTCATCATGATATAATCGTAAAATAATACTATAACAAGTAACATAATCATTATGTACATAATTCATAATTAGCCACCTCATAATAATCAGCTAGTGAAATCTAGGTAACACACATCTATCCCATAACAGTATATGACTTTAGATTTAGTTAAAAAGTAATGAAACAAATTAACTTTAATATTAATCCACGAATAAATATGTAAATCAATTTAGGTGCAATAATTGGGATGTAATAGTAAGTATGCAGTCAGGAATAGTTAGTTTTTTAGCAACATGAAAATTATTTGTTTACAAGAAGACAAGATATTTGGCTTCATCGTATAGAATGCAACATGAATAACTTGTTGTAGAACTATTTGTCAAAATACTATGCATGACGTTGGTCATGGTGGGGTTGTCACCCTATTGGATCTAGAGCTCTTTCATAATATTATCTCTTGGGGTTTTGACCCCACCCATTGGGTGGTTTGGACTATTTTTGACTTTAATAATCACATCATTAGGTTTGTAAATCTATATGCCTCTAATGAAATTGTGGAGCATGCTTCACTTTGGAGATGGTTGGTATATTCACTTCTAGATGCACATTGGGTCCTCTATGGGGATTTTAACATGGTGGAATCTCTTGAGGTTAAAGAAGGTTGACTTCCTATGCAGTGGTGTGTTGGAAAACAAGAAGCTTGATTTTATATGTGCAACAAACTCGAGGTGTTTGCTCCCATTCATCACTAGAAGAATAATTCCAACTCTCCCTAGTTTACTTGGTCTAATTTCTACAAATGAGAGCATTGGGTTCTTCAGAGGCTAGACCAAGAATTGTTAGCTTAGCAAGATCTCTTCTTTTTGGCTCCTATTTATGATAGATATATTTTGGTGCTCCCTGACACTTTTATATTAGACCATCATCCCATCTATTTCAACTTAGAATGGTCTACCCCTCAAGTGAAGCATGCTTCGACCCAATTTTACCTTGATACTACTCACCTTAAACATGAAAGAATGGTGGGACACATTATCAAAATTTGGAATCTTGTTCCCTAGCATGAGGGGGATATTAGTTGGATCTGCTGGTGGTTGGATGCTTTGGTTTGCTCTACCACCTTTCTCCGAATCTATGGTAATCAAGCTACATTTTTTTGGTGGTGTATTCATAATGCTATTAATTGTGAATATATACAGGTATCACAAGAGCTTGAAGCTTCTCTTTTTAATGTCTAGTTATAAACCCAAGCAGCATAATGGTAGCACAAGCTTCAAATGGAGGAGGCTCACAATGCTAAAGGGGCTCAACTCCGAGCTCAAATGCATCGGTTTAAAATTGGAGACAAAGTCACTTCTTTTATGTGTTATATACATGTTGTTGATGAAATTAAAGTCGTCAAGGAAGGACATGCTTGGCTAACCAAACTTTTTGACATTTTTCAAGGCTTTATTCATCACTATCATAAAGTTTTTTTAGCACAAGCCAGCTCTCATAAACAAGAAGCAATTCTTACCTAGTATCTTCAGACTATTCCTTGTAAAGTCTCTGATGCACAATGGGTTACTTGGGATAGGAATTTATCTCTTAGTGATCTTCATAAGGCTATTATGCAGATGGCTCTAGATAAAGCCCCAGACATTGATGGATTCCCATGTGAGTTTTATCAAACTTTATAGGATATTGTGGGTCTCGATCTCCATATAGTTTATATTGAATCAATGTTAACAAATTCTTTGGGGCCTTTTATAAATCAAGGCAATATTAAGTTTATCCCCAAAGCTAGTAACCCTTAGATTAGTGGTAATTAGAATCCTATTACTCTACTTAATGTATTTTACAAGATTATTGCTAAGGCTTTAGCCCTTAGGATTAAACATCTTCTTCCCTTAATTGTCAAAAGTGATAAAATAGGTTTTATCAAACATAGGTACATTTTGGATAATGTCATTGAAGTCTGAGAAGGCATTGAGTGATCTTGGGTGTCTAATCAAAAGACCCTATTTGGTAAATTTGATTTTGAAAAAGCCTATGACTGTATTGAGTGGCCCTTCATTTTATCCATGCTTCAAGCTCTTGGTTTTGTTCCCAAGTTTATGCAAATGGTTAATATGATTTTCCAAGATGTTGTGGCATGTATTACTATCAATGGTACTCGGTCCTCTAGATTTGAGCTCCATCGTTCTATCCAACAAGGGTGTCCTTTAGCCCCTTCCCTTTATGTGCTAGTATCTGAGGGATTTAACTACCTATTAACTAATTATGCTTTCTGAGGTTTGGTTAAAGGCATTTCTCTCCCTCAATCTTACTGCTAGTTGTTAAATGGACATTTTTCCTCATTCTTCAAGAAGAAGAAAAATTAGTAAAGAATTCTATTGATTGTCTTCATATTTTCTATCTAGCCTTAGGTTCATCCATTCAATGGAAAAAAACTTAGTGCTACCACCAATATTTGGCTCCCAAAACTCTTTGGTTGGAGGGATATTAATGGTAGTGGCTTCTTTCAAGGGTTCAATTCAAATTCATAGGTATCCATTTTGCTTTTCAGGCTTTTCCCTCTAATTTGTGGCCTTATGTGGTTCTGTTGGCCATTTTTTGGCCCACATACTAAATCTCTTGCATTATTTGATGAGGAAATAGATCAAAGGGGCTTAGAGAAGGATTTGAGCAGGTTGTTCATGGGTTAGTAGCAATGTTCAAAAGCAAGCCTTCAAGCCAAAGGGCTAAGTGCAAAGTTTGTGAAAAGTTCTTTTATTCGGCTAAGTCCTTGTTCATTCTTTAGGGATTTGAAGGAACTAAGTGTGTTTATCCCTCGGGCTTTTCTTTGGTTTAAACTTCATGGTTTTCCTTTGAAAAAATTGTTCACACAATTTTTTTGAAGGAATGTTTTTCTTTTCGGCCAAGTGTTCTTTTGGGGATTTTTGTTTTCAGCTAAGTAATGAAATTCTTTCAAATAATTTGTCCAAAAGAAAGGTTCTGAAGTAATGAACTCGTCAAGCAGGTTGCCCTATAAAACTTTTCTGAAGGGTTCTTTTCTCAGGAAAGTAGACTAAAACAATATTTTTGAATGGAACTAACAATATTTCCGAAGGGTACTTTCAAAATTTCTGAAGGGTTATTCAAGGCAAAGTGCCCAAACAAGTTTTTTCGAAAGGTGCTTTTTTGGAGAAACGGTTCATTCAAATATTTTTGAAGGGTACTTTCCCTCCACAAAGAGCTAAACACTTTTTTGAAAGACCATTTCAGTGGTTTTGAGAGTAGCATTCAAGAATTTTGAAGAGTATGTTCCTTTTGGAAGGATCAGCTGCAGAAAGCCCGAAGGGTCTCTTGCCCTTCGGGAAAGTCCTTGTCAAAAAGCCCAAGGAGCAATTTGGAAAGTTCCAAGGAATAATTCCTTTGAACTTTTAGTCTGAAGAAAATAAAGGAAGGAAAGGTTTTGAATGATTTCCTTCAAATTTTTTGTCCAAAGGAAATAAGCAAAGGAGATGGCTGCAAAAAATAATCCCGAAAGGTAGGAACAAAAACAAGAAGCCCACATCAAAAGGCCTAATAGGCAAAAGTATCTGAAGGAATTGATGGGCTCACAAACATCAAAATATAGCCCTAGAAAATAGTTGTTTGAGTTTGAAAAATCCTGAGAGATTTATGTGGACATCAATTTTAGGGTGATGGACTAGCCATTGGGAAGTAGACAAGCTCCAAGAACCCGAAAACTTGAAGCTTGAAGAATCTGAAGTCTTCCAACTCCAAGAACCCGAAGTTAGAGATCTTGAAAACAACAATGTTGAAGAGCTTGAAAATCCCAAAGGCTTAAGAATTGAAAATTTTGAAGTAATCAAGCTCAACAAGCCTAAGTAAGGGAGCTTGAAGAACCTGAATAGTTCTTGAAAAGTGTTTTCAAGATTCTCCAAGGACAAAACTTATGAAATGAGCTTATAAACTTTATAATCTAAGTAGTGAGGAAAGCCCAATTTCCACTACGAAGAGTAAATTGGGTTTTCAAGGCTTCTTAACCTATAAACTTTAAAAGTTAAGTCAAGACAAGATAATAGGCTAGTAAGATCAATGGCACAAGTAATGGCCAAGTGGTCAAGAAATCCAAAGGGCTAATCAATCAAAGACAAGTGGCACAAGGGCATCCAACTGGCAGGGAGATTGACGACTCGCAGGCATCCATGTTAGGAAGATCTACAGTGTGAGTCAAGGATATTAGGCAACTTCCAACAACCAATCAGAGCAAAGGAGAGCCCAAACAACTGGTGAGCGCTAGTAGGTGCAAATTTATGAAGGTTTTGTCCTTCAACATGGCTCTCTCTCTCAATGAACGACCACATGATTAGAAGCAACATGGTTCGGCCATGACTTTAAAAGTATGGAGACCTCATCCTTTTCAAACAGGACATATGAAGGGGATGGTCACCATGACAACATTTAATGTAGGGATCAACTCAGTCACACCAAGGGTAGACATCCAACTTCCCACGATGTGGCTCTCTCAGCTCCAATAAAGGGAGACTTGAATACGTGAAGGGCTCAAGGAGATTGGTGATGACCTTGAATGACTCACTCCATGGTCAAAGAAGGATGACGGTGGTGGTCACAAGAATTTATAGCTCCCATTTTCCCATTCTCCCACACAAGTCCCTCTTCTATCTTGTCCCCTTCTTCTATATATATGGGCTTTCAAGCCATTGTAATGGTTCCCAGTTTTTAGACTTTTTCATCTTTGTGGGAGACAAACATTCATTGAAATACTGCAAAGTATTCTCTGCTTGATTAAGCTTGACCTTGTCAAGTCTATTGTAAGAACTACCTCTTGATGTAATAAGGTGATTTCTTTGCATATCTCTTGTCATTGATCAGTGCCTTAGTATGTTTGTGCTTGGTGGATTCATGAAGGAGATTTTTCCTAGTCTATTAGCTTTCTACTTGCCTCTTTAATGTATTTTCAAGCTCTTGTAGGTCTGGGTTAGTGTTTTGCCTGAACCTCTTCCAGTGTGTTAACTTGATCTCGAGATTGTGCAAGTCATAGTTGTCTTATGACTGATCTAGTGTGGGTTCAAGCATAGATGAGTGTCCATTTTAATTTGGTGCATCACCTGGTTAGTTTTTTTAGGAGCCCTTATCCCATTTATAACCCCTTTTCCCTATGAATCATTTAGTTTAACATTAGTTTAGGTGAGCATTAAAGAGGAAGTCGACCTTCTCTGGAGGTTCAACCTCACTACAGGATACCCACAGCCTAAGGTTGGTCCCATGCTTGTAGATGGAAGTGAGAGAGCCTTAAAAACTCTCCCACAAAGGTGCAATTCTAGCCTATAACAGGTTCAAAGGGTTGAGAAAAAAATCTCTTTCTGGATCACCAAGCCTTTATCTTTGGTGGAGAAGTTTTAGATTTTCTTTAAATTTTAGTAGCCACTCATGTGTATTACTCCTCTTGTTAGGCTCCTTCTAATGATACCTACAGTAAGCTAGATTAACTCTTGAGGGATTTCATTTGGGTCAATTTTGAAGGCCATAAGGGGATTCCACAGAGTTTCTTGATACATTTGTTGTAGGCCTAAAGAGGTAGGTGGTCTTGGTCTTTTGGACATTAAAATTCAAGGTCTTGCTCATAGTGCTAAATGGGTTATCCATGGTCTAAAAGGTGATAAACCCTAGAAGATTCTTCTACGTCACAACATCTCTCAGGGAATTCCTTTGGTAGAAATGCTTGGTAAGGCTTGGGTCTCCACACTCTTCTCATCACCTCAGTACCAGTTAAAATTAAGGGTACCTTTATTATTCAAAGTTTACGGAAAGCCTTGGAGAAGCTCAAACTTCATCTTATTTGGAAAGGGGAGGGTTTCAAGAATGGTCTTTCCCTTAATTCTCATTCCCATTGGTTGTCTCCTTGATTGAACTTCCACAATGTTCCCTTTGCCTTGATTCCTTGGATTAAAGAGTTAAGATTGTTCAAAAAAAGTGTGAAAATTATAAGGGATCTTTTTTGCAAGGTGAGTCAGTCTTGGCTTTCTTGACAACAAATTTAGAAAACTATTCATTTATATAATTTAGATATTGAGGTTATTGCAAAACTACAAGGTTCTATACCTAATGAATATCTTCATAAGATTGAGGTTAATTCTCTCACTCCTTGGTGGAAGGATTGGCATTGGCCTACGACCACTCCCTTCGCTCAATATTTTGCATGATTGGGATACAATCTACTAGCTTCACAACATATTATAGGTGAGACCCTCAACCACAAATGGAACCTCTGTTCCAACCATGGGATTTGGGCCAGAATATTTCACAATGTGTGGACTACTCTCATAGAACCTAAAAAAACACATTTTCTCTGGTGTGTTCTCTATCAAGGTTTGCTTGTGGATGACCAGCTTAAGCATATGGAGGTTTCAAATCCCATTTATCCAACTTACCATCAACTTGAGATTATTAAACACCTTTTTGGTTTTGAACCCATGTTCGGTATGTGTGGTGTTGTATTCATTCCCTTTTTCAACCATTTAGACCTGAGTTTTTTACATGGAAGATGGCTCTCATGGGGGCTCTACTTTGCTCCCTGTAAAATACAATAGATTTTGGTGTAGTTTTCATGCTAGCACTTTCTTTTAAATTTGAAAAGCTAGGAACTATGGATGATTTAATCATGAAGAAATGGAACGTAGTTTTACCATTACTAACAAAACTATTATTCTATCTAATAATACTCTCTAGAATCAAAGTCAGACTGACAAAGTTCACCGGGAACTCAACCATCTTCAGTGTCTGCTTGACCACTGGAGAAATGTCCCATGTGTTATTAGCCAAGAACCTCCAAGCGTTCATAGTTGCCTTTGCCTCCTCATGGGCGAGGACATGGTCCATGTCGATAGTATTTCTGAAACCGACACAAGAGTCTTTCCCCTCGTAGATCATCACCTTGCTAGTCTTCTTCACGTCGTGGCCGATCGAGTGGTTCTTCTAGAAGTGGAGGTGATGGTAGGGAATGGGGCCCTCCCCCTCATAATTATGGAGATGATAACAGGGGTTGGGGTCTTCCTCCCCAAGATAAGTTTCATCAGCGTGCTCTTGTAATTTCTCTAGATAGAAACAAAGATGAAACTTATACTGAGTAACAAAATGATAGTTGGGAGTTTATACCTGTGGATGCTTATCTTCCTACTCAAGGAGGATGGGGAGATAAGTCGCATGATCCACATTTTCCACCACCTCCTTCGACCACCATGTTTGTTTTGGCAGCGTAAATGTTCTCTTTCTTGCTATGTGCTCTTTTATTTGCTCTCTTAGTTGTTATACACTATTGATTTGATATCTTGTTGAGTGGTCTTGATTGACCCTCTATTAGAACTTGTATTTTCTTAAGGATTGTTTATTCTCGATTTGACTTTGCTCATGGGAGGTGATTTTCCACTTTTTTCTATGATTAGTGTTGCCCTTTATACTTATTTATATAGATATAGATACACTTTTCAATCAAAAAACTTTCACTATGAATTTTATAAATGACTACTACTAAGTCAAACAAAACATTTATATGAGGATTCATTGAAAAACATACACATACTGAAAGGGTTGTAGTCCGACTGGTGAGGATGGTGGTTGTTTATATCCATCTACCAGGATACAAATCCTTCTAGGTACCCAACATGGAAAGTCAAGCAGTTAAGGTCAGGTTCGTAATTTGGGTGCCTTTGATGGCATGGTTAACCCTTACTCGTAGTTGCTTAGCCAAAAGAACTCATTGCTTTAGATGCATGCTTACTCATCATTATAATTTGTTATATGTTTATTTCCTGAATATGAATTGAGATACTAACATTTTATGTAATTCAATGATTATATGTAAATACTCTTTATTAAAACACGAAAAGAAGAAGAAAAAAACCCATACCCCTGATCATTGAGACGATGCATGGAGAAAAAAATATATGGGCATAACAGTCTTAGCACTACACGGATCTTTTGGATTTTGACACGCTAAAATCAATAGGTGAAGACAAAATACTCAACATTTAATAGCAGTGATAATGATGATTCTACTATTACAGATTTGACAAGACTGGTGGTGAAAAATTTCAGGCGGAGCGGTGAATGACGTGTGCACGATGACGAAATGAAACTTGCAGTTCGTCGTGTAAATCTGATTGCTCCACGCGAGGGTGCAATGAGCTCGGTTATGGAGAAAAGATTATAATATTGGCAGTGAACACTTCATTGATACATTTTGGTAGAAACATAGATCAACAGAGGCATAGAGAATCCATGGTACATCAAGAATAACGAATTCAGTCAATAAAGTCGCTGCTCGGCAGAACATGGTATGGTGTTAACTTGAAAAATAGACGGAATCCGTTGAGATGGGTGTGCTTGAGAATGAAAAAGAAGAGTGACACTTGGCATGACGATGGTGATGGATCACGGGTGACTGCAATTAGCTCAAATGGTGGAGATGTAGGTAAACACAGGTAGAAGTACGCAAAGACCAGACTGTCAATATACAGGTATGTGCTTAATACATATTAAATGCTGACTCACAAACATGCAAAGATTGTGCTCATATGAATAGATCAAATACCTTAACTCTCGTAAACGAAATAATAAAACGACACAACAAATTCATACACACTAATAATAAAGTACTTCTATTGTATCCATTCATTATGGAAGATTACATGTTTATGGTCTCTCGAACTCTTACAAGAAAGGAGGAAAGACTTATCTTTGGAAACCACTGTATTCATACATAATCTCTTACTTATCTCCCACTTTTATTCTCTCTAAAATATTTCATCACATTTAGTTAGATGAGTTATCGTCACAACTCTTAACAATGAGTTATTAATTACGAGTCGTTTACAAATATTTAATACACATTAATATTAATAAGAAATTATAATTATGAATATTAATTTCTTAACATCAACAAATAAATAACACATTCAAATGTTCCTTAAATAATGTAATACATTCAAGAAGGTAAAAAATAGATAAAGTATAAGAAACCAACATAAACATATCATACTAGTCCCTACATATATGTGTTAGTAAAAAATATCATATAACATAGCATATCTAGTACATTGTGTAAGATATAAGCATGGATATAGACATGTGTAAGTGTTAGCATATAAGTTTAAACACAGTAATGTAGAATGATCATAAAAGATATGCAACATGTATCAATTGTGATCAAAGAAGTAGATGCCCTCAACATACGATATGATGCAGGTACATACGAGGTCCAACATCTATAAATACATAAATCTTGTGTCTGAGTAAGCCCATATCACACCTAAAAATGTGTTAAACATATGTGTATATAGCATGAAATGATATGTTATCCACTAACATAAAGAAAATAACATAAATGCCAAGGAACTAATAAACATGGGAATGTTGAATATTTTTATATTTTTGAATTATTTGAATGTTTTTATATTTTTTAATTTATATTTATGGAATATTTAAAAATAAATGAATAATTTGTGATCCCATCCAAGGGATGCTCATAGATATCTCCAAACTTGAAATATGGTATATCAAATTGGTGGTACTACCAATGAGCATGGATAGGTGTCATATCAAGATTTGTAGAAACCGTGGTACTCAGTGTATGTATAAATGAACTCTAAGGTCGTGAAGAAATGATAGGAGTAGGGGTTCATGGAACCCATTGTGTAGTCATATGTGGTTTCTTTGGAGTAGTGGTAATTGGAACATGTTTAGTTGCTCTATGTAATTGATACACTATGTAGGAGTAGATGAGGATTTTGTGGAATCCATTGCATATCTCTAGCAAAAAGGCCTCTCAAGTATGAGCCACATAGAAAAAAGGATTATCTATTAGTCTCCATTTCATTGAGGATTAACCTTAGTAGCTTTTATAATTAGCTGTCTTGGAATAAACTTCTCTTGTTCAAGAGGATGTTTACATGGAATTATGAAAATCATGACTACCTTATTGGTATGAATGTATTTTATACACCCATGCACTATGGAAAGTACTACACAAAGTTTATGTATTCAAGGTCATCCCAATAACATATTGTAGACTTTTGTATATGGTATAACTAAAAAAGTGGTGGCCATGTGTGTTGGACCAACCTATAAAGTTAAATCAATCTCACCAATAATGTGTTGTGATATCCCATCAAATGCTCTGGTTGTTTTCTTCAAAGGGTATAAATCATCATGTGTATAGCCTAAATGTGTAAGTAATGTCATGGTACATACATTCTCACTAGCACCATTGTTGATATAACACTATGTATATGCTGATAGTCAAGATATGCTAGAATAAATAATGAATGCAGATCAATCATTATCCACTATTTCACTATCATCAAATGTAATAGAAGGTATTTGACCCAAAGGAGATATTGTGCGTATATAAGAGCCAATAATCCCATATAATGGGTGGCCATGATGTGATGGAGGAGGGTATGCATTGTATTCAATTTTTACTTTTGCATCTTTCTTATAATGATCTTGTAAAGGATTATTAAATATTTTTTGATTATAGTGATCACCATGTTGTGAAACTTAATCCTTTGGAGGATCATCAAAGGTAATGTTTTGATCATCAATAAGATCTTGGATTTTATGGTTCAAGGTATAACATATGTCCATGTAATGCCCAAAGCTTTAGTGATAGTCATAATATGCATTACATCATGGCCTTTGGGTAGAGGTTGACTTATATAAAAACTCTATGGGAGGAGGGTGAGATATGAGATGACACTCCACAATCTTTTAAATTAAAAAAGCTGAAAACTCAGGTAACCATGTAAATTATCTCTTAGGTGCATTAGATAAGTTGAATCAATTAGTTTGTTGGGACGTTGCGGTAATTGTTATGATTGTTTAATTTTTAGGTTTCGTAGGTTTCACTTTGTAGCTTGGTTTGATATGAAACTTGGTATTATATGTAGTTGGGATATTTGATACATAATTTTTTTCAATGAAATAAGAGTCATTTCATGATCTTGAAAAATATGGCATAAGTCATCAAAAGATTTGAACTTATTGAAAATAATGGACTCGTGTAATGGGGCAAGCAAACTTTGCTTGAAGATGTCTTGAAGTTATTTATCTACTAGTAGAATTATCATTTTGGACAACATTATTTTACATCTCAAATTTTCATTGATAGGTTCATTGGTTCCTTGTTTGATCTTTGTAATTTGAGCATATGACATATTTTTAGTGATGTTGATAGATAATTTTTCTAGAAACTATTCCACCAGAGGTTTGAAATCTCTCACTGATTGGATTGGTAAATCATAGAACCATCGTAAAACATAGTCCTTTAGGCTCTTTGGAAATAATTTGGTCAAAATTTTATCATTGGAGGCATAATAAAGGCTTGCTGCATAGAAAAATCAAATATATTATTCAAGATCACCCTTACCATCATAAAATATGAACTTAAGTGCAATAAAACCAACTGACAAAGGGTGCAAAGATATTTCAGTTGTAAGAGGATTATGTAACACATATTTTGAATCGACAACATTAGGAGACTTTAAAGTCTTTTGTTAAAAATTGGTAACCTTGTCTTCCAAACTTTTTATTACTTGGAGAATAACTTTCATTATAGACCCATTGGGATTAAGAGTAGATAGATGACAAGTCACCAAAGGGATGCAAACATGGTTTTAGTTGATATAAGCATTGAAACCAATATTCGGGTTGAAATGCTAATGGTTCATGTGGTAGATGTAGCAATATGATTTTGGTCCTCTAAGAACAATGGTTTGAAGACATAATTTGTGCCCCCACTAGATGTAGGAAGTGATGATGTGCTCAAGGGGAGGTTTATTGGTATGGAATCAGTTGTAGTACCACATAAGGATTCACCATCACTAAGTGAGGATGCCTTAGCCTTAACATGTTTACTAATCTCATATCATGTACCATACAAAATTACATTCATTAAGGCCTTATTGTTATTGAGATGATTGAGTAATGCTTACTTATCTTCCATTTGGAAATGATTGTTTTAATTAACACTTTATTGCTTATAAATAAAAAATTTCAATTTTAAACATCAATTTACAACAATAAAAAATGAGAAAATAGAAAACCCTAGGTGAATCTGAGGTTTGGAGAACAAAGGTCAGTTTCGCCAAATGTTTAACTCTAAATTTAGAAAATGTATGCAGTACAGTTAAGAATATAGAAATAGTTCAAGCAAAGAGGTGATGAACTAATTTATATTAGGCCAATTAATTACAAGCTTAGATAAAAGAAGATTATAAATTATAATACTGAGATATGATAAATAGAGAGCATACCAAATTTGAAAGTTATTAAATTGATTTTCATACCAAAGAGAAATAATAGTTGGTTGGCTTTATTGTGTGCAAGTAGATATGGATGGAAACAAGTGGAAAGTATGCGGGTTGAACATTATGGATCATTCGTCAAATTATACAAATTATACTTCTATAGTAATGGACACTATAGTCAGATCTAGACACTATTGTTAACGCCAGTGTGTGATTGTGATGCAAGTGTCTAGTATAGAATAATGACTAGATCTTGATGTGACTAACTTTATTATCAAATTTTGATGTCACCTTTCTACTAATACATTCATATATGGAATACATGGTGTTGTTATTTGTTAATTGATCAAACCTAGCTGTTCACCCTTTTTCACCCTTATAATGAGTTTGATAAAAATGGGTTAACGGGCTCACAGTGTTGAGCTGAACTCAATTCCCTCTCTATCATTGAATGTTGTCTGCATAGGCAATATTTTGAAGAGGGCCTCAGACTTATGTAGTTATCCACTATTTGTGAAAGTGTGTGCACACAAAGGTGTAATATATTATATGAAGATTCATGTAGTGATCTATCTTGTAACTTGATAAATGTCATTCATGGGCTATGATG
The DNA here is from genome assembly GCA_037957365.1 of Torreya grandis. NCBI lineage: Eukaryota > Viridiplantae > Streptophyta > Pinopsida > Cupressales > Taxaceae > Torreya > Torreya grandis. The sequence goes on from JARHVA010000406.1 coordinate 1,457,258, forward strand.
CAGGAACATCAAGCTAGAATACATCATTTTTGAACTGTTGTCAACAACTGGTCAAAGTTGGTCAGTGTTGGGTGTCAAAGTGTGTGTGGGACCTTTTAAGGTCTATTTTTTGTCTTAGAGTCTATTTGGAATCCTCAAGGTGTGTCAAACAACTTTTAGGAGTTTTCCCTTCAAAATTAATAGTTTGAAATTTTAAATATCTGAATCAAGTCTAGAGTGACCCAAAGCATGGTAAAAAGTGGTTAGGAGAATAGAAGTCATGTCAAGGTCTAAAGATTCATGTAGGGAGTATTTGAAGACTTAATAAACATAAGTTGTTAAGCCAAGTCATTTGAATCAATGTAAATCACCTTTGAACATTGGAGTCAGTTATGGATAACAAGTTAGATGTAACCACCAAGCGAGCCAACATTGAAGTTTGTGAAAAATGAAGCATAAGAGGAGAAAATATGTAGAAGAGAGAGATATATAAGAGAGGATAGGAGAATCTGAGTGTGGAAGATTGTACAATACTCCTCAAGAGATGACAAGCCCAGTTGTTCGGCTCCAAATGTATGTTGGTTGGTCAAATGAATAAAAGGAGTTGTCTTTTCTATGAATCATTCTCTCTCAATGTGTATATTGATCTTAAAATATCTTAAATTGTTTTTATAATTATATTGAGGCCATAATCATGCTAGTTTTGTGTTAAGTTGTAGGTTTGACAAAGATTGTAGGTTTGAACTAGTGAACTGTAGAGTACAGTGAAGGAAGGAAAGTTTGAACAATTGTTTTAAGTGGATAAAAAAATAACATTCATTGTGTAATTACATTTGAATGTGTTAAGAACCTACAAACCCCTGGTGGTTGAATAATAATTTCAAGATAAAATAAACTCAAAGAAAGGTAACTCTGTTTATGCCATGTTTTCACAAGTTGGTGCCCTTTTACATTGCATTATGCCAAGGGGAGTTTCCTTTGAAACCAAGTGGTTGGTTATTGATTATTATAACACGATCATGGATAAAGGTGGACAAGTCTAGATAATATCCTTTAAAAATCTCTAAATTGTTCATAACTGTTCACATAACAAGTAACCCTGCACATACAATGAGAAACCCCTATTCTAGAGGGTTGAAAAAGAATCACACATTTGATTAAAGGAATGGTAATTAGACTAATGTTTTCTTCATATGAATAGAGAAAATAAAAATATCTGGTAATGTAATTAAGTAATATACCCTTGGTTTGAATATTGTCAACATACGGAGCCTTGTTTTCTGTGTGTTCATTGTTGCTTCATGACTATGTATTCTGTCCTTGGAGGAAACCCATATATACAATGAGTTCTTGGATTTTATATGGTTTTGGTGAGTCTTAAATTTATTTAATAAGGCTCTACGCATTCATTATTTTCATGGAACATATTCTTTGGTATATGAAATTCATTACAGACCTGTGTAACACTCATTTCTTACACAATCAAACACAAGTCAAGTTAGAAAAGTTGAACAGAGGCTTAGGGAAGGATTTCCAATGATTGGATGAGTTATGCTAGGTAAAAAAAGACCTATTGGTGATAATTTGGTTCTTAAAAACGTTTTGGAACTCTAGATATTGAATTTAGTATGCTCTTGGACCTGTGCAAGCAAGAGGAAACCCTAAATTAGGTTTTTGAAGTTTTAAAGTATTTTAACCATTAGAAAATTCTAAAACTTTTTTATATGACCTAATTTGATGTGAGGAAAATGAATAAAGTGTTTTTGTATTTAAAGGAGGCTGCACATTACAAGTTCTAGACCTGTTGGTGTCCCTAAGGGATAATTAGGCCTAAATGAGGGGAGGATAATGAAGGAAGTGATAGATAGAAGTGGATTCAGACCCTAAAAATTGACATACACCTAAATAAGGATAAAGGGTGATATAATATGATCTTATTTTTCCAATTTGAGCTATTTAATGTCCCACACATGGAGGTTTGTCCAAAAAAAGGCTATAAGCCCAAGGAGCTCATTGTGAACCTTATATGTGGAAAAATTGGTGAAGTGTGTTTGAGTACCTTGAATGGATTATACCAAGTGTAATAAGATAATTTGAAACCATTGAAGATAGGATATTGAGTTATTAATACCAATACCAAGTTTTGGCCCTTAAGACCTAAAAGAGTCATGCCTAATGAAGAGCTAGTGACAAGAGTTGATTGGTAAAGGGAGACCAAGGTTGTGAAATGAATTAGGAGTGAATGCTAGTGATCAAAATATATGCATAATGTGGCCAAGAGTTGATTCTAAGATATAAATAATAGGTACATAATTCAAAGAAGCTATTAAGTCCAAGAACCTAGTTGCTAAGAGAAGATTTGGTCATTGTTGAGAACACCAAAATAAGGTATATAATGAAGTCTAAAACAAGACCAACAAGATAATGGTGTTTTTTAAAATTTTCCCTCTCACCATTTAATCATTTGGCATTAGATCAAGGTAAGTTTGGTTTTATTTTTGTTTTGAGTTCTTTGAAACTTCTCTATTTGAAATTGATGAAGTATGTTATGAGGAATACTTGAGATGGCACCTTGCAGGGTATTGTGGGAGAAGAAAGTTGCAGGTCTATTTTATTGAGATTAGTATAGAGGAATAGAAGATTGAAAAATAAAGGAAACAAAATCCCTAAAGTCCTATGAGAATGACTAGAAGCTAGTTAAGGAAGGATTGGAGAAGTTAGATAGAAAAGAGAGCCTTGGAGCTCCAAGAGAGAAGAGAGAAAAGAGAAAAAATAAGACTCCACAAGAGGGTCAAGAAGTATAAGAAGAGGTCCTAGATAGAGGACTAAAATAAGAGTAAAGTCCCAATAAAGGTCTAAGAGGCAAGATTGACAAGCTTGGTAAGAGGAAGGTCTACATAGGCCTAGAAAGCAAAGAACAAAAGAGAAGATGAAGGTAGAGAGAGAAGTGGAAGATATGAGAAGAGAATTGGGGAATAGTATAGAGAGGATAGAGCTCATGGTAAATCTCTTGAGAGTACAAAAAAGCCAATGGATTGGCTTGAGTATGAGGAAAAAAGTGAAGTGGATACTAGAATCACTTGTGAGAGAGAGATGGCACAAGATGAGTGTCTTGAAGAATGAAGAGAAGAAAGAGAAGACAACCTAAAGAGGCATGAGGGATGATATGTTTCCAAATGAACAACAAGACAAAGATATAGAGAAGAAGGTTCTCATTAAGGAGAAAAAGAAGAAGATATAAATTCCAAGAAGAGCACTTGAAAATGGAGACAAGAAGAGAAGATGGAGAGTGTCTATATAAATGACATTCAAAGAGACTATGCAGTCTCTTGTTTTATATGCTAACATTGATTTCAAGTTTGTGTATGCAGGTACGAAGAAAGGGTCAATGAAGGCCAAGCATAAGGCCTCAAAGTTGGTGAAGGATGGGCCAAGAACATCACCCATAAAGTGGAAAGAGGATGATAAAGAAAGAGAGTCTCTTAAAGAAGACAAAGTGATGAACATTGAAGACATTCCACATGTTGAAAATTAAGAGAATGAGGAATAATATGATGCATTTCCATGTATAGCAACTGAAACCAAAGAAATGGTGCACCAAGAAGATATGAAGGTCACCCAAGAAGACATAACCTTGCGGCAGTCATCTTTGGAGGTAAACGAATGTTTGAACATGGATTTTGATTGCATTTATTGTTGACCAAATTTTTCCTGCAGGTAAAAGTTTGGTCCCCTTCTTCCCTTACTGTTCATGCTAGTTATATTGCAAGTTGTTCAGGTTCAACATTCTCTGTTTCATGGTGCAAAGGTTCAATTTCGAGTTTGGTTTCTTGGTTCAAGTTCAAAGGGTTCATTAATCGGTTCAAGTATTTCAATGTAAATATTTTGAACCTTCATGGAAGGGCAGTTCAAAGCAATAAAGGGACTTCCGGCCGAGTCCAAGGACTTTTCAAAGGGACAGTTGCTGGAGAATTTTCAAGATAGAAGAAGCACCGAGAAGATGCCACGTGGACCCGATGACACTTTAGTAGGACCCGATGACGTCCCAACAGACGTCAAATTTAGTGAAACGGTTTAGCCATCAGATCTCAAGCGATGATGCTCGAGAAGCTGTCAATTTTAGCAGGATGGAATGTCTGTTGTTTTTCAAAGCCTGACGGCGAGTTGAGCATCAAATCTAGCAAATAAAATAGCCTTGTTTCCAGCCAAGAAAGTATTGCCAAGGAGTCCACAATGCAACAACCTGCCAAAAGTTCATTCCTGGGAGGCTGAACGAGTTAGAAAGAGACAAATTCGATAAAAGACAAGAGGACACGCATGGAATAAGCAAATAGTTAAGTCCAAGCAGTGCCAATTTGAAGAGGCGACTCTGGCAGGTGAAATAGTGCCAGCGAATTGATCATGAGAAGACACAACAGCTAAGAAATGTAACCGTTTTCTTCATTTTTCATTTAATGGGTGGACAAACCACATTTTGCCATTTTAAAATGTGAACTTGAAGCAGGCAGAGTAGATGACTCATTAATATTTTGAGCAGCTTGTTTCTTTTCATGAACAACCATTTGTAAAAAGAGTGCCAAATGAGCCTCTTGGACTTTCATATATACTTGATACTTGCCATTTTGTATTCATCTTTTTGCAATTTTGGTCAGGTGCAACCCTATTGAAATTTCTACCTGAATCTATAAAGACTATTTTTTACCTCTTCTTGGTCAGATTTTCTATGTATGTCTGAGTGTTTGAGTTTTGTCCAGTCATTGTCTTTAATGCTCTCACAGTTCCAGCACCAACACACCAGTTATCCACAAGGCGCCATTGTCTGCAGTTGATAGGAGGAGAGTTCCATTTTGGAGATACAGAGCAGAGGAAGTCATTTATAGTATGCATTTTGTAGCATCTTGGTGAGTCTCTGTCCCTGTGTTTTCATAAGAACCTCCCTACCATTTTCTTGTAGCCTGGTTTCCCTGACGAGTATGAGTGTATGTTTGTGGTCTTTGTTCGATTCTGAGAGTAGGTGTGAGAAGATCACCTTTATTTTGGTGTATCACCTCCTTAGAGTAGTTTGTTTTCTTGCACTTTCTTCCCTTTTCACCCCCCCAGTTTATAGCTATATATATATATGTATATGCCTGTATGTATTTTTTGCACTGCCTAAAACAAACAAGATACATCAGAGGGAACTAGCCCATATCTAGAGACTCTCCTCTCCTGCTTCGTTGTCCCACATGCAAGAGAGGAGTTTCCATGTTGCGAGGAGAAGGCAAGAGCTAGGCCTCCTTGCCCCGGGTGCAATCTCCAACGTCAACATTTATGAAGAAGGAAAAGCTAATATGTAGATTGGGAGAAACATGACAAGGTGAAACCCTCAAAAGGAGAACAAGGGCATAGATATGTTTGGCCTAAGTGGCTGAAATAAATAGGTATTGAGAAGCAATAGGTGAACCTCAAATAAGAGGTCAAACAAGGCAAAAACACATGTGGAAATCACACACAAATGTGGAAACAAAGGATAAAGAGAAAAGAACACCACGATGGCATGGTAGATGATCAAGGCATGAAGCACGAAGGAGGTGCAAAGACAAATAAATGACAATATAAGCATGTACAAGGCAACAAGTGGGTTGAAAAAAGCATGAAAAGAGCACAAGAGGATCACATTGTAGATGTATCCCAAGAAAGCATGAAGATTGAAGAAGAGTATAAGCCTACTAAGCAAATAAGCAAGGTGGTGCAAGCAAATCAAGCCAAAGAAATGAAGGTAAATCAAGCAATTGAATGCATAAAAGAAGATAAGTGTTTGCAAGATTTGTTTTCAAATATTGTATATGATGATATAAGTAAAGTTGATTCAAGTAATGAAGATCTCTTATACATGGAAATAATTGCATTGAGGAATGAGTGTGTAATAAGGCAAGATGAGAATGAAGCATCTCAAACAGTGCTTGAGAAGAATGGCATGTATTATGAAGAGGTTGATGTGACTCTCACAAATGAAGGAGTCCAAGTACAAGATAAAGAACAAGTTGCCCAAGGAAAGGAAGAATAATGTGGGCCAAGGTTTGATGAGGATTTTGAAGAACTAGATGCAATCAAGTTTCAAGAAGAATTGGATATGTTGGAAGAGATATTCAGTCCATCCAAGGGGCTGAAAGAAGGTGACTTACAGCAAAAAAAGGTCAAGGATGAACTCCAAGAAACATCAAGAGAGAAGCAACAAAGAGAAGCACAAGGAGTTGTGCAAATAGGCAAGCAAACAAGTAAGCAAATGGAGTATGAGCAAGAAAACAAGGTGAGTTACTCAATTGGGAAAGCAATAGTTGACTTGCTAGTAGATAAGCATGAATATGGAAAGTCAAAGATTGGTCAAATAATATTGTACTATGCTGAGGATGAATGGAACAAGAAGTTGCTCTTACACAAAGAGAAAGATCATAGGAAGAGGTATCAAAAAGAGGAGAAATGTGAAGAAGAGATAGAAAAAGAGAGTATAATGGGGAAAGATACAGAGGTTGACAAGCATATAAATCCATTAGAGCTTATGGAAGAATATGATAACATGAATAAGGAGTAAACATCACTCAAAAGGTAATAATCAAGTGAGATTTATGAGAAAGCAAACCATGAAACAAGCATGAGGAAAGAAAAAAAGACTGACATGGTTGTAGTTGAGTATGATGAGGTTTAAAGTGACTTATAATAGGTGGAATTTGTAACAAACACAAAGGTACATCAGTAGGAACACCTTATAAAGGTAGAAGATACATGGATAAGAAGGCTAGATGCAAGAGTTTAACAAATAATAGGGAATAAGAGAGAAAGAACAAAAACAAGTTGAGCATGAAGGACCCTCAAAGAATAAATTGGAAGGCAAGGAATAAGTTGTAGCGTGCAAGTTTTCTCCCTCTTGGGGAGTATGATGTAGGAGCATCAAGCTAAAATACATAATTTTTGAACTATTGTCAATAACGGGTCAAAGTCAATCCATTTTAGGTGTCAAAGTGTGTGTGAGACCTTTTAAGGTCTATTTTTTGTCTTAGAGTCCATTTGGAGTTCTCAAGGTGTGTCAAATAGCTTATAGGAGTTTTCCCTCCAAAACCAATAATTTGAAAATTCAAATATCTGAATCAAGTCTAGAGTGACCCAAAGCATGGTAAAATGTGGTTAGGAGAATTCAAGTCTTGTCAAGGTATAAATATTCATGTAGCGAGTATTTGAAGACTAAATAAACATAAGCCATTAATCCAATTCATTTGAATCAATGTAAATCACCTTTGAACATTGGAGTTAGTTATGGATAGCAAGTTGGATGTAACCACCAAGCAAGCCAACGTTGAAGTTGGTGAATGAAAATTGAAAGGTTGAAGGCATAGGAGGATAAAATAGGTAGAAGAGAGAGATATCCAAGAGAGGAGAGGAGATTCTAAGTGTGGAAGATTGTATAATACTCCTCAAGAGATGACAAGCCCAAGTGTTTGGCTCCAAATGTATGTTGGTTGGTCAAATGAATAAAAGGAGTTGTTTTTGGTATAAATAATTATATCTCAGTGTGTATATTAATAGTTATAGATCTTAAATTATTTTTATAAGGCTCTTGAGGCCATAACCATGCTAGGTTTGTGTTAAGTTGTAGGTTTGACAAAGATTGGAGGTTTGAACCAGTGAACTGTAGAGTACAATCAAGGACGGAAAGTTTGAACAATTGTTTTAAGTGGATAAAACAATAACCTTCATTTTGGAATGAAATTTTAATGTGTTAAGAACCTATAGACCCCTTGGTGTTGAATAATCATTTCAAGATAAAATAAACTCAAAGAAAGGTAACTTTGTGTATGCCTTATTTTCACAAGTTGGTGCCCTTTTACATTGCCTTATGCCAAGGAAGGGGAGTTTCCTTTGAAACCATGTGGTTGATTATTGATTAGTATAACATGAGAATTGATAAAGGTGGAAAATTATATAGAATATCCTTTAAAAAACTCTGAATGGTTGGTGATTATTCACATAACAAGTAACCCTGCACATACAACGAGAAACCCATGTTTTAGAGGGTTGAAAAAGAACCAAACGTTTGATTAAAGGAATGGTCATTAGAATAATGTGTTCTTGGTATTAATAGAGGAAAGAAAAATATATGAGAATGGAATTAAGAGACCCCTGGTTTGAATATTGTCAACACACATACCCCTATTTTTTGTGTATTCATTGTTGCTTCATGACTATGTATTATGTTCGTAGAGGAAACCAATATATACAATGAGTAATTGGATTTTGTATGGTTTTAGGTGAGTCTTAATTTGATTTTATAAGGCTCATATCATTCATTATTTTCATGAAACATGGTCTTTTGTATATGAACTTCATTACAGACCTGTGTAATACTCGTTTCCTGCACAATCAAACACAAATCAAGTTAAAAAACTTGAACATATGCTTGGGGAAGGATTTACAATGATTGGATGAGTTATGTAAGGTAAAAAAAACATATTGGTGATAATTTAGTCCTTTGAAACACTAGGTAACTCCATACATTGAATTTAGTATGCTCTCCCCTGTGTAGGTAAGAGGAAACCCTAGATTAGGGTTATAAAGTGTTTTAACCATTAGAAAATTATAAAACTTTATGATATCACTTAATTGGATGTGAGGAGAATGAATCAAGTGGTTTTATATTGAAATTAGGTTGTAAAGTATGGGTTCTAGACCTGTTGGTGTCCCTAAGGGCTAATTAGGCCTAAATAAGGGGAGGCTAATGAAGGAAGTGATAGATAGAAGTGGAATCAGACCCTAAAACTTGACACACCCCTGAATAAAAATAAAGGGTGATAGAATATGAGATTATTTTTCCTATTTGAGCTATGGAATGTCCCAGGCAAGGATGTTTGTCCCAAACAAGGCTACAAGCCTAAGGAGGTCATTGTGAACCTTATATGTGGAAAAGATTGGTGAAGTGTGTTTGAGGACCTAAAAGGGGTTAGACCAGGTGTAATAAGATCACTTATGACCATTTAAGATAGGATATTGAGTTATTAATACCTATACCAAGTTTTCACCCTTAAGACCTAAAAGAGTCATACCTAGTGAAGAGTTAGTGACAAAATTTGATTGGTAAAGGGAGACCAGGGTTATGAAATGAATGAGGAGTGAATGTTAGTGATCAAAAGATATGTTTAATGAGGCCAAAAATTGCTTCTAAGATAAAAATAATAGGTACAAAATTCAAAGAGGATATTAAGCCCAAGAACCTAATTGCCAAGAGAAGATTGGGTCATTGCTGAGAACACCAAAACAAGGCATTGAATGAAGTCTCAAATAAGACTAGCCAGATAATGATGTTTTGTAAACTTTGCCCCCTTACCATTACATCAGGATACTCTTTGATCCTTCATACTTGTAATATGATTGGTCCTATGCTTGATATGCAAATTAGGATGAGTAAGATATATTAGCTTGGTTGTGTAGTTGATTGATTGAGTTTTTTTAGGTGTTTACTATATGAACAATGATAAGGGTTAGACTCATATTTATACCACCCCTTTTGAAAAATTCTCATTATAGGGTTCTGTAAGACAAATAGGTCAACCTATAGGTTTCAAAACATTTACAATTTGGATGACCTCTGGTAACTAGACACTAGATAAGGATCTAGACACTATCATCAACAATAGTGTCCTTCTGTGGCTAGTAGTGTCTAGAGGGATAAAAAATAGGTGCAAATATAAACTTGAAAATGAAGGATGTTTATCAACTTTTAAGTTTTTTGTGTAGTGCAAGAGACCCGGGTCATTAAAATGATATGGATCAGACTAAGAGATGATAATTTACACATTATGAGATGGTGAATGCGAGCCTTTTAGCAACAAGGAGGTCTAGAACTGAAGGGTAAAGTGTTAATTGATATTCATCAAATGCACAAGACTGAGATGCTATAAATATTTAGTTTTAGTATCTATAATTTTCTTCTCTTATCTTTAGTGGTTGATAAAAATAGTTGAATTTATCTTCATCTAATTCAATGAGTTCTTTCTCTCTGTCTTCAATTTTTATTTTCAAGTTTCCAAGACAAACCTTGTTCCCTTCAAAATATTCTTATTTGTTGGTGATGTTTCTACAATGGAACAATTCATCCATATTAGTGTTTGATACTTTGAAAAAATTCTCCAAATCTATTAATGGTTCTTTAGCCACTTCCTTTTGTCTAGTTATATAACCAAAATTTTATCAATTATTAGTGTTTTCCAATCCTTTTATTTATTCTTTTATCATGTTAAACTATCTTATTGAATCTTCATCTGGCATGATAAGGAATATTTTAAAGTTTATTGGTGATCAAAATACTCTTGTGCCTAGGTCCCAAAAAGTAAAGGTCCGACAAAAATCATTTTTAGTTCTTCCCAGTCCTTTGATCCTTTCCTTATTTCTTGGTGCATGTACAATGCCATAGGCAGAGGTTCCAACATACAATAAAAGTATTGTACTCATAGTGTTTTATTTGTATTACCCTTATTATTCTAGTGTTTCTAAAACTTTATAATTAGAAGCTTGAGACAATATGTTCATGTGTATTTAATAATCTCTCATAAATATTCTTCTTGTTTGACATATCGTGTCATTAGTAGGATTTCAAAGTGTCTCTAATTAGGTATGTTCTCATTTTAATTTTCCCACCATCTCATGGCATTGATGATGAACGTATCATCAAAGTGTTTTATTATCATTTCTTCTATGGTGAATACCCTTACCATTTATTCTAAATAATCACCCACATTTCCCATATCATTGAGTGAGAAGCTCCTCTTTCAATCCTAAACAATCTTTTTCTATTGTTTTTTGGTACCTCTACAGGGATCGTAGTTCTTCCTAGTGATGATTGAGGTATTTTTATCATCCATAGGAGTTTTGTCAACCTTTTTTATTATTCATTGTAAATACATTTTTTGGTGTCTTCTTTTGAATCTAATTCCAGTACTTCACTTTTTAATATTATCTCACCTTCTTCATTAGGTTTAAAATCTTCATTTATGTTAGCTGACTTTTTAATGGCATAAACCCCAGATATGTCATCATACTCACTATCTTCTTCATATGGCCACACCTCTTATGTCCAAGCTATCCTCATGCCTATTTTCAATGGAAAGTGTGTTACTAGTTTGTTTCCCTTAAATGTAATTTATTCAAACTCAATTTGAAAGATATTATTACAATTTACAAACCATTATAGATATAACAATATTGGATAATTATATTTTCCTTGTAGATATCAATCATCTCAAACTCCACTTTCTTTATTATACCCATAAAGTGTACTTTGATCCTTATGTGCACTTTTATAGGCGATCAAGTTGTTTCATCCACCATATCTATATCATAAGTGGCCACTTGTAAAGGAAGGTTTCCTAAAGCTTCCTAGTGCTTATAGGTAAAAAAATTGATGTCTGCTCCCAAATCTAACAATGCTTTCTTAACCTCCTTACCATTGACCTTCACGTCTATTGAGACAGTTGTTTTCTTCCATCTAGAATGAGTTTTAAATATATTTTTCTTGGTTTTAATGTTCTCTTGTCTATATTTAAAATCTATAATGTTGTTCTTGTATATTTTAGTACTTTAAAAATTATGCCTTGAGTTTTATCAATCTAAGAATTTGTTTTAGACATTCTACCTCTTTTTCATCAAATTATTGCATTTTATCCTTATATTTGTTTTGTTTTTCTTCAATAAATTTCTTACTTTTTTCAACTATGACATCATGTTGATGGGTTCCTAGGATAGTCATTATCTCTATCATCTTTAGACTCGTCTTCTTCCAGCTCAGTTAATTCTCTTTCACTTTGTAATATTGGTGCCTCTTCCAGTTGTTACCACCACTCATGGATTTTCCTCTCCTTTCCTTATTCTTATACTCATCTCCTTTGGTATTTATTTTTTTATCCTTTAGTCTCAATTCACACTTGTTCAACCGATTTGATATCAAAGCTTTTTTTATGGAACATTTTGATTTCTCCTCTTTCTTTTCCAGGTTTGCAGGATTTCATAGTTTGCAGTACTTTTCTAGGGGTTCTTAGTCGTATAGTACTATTTTCATATGTTCCCCCCTTTTATGGAGGTCCTCCTACTATTTCATTGGTGTCTATGCCTTCATTCTTGTATAGAATATTGTGAATTTAGGACAATAAAATAAATCATTGGTTTTTTTTTTGTTGTGGTAAAATCCACATTCCAATTGTGGTTATTCAACCTAATTACTAGCTACGTGTCTAGGCTTATCATACTTATGACATGCAGGAGGTGCATCACCCTGATTGTACCTTATTCTTCCTTGATAAGCCCCTTCTATATCCTATGCTAAAGCCAATGCAATACTCCCCCACTGTCCTCATTAACTACCTCCACCTTGATAGTCATTTTAGTATTGATTTTTTTGTGCACGAGGTATTGCAGAGGGATCTAAATGTAGGATTTGGTATATGGTTTGTAGTTGGACCCCGAAAATTGGTGGTGGTGGCATGCCATAATTATACACAAGTGGTGACATTTATTGTGTAGTAGCCATTCTTCCTCACATTTCCTTAAGGTTCACCATTGCATCTTGTTATAGTAATTTATGGCTAAAGTGACTCAATGAGATGTAGGTAGTATAATATATCAAGTGGTTGGTAAGTGGCACAGTATCCATAAACAAACACATATTTTAAGGGTGTTGGTCATATGTTATACGTATTCAATGATTTATTATGTATCTAAAAATTAGATATTATAGTGGGGGTGTCAAGCCCGCTAGAGTTGATATGAATACCACTACTCCCTGTACCATCTCGTAGTGTGGACATCTCGTACTTGAGTCTAATTATATACAACAAACTCTTGAAAACATTCTCAAACTTGTGACAGCACCCCATGTTTGGAAGAAGGTGCACTCTCCCATTTAATTTGTACTCATTTCTTAAGCTTCAACTAGACCAACTCTTGTTGCATATTTTCCATTTATCCTTTTAATGATGAATCAATTTCTATTCTTCATGGTCATGCCTCTAATCTAGAAGCCATCTACAAGGCTTCTACAAATGTTGTAAATATTTATCCATCCATGAAGGCTTTTAGATATGGAACTAAATTGAACATGAACCAATCCACCATTTGTCTCTCATTTAACGGTTCCTCCAACTTCCATACTACGATTTTAAAACTCTAATCATAATATTTGTATTATTTCTCCTTCCTTTTGTAGTAACTCTCTCATATTATTGATACTTTATGTATGGACATCTAGGAAATATAAATGTCCTTTGAATGATTCATTAACATTGTCCCATGTTTTTTTATGTCTTGAGTTTGCTTTCATGTACCATTTTAAGGCATCATCCCGTAGCATTCCCACAAAATCAAACAATTTTATTTGATCATCCACAATAATGTGACTTATCCAATATGAATCTAATACAAATAAGTGCTCATATGCATCCTTGGTAACTTTGTAAAACAATGACAACTTCATTATGTTTTGGTCCATTTTTCATGTTGATGTTTTTGAGATACTACTTGTTATGTTGTTGCTTTGACTATTAGTACTTCATTCATTTATATTTTTCTTTGTGTTGTATTTTTCTTATCTTACCAATGGTCAAATCCTCTATATATTTTCAGTTCTTTCCGTAAAGTATTTCTAATGCAACAACATTTGGGTTTACAAGTTATCTTGTATCAACCAAAAACCTGAGTAGGGTATTAGTAATAAGTAATGGTGAAGCCCTTGAACATTTTGATGGTTTGTGGTGTGTTTCCAAATGTCAGGATACTCTTGTATGTTACCACAAGATTTGATTCTATTATGTAGTTGTGAAAGGATGAATATACTTCAATTATTATTGGTGAAGTTATTTTTTTTATCATTTCTCATTACACGAGCACGATGATAATCTGCATTGAGCATGTAACTTTGTATTTATCTCAGGTAGTGTTTCAACATCAATAAACTTGATTCTAGAATTTGGATTTGGATATTTTTCTTTTACACCTTATAAATCTTAACACGAGTCATTTGAACACTTGGTAGTAGTCTATAGTAAGAGCTGTGTCAAATCAAAGGGTTATGGTGAAGCAAAAGATCTACCATAGGCTTGAGTACCTTTCATATAAAACCATATAACTAAAGAGTAAATAACAATTTGCAAGATGATCAACTTCAATTGTCTAACCATTTTTTGAAAATAATAGAGCTAGTACTACATCACATGGTGATGTTTATGGGTCATTGGAACTATATCGTTCATTTAATGATTGTAATGCATCTTGATGGGTTACAAGTATTTAAGAATTATGGCTTTAGTGTGTTGTTGATATAAATCATTGTAAGTACGTGGATCCTATGCTTGTATAAACAAATCCATACAATATTAAAAGGGATTTGAAACACATGAGATAAAAATGTAGTGTGCAATTAATAGTGAGAGTAACTAATAGAGATATGTGCACAAATATGGGGAAAGGACTTTTGGGTTGATTCATGTCCCTGTTAGAACTTGGGGTAACACTACAATGTCTATAAACCTATACGTTGTGTGTGTGTTGTAAGCCAAAATTGGCCAAGTGTGAAATATCTCTTTTTTGGATTAATAGAGTAAATTGTCATTATTATTATGTTGCATTAATTATCTATGTGTTGCACTGTAGAAGACTTCTATTCATTGGGACCCCTAAGTATGACTACATCAATTTCTATCCTTATACTTGTTCACAAACTCTTTCCTCTTATATATGCCTTCGTTGAATGATTTGTAACAATCTATCACTTATTTTCTTATATGTACTTCTTCTCTTATTAATGGGTTATCCCTTCTACTGTGAAATGACATGGGAGATGGTGATTGATCTTGTTGTCTCCTAAAAATAATAGCTATTTTTGGAACAACATTTGAATTATTTTGGTTCTACAAACCAAAATAATATCTTCCATTTTCAAAATTTGTCTTATATATTCAGGAAAAGTTCAAATTTCATGACTTCTGTAGGAATTTTCATCAGTAAACAATCAGCAGCAGGTTCAAAGTTTGGTTCATCCTTTGGTTCAACTTCAAACAGTTCAAATGTGGGTTCAATCAAGCGGTTCAACGCTTTCATCAGTTAGTTCAAAGGCTTGGCGCGCTTCATTGAACCTTTGAACCGGTTCAACAAAGGTTCATCGACTAGGTTCAAAGGGTTGGTTCAAAGCCAAGAGGACTTTTCTGAAGGACAAGTGTCCTTGCGGAGGACACTTCACCAACCAAAGCACCCTTTGAATTTTTCAAAGATTTTTTGAAAGCCCGCGGGAATTTCACCCAGACTTTTTGCTTGGGGAATTTCACCCAGGGAAAATATCCGCGGGAATGTTCAAAGGAAAGCTCGAAGGAAATCCGCGGGTATGCAGAAAGCGAATGGCCCGAGGAGAAGCCCAAGGAAAATTTGCGAAGGGCCAACAAAAGCCTAAGGACCATTTCTTAGGGCTCGAAAGGGTAAAGTGCAGTCTGGAAAAGCGCCAAGTGGAAGATAAAAGAAGACCAAGGGATGACGTGCCTGAGCACGTTAAATTCAACACAGTTAACTAGCCATTAGAAACATAATGACGGGCATAAAAACGTCAATTTCAAAGACAGTAAAATAGCTGTTGATCCTTTGATTCACATAACAGAATACATTCACAATTTTCAAGGCCAAGACCAGCAGAATACGGGGAAGAAGCAGAACAACAAATTAAATCCAGGGCCTGATTCAATTAGTCGAATAAGGAAGAACGATGAAGATAAGATCAGATTGCCAGGTGGAACATTGGAAGTTACAAACTTTCAAAATAGGCGCGACTTATTTCCTTGCATTGATAAAATCAAATGGGGAAAAGGACCCGAAGTTCCAGCATGTCTCCTTAACATATTTCAATGCAAATTGATGTATTGATTGTTCCCAAGTCCTTTTTGAAGAGACTTTATAAGGGACATTCTTAAATTGTAATAGGGGATGATCTTTTTTTTGGATAATCGAAACGAAACTCTGCCAAAATTGAGAGGCATCATTGAGACTTTGTGCTCAGTCTATTTATCATATTTTGTTAATGAAAACAAGGGACTTTTTTAGACTTTGTGCTGTGATATCTTGTTTGTTTCATTGATTTAATAAGCAGAATTAGTTAATTTGTCAAGGTGTCCTGGAGAATCAACTGTGGAGAGACTTTGCGCCCCCATAGCTGCCTTCAGTTTGTTTGTATTTTCATTGCTGTGTAAAGAACTTTGGAAAGACTTTGAGCTTTCATTGTTATTTGTGTATCACTCTTGAGTATTTCATGTGCAGACTTTGCTCTGTGTCTTGATTTGCTGGTTACCATACTTCAGTCATATTCTACTTTTATTTCCAGGAATTTTCTCGTGACTGGTTGAACAGTTCTTTTGAAAGAAGAGGAGTATTGTTTGTCATTCTCTTGAGTTCTTCCTTTGTTTTGTATACATCATCTCTGAAGAAAGAGAGATGGATGTCTGATCCTACCCTTGAGTACTATTTTCTGTTCATATATATATACATAGCATATCCACAGGGAACCTCCCCTTGATGAGAGGAGAGAGAAGTCTCCTTCTGATGTGATAAACTTACACATTAGGATGACTAATCTTCTTGCTTTGGCTAATAAGACCTATTTTGTTTACCAGTACGCTGATAGACAAAATAATCAACCAACAGATCTGAGGGGTTTATTTCCTTACAAGGTCTCTTCTAGTTTGGGTTTTGTATTAAGATGTATCTTTCTATCTCTTTTTATTTATTTTTCTCATCATTATCTCTCTTCAACATATTTTTGTTCCTCTACTTCATTAGTTCCACTAAATAATCTTTCTTCTACGTGATTACTTTCTTCATCTTTTTATTCTTATATTTCTTCTATGTCATCTTATATGCTAGCTTCCACTCCCTCTACCTCATCTCTACTTGTTGTGGTGTCTCCTCTTCCTTCAATTTCTTTTGCTTGTGATTATAAGTTTCCTTCTATCCTTCCTTTTATAATTTCCTCTTCGACATCTTTTGCATTCTCCTATGTTATTCTTTCTCCTACGTTCTCCACTTCTCTACCTTTTATATGATTTATATAATTTATTGTTTTTATACTTCTTCTTTTCTTTCCTCCATGTCTCATTCACTATCAGTAATACATTGTCTTTCCTCTTGATGTTCCACTACGAAGGTTGAGATGATGTCCTTATTTCCAAATAGTGCAACTAATTCGTGGAATCCTTCTTTTGTTTTTCCCATCACCTTTAGTGGCAGGGTCTTTAATATCTCCTCTATTCTACTCCTTTATCTCCTTTCCATGTATCTTCGCCACTTGAAGCCATCAACACTAGTTGTGTGGTTTTTGTTTGGTTTGAATTTACTGATATAGCTTGGTTAATCGCTTTGTTGACATTGCATCAATCTTAGACGAGAATATTAATTTGGCTATATGACACTTCTTCCTCAATATTATTTATCTTCGTGTTGTTCCTTAATAATTTCATTCTCTCTATTTCCTTTGTTTTTCTCTCTTTTCTTCTAGCTTAGCTTTCTCTTATTTTACTATCTTTCTCTCATCCTCTAATGCCATTTTTACTACTCACCTTTGTTTTATCCTTCTAACATTTTTATATCAATCTCTTTTTATTTTTTCACCTCGTTTTCTTGTCTCTACCTTATTTCTATTTAATCCCCTCAATTGTTTAGACCTGATATTTTCATGAGTCGCATCTCTTTAATATCCTCCCTCTTTTTGCTCATCATCCCTTAGATGCCTACACCCCTAAAGGAATTATTTGCCACTTGTTGTCAGTCCTTTATCCACAAAGTGTTTTAAAAATTAGAACTAGTAGTCGTTTGGTGAATTTGCCTCTAGGTTTATCTAAGAATTCAATCCTTGTGGTTTCAAAGCTTATACAACCTTGTGTTGCCCAGATAATAATGGATGAATCTACTATGGTATTATACCTCCTATCCATGGCTCATCAATATCTTCAAGCTTTTCAACTTGCCCAACGTCCACTTCATAGGTCTACCATAATTTGTATTTGTTATTTGTCTTAAAAAAATGTGCAAATGCACTCTAAAATTCTTCATCTGGTGTTCTATAGAAATCATCTTTAATTGATGGCAATACTTAAATAATATGTTTTGCTTACGCATGAATTTTTTTGAGCAAATTATCCCATCACTTTTCTATCTCAATCAATGTTGGTTTTTAGAACAATAATGGATACTCTCCTTTGTACATTAATGCAGTGCTACCAAATATTTATATAAGATCTGATACTAGGTACATATTTACATATGGTCATGAGACTTTGGTTAGTGTTGGTGTTGCACAGGGTCGAGTATTTTTTGGGGCTAATTACATTACTTATTATAAGTAATCAATCATTCAAAAAGAAACAATTCATGTACTCTATGCATATATAACACATATTCGTGTAACACATATATTTCCTAAACTATCTCTTTTACTCATTTATCAATTACTCTTTTATAATGTCACATATAGTTTATTAGCACACATATTCATGTAACACATATATTTCCTAAACTATCTCTTTTACTCATTTATCTATTACTTTTTTAGAATGTCACATATAATTTATTATCTCTATGTCTATGATTTGTCTCTTACAATATATCTTTTCCTTATTACACCTATTTCTTACATATACTCAATATAATCTTTCATCTTAGTCTTTCATACATCACATTACATATTACAATGATGTATTATAAATATTGACTTAAACCCATAGCTAACCAATGGACATGTTTGTAGGACATGACTCTCTTCAAGCAGTCATCCTCGAGGTCTTGTGATGCACTATACAATGTCACGCAATATAGAAGTGTAGAAGATCTATTTTGTCAATCTATTATCATATTTGATGTCGAGCCATGTAGGAAGGCTTGTCAACATGTCTTTATGCTAATATTATTTTACTAAAGAATCTTACCAACACTACGTCTTATAAAAATAATTTAAAACTTATGAAGTTTTGATCTATTTCAATCAGTTACATTGTAAAAGTTTATAAATTATCACTTGGTTTACTAAACAAGAGTGTAGTGAATCATTCTTTTGAGCTAATATTAATACTCAACTAATTATAGGCTTTTAAGTGCTCATTTGAGGGGGTCAAGAGAGATGGTTTTTATCTCCTAATTTTTTTTGATTGAAAGCATGCATTATATTCCTTAAGTGATAAAAAAAAAAGTACACACCTAAAAAAAATGCATGTGGCATGAGATCAAACCTTAAGCAAAACGCACATCAAAATCATACCAAGACAAACCCAAGGATCAAACCAGAGTCAAAACTTTGGGCCCACAAGCAAAATTATTAGAAATTTACATGGAACATGTCAACATAAATAACAAACATCATAAATAAAAAGCATGAAACAAAATGCCATGCCATCGATGCAGCCAACCCCACCAAGGGAGGAAGAGGGAGGTGATAGACTATTCAACTTATTTCCCCAACCACCACCATAGAGGTGCAAAGCATCAAGTATGGGCTCCCATCCATCTTACTCTAAATTTTCTTCCTGTAGATGAGAGAACAAAATAATCAAAGACAAAGTGGGAATTTTTTATTATCCATCCAAACTAGAAGGGACAAATCCAAAAGGTTCATAAACAACCTAGGGTGAAGGCTACCCTCCATGTTCCCTGAGGGTGAGAACCTTTAGTGAGGAGTGTAAATTGCATAATGATTACATGGTTTACATTGTCCCCTACTTTGTTTCCTCTACCCTTGGTCCCTTCTTGGAGGGTCTTGATGAATAAAATTTGCACGAACTCTTCCAATAATGCATAGGGCATCACTCTTGTGGCTAATTACTATGCAAAGGTGCTCCACCTCCAATGATTTTTGCTTGCACTTGGATCTATAACATGGAATTTTATAATGTCTAAATGCTCCTTGTTAAAAAGAACAAATTTTATATCTTTCCAAAGTTGAAAGAGGATCTTAGTGCAAAATTTATGCAAGATTTGCTTGAATTTTGTAAGAAGCATAGAAAAATTTCCAACCAAGACCACATGCCATGAAACTTTTTTGTTTTGAACGGATAAAAGGAATGAATCCATTTCTAGGCTTGTTGAGCTTGCACATAAATTTAAAAAATGTGTTCGAGAGACTTGGTTTAGCTGCAAGCATGGAACTTGGGAGACAAAATTCCCATGTGAAGCAATTTGTCATGCACTAGTAGTCCTTGGTAAAAAATGCACTCGGCAAAAAGGGATTTTTAAGGCTCAACTATAGTAGACCAGATGGTTTGAAATATTCTATTACAATAGAAGGAGGAATTGATTAGATTCCATTGTTTGTTGAGCATCACCCAAGGAACACTATTATGGGATAACCATTAATAACTAAGCCAAGGTTTATGTCGAAGAAATGGAGTAGAAATAATCCAATTCTAATCCTTACATCACTTATGGGGGATCTAACTCAAAATTTGGGTAAGGCATAAACATGCAAAACCATATGAATATCAACAATGGATTCAAAACCCTAGTTGTCAAGTTTGAACTTGGTTTTGAGAGTGGACCAAGATGCCTAAGACCTTGTCCTTTAATCAAAAACATCACTAATGCTACAAATTCCTTTACAAAAAAGCTGAAGAGCTTTAACCCTATGAGCTTTTGCTAGAGGTCTACCATTGATAGTCATGACTAGAGATCACCGTATAGAGCACGAGTTGATAAACAACCTAGACCTAAAGTTGTTCCATTTGTAAACAAGCTAAGGTTTGATCATATTTTAGGCCTTCTAGTGACTCTTCACCACATCATTTATCTTAGTTTTGATAGGAATAAGAGCAATCAGTAGCATTTGGAGCCTGAAATCCTTCTAGGCCCCTCTTCTCTAATGACTTCCAGAGGAGATGCAATGCTTGAGAATAATTTTCCAAGCTTCTTTTCCTTCAATGGATTTGGGAACCCACTTGGCACAAAGGGAAACCCCATGTTTGGATATATCAATAAGCCCTAACCCTCCACAATCTATGGGTTTGTAACAAATATCCTTATCTACTATGTGAAAGCCTTTTTTGCCTTCATAGTTGGAACAAAGGAAATCAATAAACAACTTCTACAACTTTTTGTATGTAGCTTTAAAGGATCCCCACAAGACTTGAGTAGTAAACATGAGTTGTTAGAATTTTGGAATAAATCTGAAACTTACTTGTGAGGGAATGGGGATTGGTTATCTATTAGTAGAGATTTTTCTTGAGTCTATAGACAACATAGTCCCATAATTCCATTCTAGATTCCTGGAATGCAAAGGGGGTTCCTATAAACTTGAACATTTCCCCATAGGAGATCCATTTGCATTGGTAGGCATCAAGTTAATCGAGTTTAAGGCTTTAAGATTTTTGGTAGTGTTAAATCTTAGCACACTAGGTGTTAGAACCAGAAGCAAGACAAAAGATCTAGAGACACTATATTGTGCCCTTGACCACAATTTCATCTTTCAAGATGGCATGAAAGGAGTCATCAATAAAATGTTTGTCAAGGAGCTGGTATTGAGGGGAGTGAGGGAAGGATTTTTGCTTCACCAAATCTATCTCCTCAACTTTTAAGTCTTTAATCTAACAAAAAAAACTCTCAACTCATTATTAAATTGTTACCATATGGCGACATTGTGGTATAAATGCCATAATGTAAATGGTAAAAGGGAGTGCACAAAGGGAATTTGAGCTAATATAGACCAAAACAATAAATCAAAACCTTAACGTGCTAATATAAAAATTGAAAGTATGACAAATAGTTAAACAAGTAATGAGAAACAATGAAAAAATAGAGAGAGAAAATATAAACCCCCTGGTTAAAATTGTAGAATTTTGTCATAGGATTTGGGCTATGCCACTAATTGTACTATACTATGAAATTTGGATTTTTGACTATATTGGGACAAAATCGATAGACCAACGATAGTGTACTAGATATAATCGATAAGTCACCGACTATGTACCAGACATAATCAATGGGTCATTGATTGTATACCTCTAATGTTGTTAATTATGTACCCTACAACCAAGTATGTACTCTGCTAAATTTAAGAATTTATAAATTTATGGGTAGGAATGCTCACAAATGGCAAGTAGGACTATGCAATCGCTTTAAAGAATTGATGGATAAAATTCATTGTATTTTGGCTCTTTTTCTTCTTAAACTAACCCTCGAATGTAACACAAAAAAGTATGTGTAAGGTTTGCTAACTCGGACTACCCTTTGAAGAGTTGTAGCTACATATCCCACACACTCATAGTCAAAGTTAATGTAGATATTTGTGCATGTCAGTGACAACCTAGAATATGCTCTTCACTAAAACTTTCTTTTGGCATAAGATGATGATGGGACAAAACTTGGAATCTCAAGGAATGGATAGAATGAATGAGAAGTTCAATTACTTTAGGAGGACTCACAGTTTGATCATCACTTGATAAACGACTAAGCACTGACTTGTATATATAACACTTTTTAGGACATGACACATAAAGGCCAACCATGGACAACACAATAAGCGAAATAAAAAGCGTTTAAAATCAAGGCAAGGCAAATAGACCCATAAAAATACAAGGGACAAAATTGGCATGTCATCGATTCTGTACAAAATACATTTCGCACTCCGTTAACTCTATACAAAGATGAATAAATGTTTGAAGATTTTCAAATAAATCAAAGCTGAATAGAATCTAATACAAATAAAAAATTATAAAAAATAATCAAATGTATAAAGTAAACCAAGTATACTTCAACCAAAAAAAAATAAAAAAATATATAATTAAAAAGTTTCCTTTAGCAAAAAATTGAATGTTTAAGTAAGCAAGTAGATATTTTAATAAAATTTAAAAGGCTAAAATAATTTATAGAATCAAAAGTTGTTAGTCTGTAAGGAAAGTTGTCTGGCTGATTCTTAGGCACAAGGCCGATCCAAATCGAGTAAAACCATATTTGTCTCCACCCCGTACAACAATCTCCTGTCTTTTGGAATTTTCAACCTTCCCTTCTCGCACCTAAATCGGTTGGTGCGAGGGGGTTCTCAAATTACATTACAAACATTTCATTTTCAAACCTTTTTGTTTGACAGTTTCTGTTGCGCTTTTGACGTGATCGACCGCAATGCCATCAATTTTTTTAATCCACATTCAACGAAAACTTAAATTACCGCCAAAGCGGACGCGGGGGCACTACATACTCCGCGATGGTCCCTTTTTAAATCGTTTTTAGTGCCTCCACAATTATTTACAGTTCCCAAAGTTCACCACAGTGAAATATAGCTGGATTCATCAGAGCAAATATTTATCAATGACATTCGCAGCTGAATTAGCTGTGAATCCTCAATCATTTCATTTGGAGGAATGGATAACAGATACATTTCATTTGGATTGGTCATTGGAATTGCCGGTGGATTCACAATTGTTATTGTAGCAGGTATTATTTTTGCTTATTTATTTTGCTCAGGAAACAAAGATCGAAAAAAGCAGCAGGAGCAGCAGCAGCAACAACAGCAGCAGCAGCAGCAACAACAGCAGCAGCAGCAGCAGCAACAACAACAGCAGCAGAAACAGCAGCAGCAGCAACAACAACAGCAGCAGAAAAAACAAACACTGCAATCTCTTGCATTGAGAGAACATGCCAGAGATTCGACATCCGAGCTTTCGGATTGCTGGATAGAAGAACAATCTCCTGACTCAGTTTTGACTAAAGGAAACGCTGGCTTCTTGTCAAGCCTGTTGAACAAGTGTGAGAGTCTCAAAAGCCGGAGGTTTTCTTACAGGTAAATCTATTTGAGTTTTTTTTTTTTTTTTCCAAAGGAAAAAGCAATATAGATAATAGGATAAACTGACAGTATTTTTGACTGGTAAATCTTTGGTAAGGTCATGGGCTGCCTAGAAGGGCTGTTCTATGTGTTTATACAACATTCATGATATTTCTAAACATGGGTTATGGTAAAAAAAAATGTGCCTTATAATTCATATATTTTGTAAACATGGGTATTGCTCAGAATGTGCCTCATAATTCTTATATTTTGTAAACATGGGTTTTGCTCAAAATGTGCCCTATAGTTATTAAATTTTGTTACCATGGACTGCCCTTGAATGCACCATAGGCCATATTTTTATGTATTCCCTATAATTATTAAATCTTGTGACCATGCACAGCCCTTGAATGCACCATAGACCATATTTTTATGTATTCCAGACGAACTCAAAATATACATCATAATTTCTAAGATTTGTACACAGGTTGAGTTGGAGTGTATTCCAGTTGAGGTCTATAAACCTGTGGCATGCTCAAAGGCACTCCATAATGAGTTATAATGTACCCTATAACTATAAAGATGCACAAGCATGAGCCACACTCAAATGCTTTCCATTCTTCGCATGCTCAAATGCACTCCATAATGAGTTATAATGTACCCTATAACTATAAAGATACATAAGCATGAGCCGCACTCAAATGCTTCCCATTCTTCCTCAAAATGCACCTTATAATTCTTAAGATTTGTTAAGAGGGGCCATGACGTAATGTACTCCCACTAAAGATTTGCATACATCGGCCATGCTCCTACGTCCCATATTAGTTACCACGGAATCATGTCACATTGAATTTATGAGCTACCTTATTGTGGTGGGGGATTTGAACCTAGATCACACCCTTATATGTGTTCCCCCTGTTGCAAGAAACGAAATGCTTCTTCAACGTTTTGCGTTATACGTCCCATATTAGTTACAACAAAATCATGTCATATTGAATTTATGAGCTACCTTATTGTGGTGAGGGATTTGAACCTAGATCACACCCTTATATGTGTTCCCCCTGTTGCAAGAAATGAAACGCTTCTTCAATGTTTTGCGTTATAATGCGCTGAAACGGGAACATGACAGCAACGGCATTTCGGCGGGCTTTTTCCCGTCATGCAGCCAGAAATGATGTTTTTGACAGTATTTTACCCATCATGCAGGTATTGGGCCTGTCACACAGCCGGCCACTTTGCACCGTAATGGCAAATATGATGAAAAATTAAATACAAGCCATCAAACAATCTTTGCTGGGGTCTTATTGCCTGGGCTACAAAGTTTTCGTATCATCCATTCGCAGAAAATCAGCTCTTTTGATGATTTCTTTGCATGCTAAAAAACAGCAGCATGTTAAAAATGAAAACCAGCATTTCAAAAATCATAATATAAGTTTTTTTAATTTAAAACATGTTTAATATTAATAATTTGTTAAGTTGTGGAGCTAAAAGCTTCACTGATGCAAATGGAGGAGGTTGCTGAGTTGCAGAGCAATTGACGTCGGTTTGATCAACCGACGTCGGTCATCTTCAGTGTACGCAGTAACCGACATCGGTTAGGGGTCGGCCGAGATTGGTCAGACAGGAACCGACATCGGCACCCTGTGTGTGCATGCGCTTCCAAAACTGGTCTAATTTTAGACGGACAGTTAGTTTGCATGTAAAAGACTAATTTTAGTCTTGAGTCTGCATTTCTAATTATTGTAATTAGGAAGTCTAATTATTGTTTGTATGGGATCTATTTAAGAGACCCATGGAGCTGTATTGTAATCAAGGATTAAGAATCAAGGACAAGGAAGAGATCCTTCCAATTGTAAGATTAGTTGATCTGCAGGTTGTGCAAGATCAGGGGAGATCTACATGGTAAGTAAGATCGGTTGGTTTGCAGGTGTGTGTGTGCAAGGTCAAAGGAGATCTGCGGGGTAGCAAGATCAAGGAGATCTACAACACAACAAGGTGCAAGATCAGGGAAATCTACTTGGAGTAGTTTGAGTACTTGGTGGACTGGGAGTATTGTTACTGACTGGTGGAGGGAACAACTCGGTATTGAGTTGATTGTTGGTTGTAATTAATTGAGAGAGAGAACTCTTGAGGGAGAATTACTGTACGCCCAATAGGTGTGGGAAGAGTGTAATTTCTTCATTGTATTTCCTTCTGGAAGAGTATTAATACAAGATTGTATTGTCTCTCATATTCTGTGCTGTTTCTGAATTCTAGTTACATTTTACTTCTGGTTTAATTCCGTGTTTAGTTGCTTATACAAAGGTAATCAATTGTGCTCTTAATCCTAACAAGTGGTATCAGAGCTACAGGTTCATCAGAACTCGGTTCAGAGCTTGGTTCACTAACACCTTGGTTTTAGAGTGTGTTAAGTGTTTGTTGATTACAGGTCACTCACAGGAATTTCTGTTTGAGTGGGAGTATAACAATGGCAGAAGAAAGTATGCTAAGAATGGAGAAATTCAATGGCAAGAATTATCAATTATGGAGGATGCAGATAGAGGATTATCTGTATCAGAAAGATTTGTACTTACCGATGGGTGGGGTTTCAAGCAAGCCCACAGATATGCAAGATGAAGAATGAAAGGTTCTTGACAGAAAGACTCTAGGAGCTATAAGGCTGACCTTGGCAGCTTCTGTGGTTTCCAACTTATCTCAGGTGAAGACAACAGTAGAGTTAATGGAATCTTTGACAAATTTATATGAAAAACCCTCAACTTTGAATAAGGTATTTCTTATGAAGCAATTATTTAATTTGTAAATGCTGAAAGGTGGATCGGTACATAGTCATCTTAGCGATTTTCATGGTTTGGTAAACCAGTTAATTTCAGTCAATATAGCTTTTGATGATGAAATTAAGGCTCTCTTAATCTTATGCTCTTTACCTGAAAGTTGGAATAGCTTGGTAATGGCAATAAGTAATACTGCGTCTGCTTCAAATATCTTGAAAGTTGATGATGTTGTTAGTGTAATCTTGAATGAAGAAATTCGCAGGAAAAGCACAGGGGAGACATCAGGGAATGCTTTAAGTGTTGAAAGCAGGGGATGGCAAAGAGAGAAGGTCGAGCAAGGGAAATCAAGGTCAAAGATAGGCAAGAGATCCAGATCCAGGTATGGCAGTATAATCTGTTGGAATTGTGGAAAGAAAGGGCATGTAAAGAAAGATTGTTGGTTGAAAGAAGATCAGCATGAAAGAAATGAAGAAGCAGATGTTGCAAGTATTGTTGCACAGGATGCTCTTGTATGTTTCTTGGATAAAGTGGAATCTTGGGTTTTAAATTCTGGTGCCTCTTTCCATGCAACCCCAAATAGAGAATTTTTTCATGATTATGTCCATGGAGACTTTGGAAAGATTTATTTAAGGGATGGTAAGTCTTGTCAAATGGTTGGCAAACGAAAAGTGCAGCTGAAATTGCAGACGGGCAACACATGGGTGTTGAAGAAGGTCATGCATGTCCCAGACCTGAAGCAGAATTTGATTTTTGTTGAAAAGTTGGGTGATGAGGGATGCACAGTAACTCTCACAGCGGAATCTTAGAAAGTTTTCAAGGGTGCACTTGTTTTAGCAAGAGATAAGAAAGTAGGTACTCTCTATTTATCTACTTGTATTACTGATTCTCCTTCTGGTTTATCTACTTCAGATGTAGATGTGAAGATGTGGCTCTGTAGGCTTGGTCACATGAGTAAAAAGGGGATGCATGTTCTTGAGTCAAAAAGTAAGAGTTCAGATTTGGAAAGCATAGATCGAGATTTTTGTAAGCAACAGAAGAAAGTGAGGTTTCTTGAAACTGGGTCAACAAAGAAGGGAGCTTCTATTGGAGGATCACAGTGGTATGCTACAAGAAAGGATCGTGTTTATTGCAGGAAGAGGAAATTTGATGTTTTTGATAAGAATATGAAAGCCTTGGTTTTCAAGGAGAAGATGATGGACAAAGATCAACTCAAGGAGCTGAATAATTTTGAGCAGGGCAGTTTGGACAAGGTTATGATCCAAAGTGAGCTCGCGGGTAAAAATCATCACTCACAGGAAAACACAGTTATCGACGTCGGTCAGGTGAGAACCGACGTCGAACAGATAGGTATCGACGTTGGTCATGTGCAGACCAGAGTCGGTGGTGTCGGGCAGGTGGAGACCGACGTCGGTCAGGGAATCGACGTCGGCGACCAGGGGGACACCAACGTCGGTCAGAGAACCGGCGTCGGCGATCAGGGGGCAACGACATCAGTCGGGTGCAGACCAAGGTCGGCCAGAGGTGACCGACATCGGTCACTGTTAAAACGGATTTTGGGCGGACAACAAGCTGTTAAAGAGTTTCAAACTCCCATGTGGAGGACTGAAAGGGTAAGTAAGCCTCAAATTCGTTATTCCCCTTCTTTATACTACTTGTTGCTCACTGATGGTCAAGAATCAGGAAGTTTTAAAGAGGCAGAGCAGGTAGAATCCAGGAAACAGTGGGAGCATGGCATGAATGAGGAAATTGATTCCTTGGAAAAGAACCAAACGGGAGATTTGGTAGAGTTGCCAGCTGAAAAGAAAGCACTGAAAGACGAATGGATTCCTAGGTTAAAGAAAGGAGAGAATGGACAGGTGAGACAGAAGGCCAGGTTATATGGTCTTGAGCAGGCTGCAGGACAATGGTGTTTAAGGTTTGACAGGTGTATGACAAAGCATGGCTTTAGTCAATGTCAATGTGCCCATTGTGTTTACGTTACCAGATTGGATAATATTAGCTACATTATCCTGTTACTGTATGTGGTGTATATGCTTGTAGCAGGGTCACACATGCAGGTGATTGCTGAGCTAAAGGTAAAATTAGTTCAGAGGTATGCCATGAAGGATTTGGAAGCAACGAAATTCTTTGGCATGAGTATTTCTAGAGATAGGGAAGATCACATGTTGATGTTGTCTCAGGATGATTATGTGAATAAAGTAGTGGAGAGGTTCAATATGCAGGATGCAGAACCGGTTAGCACACCTATGGATGGATAGTTCACAAAACAGTGTCTCAA
The DNA here is from genome assembly GCA_037957365.1 of Torreya grandis. Lineage (NCBI taxonomy): Eukaryota > Viridiplantae > Streptophyta > Pinopsida > Cupressales > Taxaceae > Torreya > Torreya grandis. The sequence continues at coordinate 1,486,077 of JARHVA010000406.1, forward strand.
ATCACATGATGAGGTTGAGTACATGTGTACTAGACCTGATATTACCCAAGCAGTGGGAGTTGTCAGCAAGTTTGTGGCCAATTCGGGAAAGGAGCACTGGAAAGCAGTTCAGTGGATTTTCAGGTATCTGAGAGGGACCAGCAGCAGGTTAACATGCTATGCAGGGTCAAGCACTTCTCTACATGGGTATGTAGATTCGGATATGGCAGGTTACTTGGATGATAGGAGTAGCACCACAAGATATGTGGTGGTTGGTCTTCAAGATTGAACTTGAAGAGGGATACAAGCCAAAAAACAAAATTAGATGATGTACAGGTACAGGTACAGGTGTAGCTGTTTATCTCCAAGTGGGAGATTGTTAAGTTGTGGAGCTAAAAGCTTCACTGATGCAAATGGAGGAGGTTGCTGAGTTGCAGAGCAACCGACGTCGGTCTGATCAGCAGATGTCGGTCATCTTCAGTGTACGCAGTAACCGACATCGGTTAGGGGTCGGCCGGCATCGGTCAGACAGGAACCGACGTCGGCACCCTGTGTGTGCATGCGCTTCCAGAAATGGTCTAATTTTAGACGGACAATTAGTTTGCATGTAAAAGACTAATTTTAGTCTTGAGTCTGCGTTTTTAATTATTGTAATTAGGAAGTCTAATTATTGTTTGTATGGGATCTATTTAAGAGATCCATGGGGCTGTATTGTAATCAAGGATCAAGGATCAAGGACAAAGAAGAGATCTTTCCAATTGTAAGATCAGTTGATCTGCGGGTTGTGCAAGATCAGGGGAGATCTACATGGTAAGTAAGATCAGTTGGTTTGCAGGTGTGTGTGTGCAAGGTCAAAAGAGATTTGCGGGGTAGCAAGATCAAGGAGATCTGCAACACAACAAGGTGCAAGATCAGGGAGATCTACTTGGAGTACTTTGAGTACTTGGTGGACTGGGAGTATTGTTACTGACTGGTGGAGGGAACAACTCGGTATTGAGTTGATTGTTGGTTGTAATTAATTGAGAGAGAGAACTCTTGAGGGAGAATTACTGTACGCCCAAGAGGTGTGGGAAGAGTATAATTTTTTCATTGTATTTCCTTCTGGAAGAGTATTAATACAAGATTGTATTGTCTCTCATATTCTGTGCTGTTTCTGAATTCTAGTTACATTTTACTTTTGGTTTAATTCCGTGTTTAGTTGCTTATACAAAGGTAATCAATTGTGCTCTTAATCCTAACATAATTTACATAATATATATTTTTTTCATATTTGTTTTAAAAAAAATTAAATATATTTATTTTTAAATTCAAATTTAAATATGTTATTTATTTTCAATAAAAAAATTTAATTTAAAATATTAAAATATTAAACCTTTTGTTTATTTAAGATGAAGTTAAAAAAATAATTAAATTATTTAAATGAAATTTAATTTTATACACAAACACTATTACAGTCATTAGATCATAAATAAATAATTATAAAAATGTTTGATGTAGATATATTTTTCTTAAATTATATAAATTATCTATTATTTTAATATAAATTTAAATTTATAGATAAAGATTATATATACTAAAATTCGTTTCTTATGCCCAACCTCTTCCAATCCCTTTCTAGTCACGTTTTCGTTTCCATCACATTTCTTCGTTTCCTCGTTTCTTACAGCATAGTGTTCCCTGACCATTACCCTTGGACATTTTTCTTTTACTACAAAGTTCAATGATATGTCAAAATTTGTGAGTCTGTCATTGTGATATAACAGGTCTAGAAGCACCCATTATAAACTTTGAAACTCTCGGTCTGCCTTAGTACTGTTCTACTGTAACTAGATGTACTTTTGAGTCACATTTGCCTGATTTAGTCACTAATGAACTCTATTAAAATTTCTTTCTTCCTTTCTTTCTCTGGGAAAATTGCATGGCCGACCTTCCTTTAGCTTTTCTTGCACTTTGTTTGGCCATATTTGGGTGCCTCGCTCGTAAGAGAAAAAACAGGCTTACTTAGCCAATCAAAAAACCAATTCAAAGTGATGAACAGCCTTAATCAGTTTTCTAAAGAAAAAAATACTAATAGCCATAAAGGAGCAGTCTTGCTGCTATCTGTTGTCCAGACTTACCATAGTAACATAAAGCAAGGCTAATATCATGCTTACGAAGCTACAGCACAAGCAAGGAACCCTTCTATGAAGCACCCAATATAGGCTTTAAACAGAAAAAAGATCCTGTAGGTACTAATTGCCTTAAGCATTAGCGCCCAGAGTGGGCAACTTATCAGCATTCCGTCCTGCAGTCCTTAAGGGGCCAACTTCTCCCTTCCATGCTTCAAACCACCGCTCTTTGCCTATGATTTTCTTTCCATATTTTGCTCTCCTCCTCCTAGATCCCAAGACCTTATAGGCCTACGGAATTTTCTGCACGTCCTCTTCTGACAGAACGTAGAGATTCAGGAGCTCAACTTTGGATAAAATTTTTCTTTTAGTTTTGAATGGACTAATGCATATTTATTTTTTTGGGGTTTATCCTTCTTGAAGTGATAGCTACTGCTTTTTTAAATTTTAAGTGGTGGTTCCTTTAAGCCGATGCCTCTACTAAGGTGTATCTTTACTCTTCACCTGGGACTTGTACCCAGCCTTGTCAGTTGTGGTACGCCACATCCAGTGAGTTGGATGTGATATTTTACCCAATTTCAACACTTTACCATGTCTCATGAGGATTTGAACGTGGGACACCTCTTTGGAAGTTCCATGCTATTACCATTTGAGTTCATCCCATTTGGTTCTGCTGGTTGTACTTTCGAGTCCATTGACTTGTTTTCTTTTAACAATTTCAAGGATCTGTTCTTGATTGCTACTTGTCCCTTCCGAGTATGTAGTCTTGCATATGATTTATCATCCAATTGTGTCTGCTTTCTCAAACAATCCAACAAAGGGTATAATGTGCCCATTGTACATCAAGATTTAAATTTCTGCATGACGGAACTCTCTCATATCTGCTCCCCTTCAAGGGATTTGTGAGGACAAATCATATTTTCCATCACCATTACGAAGAACTAATCTGCTTATCATCAATTAGACAGCAATTACATTCCATATGTGGGAGCCTACATGCATACCAAACATGCTAAGATGATTTCCGGCCTTTACCTGTGCTTTGATAAGGCTCAAGGAAAAATGTTTAGAAATAGACAGTTTCTGCTTTCTATCTCTTCAATACTTAAAAAAAGTGAGTCATTCTTTCAATGACCCATTTCTCATGAGTATTAGTCATTTCTTCCATGACCGATCTCTCATGAACTTGAATGGTCCCCTTGGCACTCATTACATTAGGTAATGCTCACAAAGGTGAAGCCCACGTAGAAACTTGCAAAATGAACCATCATATAGCATTCGCTGTCTTCGTTGGGACTTGACCCTAGTAACCATCCCAAGAGTTGGGATTGAAAGTAGCAAAACGAACCATCACATAGAAACCCCTCCAGGTCCAGCTTGAGCGTGCTTAACCATGGAGTTTTCCCTACAATCAAATCCTCTGAGCTTGCTACCCCATTTTCTAAGTGGGTTTGAATGTGGAGAAAACTGCATGGTTAAACGCACTTGAGCCGGAGTAGTACTGGTATAGGTGACCCCCTGGGATGTCCTAGTTACCAAGTGCAAGCCCTACCGGTGACAATTGATGCTATATTACGGTTCATTTTGCTAGTTTCAAGCCCACCACTTCTCTGCTTGAGTATCACCTAATGCATTGAGTGCCAACTGGACCATTAAAGTTCATTAGAGATCAGTAATCGAAGAGATGACTGATCATGAGAAATGGGTCATCGAAGGACCAACTCGAGTACTAAAAACTACATGCAGCCAATCCTGAAAATGGATATTTAGAAATGTGTTATATTTAATAATTATATAGATCCATAAAATCTGTAGGTCGATTAGTTGCTATATTTCTGGGTAAGATGCATATGCAAGAGTAAGGAAGCAGTTGTTTGCAGTGTTTCTTTCCCATCCTCTCAGGCAGCTACATGCAATATTTTCTATAAGCAGTTTATGGAATTTGTGTTCTGAGATAGATTTCAGCTTGATGTTTTGAAATGTGGCAGGGACCTGGAGAAAGCTACTACAGGCTTCACAACTCTACTGGGAACTGGGGCCTTTGGTTCTGTTTTCAAGGCTACTTTCCCATCTGGAGAAAGTTTTGCGGTCAAAGTGCTCAATCCATCATCTGATCATGGCGAGAAGGAATTTCAAAAAGAGGTAAAATACTTTTAAATATGTTGCTTGTGGAATGATTGAGTAAGAAACATGGAATCGAATGTATTTTTCATATGGTCACAACTCATCCTTTTGATTAAGACATAAATGCTTCTGATCTTCTAGTAGACTAATTTGATTTACTTGCATAAATATACCATCAGTATTTCTAAGTATGCTTATTGAATTCATATAGAGTTTTAGTGAAATAGATGGAGCCTGACACTGAAAAACTGATTGTAAACTCTGAAATCCTTTTCCCTCTGAAATACAAGGATTTGTTACATAAGATTTTTATATCCCACAGAGCAAAGTGAATCTGGTTGCTTCCATGTTCAAGAATGTCCTATAGATAATTCAGTTCACTTGGATGTTGTTGCAGTAGGCATTCCAACAGAGCCCAACTGTTTGTCTCTCTAAAATTTTGCTTTCCCGAAAAGTTCAACTACATATGTACTATTAAGCCTATATAATTCTAGTAATTTCATCCAGACTATGGGGGAATTGTTAGAAACACACAATGACGCTCTCACTCTTTGCTGTTGTCACTCGTAGATAAGAATTTTGCTCATGCAAAATAAGTGAATGCATAGATGGCCCAATTCAACGATGTATATATTGCCCCTCTTTCTTGATGAGGTCCTCCTTTAGGGGATACCTGGATCATTAGATGATGTAGTCAAGGATAGGGGGTCAACTGAATAACGGCCTTGTCCTTGCAGCCATTAACCTCACACACTCAACAATAGACATTCACACAGAAAAAAATTGAGGCCGGAACTAAAATTAACCAGTCATTTACTTTTAGAGAGGAAATACAAAGATCACAGACCACACACTCAGTCACTCTTCTCTCTGTTTACAATATAAGAAAAAGAATCACACTCAACAACCCCTCCATGGACTGGACGGACTCAACTCTCTGCTCCTCTAGGCTTCCTAAGAAAGCACCCACACTCCTCTAGCAAGTCTTCTCTCACTCCAGCCTGCCTGCTTTGAATCCTTGATTCCCTTTTCTGCCCTGCGGAGCGACTCTTGGAATCCCTTAGATCTTGGAAAGCGCTCAAATTGAGCACTCAAATGTTTTTGGGCTGTTACCTGGCTTGCACAATTGCTGCGGGCGAAACCATTGCGGCAGTTTCGTCACAAAACAGAGAACTTTCTGTCTCAATGATGGAAACTGTTCTTTCTCTGTTTCAAGAGCCTGCTGAAGTCCTATTGACCTCCATGGACCCCTGTAGGTTGCTTTCACACTGCTAATTGTGCCTGATAGCACACAAACACATTTATATATATTTTTGGTTGATGTGAGATTGTGTGATCACAAGGATTCCCCTGCATCAGACATCCAGGGTAAGAGTTTTGTGAGCATATAGTGCTCACAAACTTTAGCTAGATGGTAGAACCATCTTTTTAACCTGAAGAGTAAGGCCCCGATGTGCCCTTATACCATGCTAGGTACTTTCTCTTTTTCCAGCTATCTGCTGGACCACATATTGTTCAGCTTCTCAAATTGTCTCCCACACTATTCTTGTTCCAGGCCTAACTTCCCTTGGACCAACCAACCCCAACTAAGTTCAATATTTCTTTCATCCCCTCAGCTGCACCATCATCCTTTGCTGTACATGCTTGGGCTAATAACAGCACTCATTGCTCCATCTCCTTCTCAGCTGTAATAAACAACCCTTCAATCCCTCTTGCTTCTATTTTGAGGGAGTCTTCCATCTTTTCTACGTGATCACATAATACTGCCGCACTTCGACATTAAAGATCCACTTCTTTACTCTCCACCCTTTGAGCTGTAACTCTTGCATTCATCTTCATGTTTGACTCGTCATACACTCCTTTCTCCTCTTTGAGCAAAGCATGCTTTTCAGTACACTTGACAAGATGGCTTCTACACTCATGCTTGTCTTCCTTCTCCTTTAGAGTAGTTGAGGTATTTATTTGCCCATCCTTCTTAATATTCACTGTGTTTGCTCTTCCATCATACAATATCTCACTATCAAATGGCCATGGCCTTCCCAACCAAACATGGCATGCATCCATAGGCCAAACATCACACCCAAATTTGTCTTTGTACCTACCAATTTGTATACTAACTTCACAACATTCCCTTACAGTGGCATCATGACCCTCTACTAACCAAGACATCCTATATGGCTTTGAGTGTGGTGTACATACTAAATTCAGCTTACCTACTGTTTCAGTGGACACTAAATTATCTGTGGCCGCTATCAACCACAACATTACAACACTTATGTTTTATTATGAACTTTGTCTTCTTTGGCATGCTTCTTTGTTTGTCCTTTCAACATTAAAGATTCTTCTCTTCGCTAGCAAATTCTATCATTGTTCAGGTTCTTCTGTATGCTCAGGTAATGCTGTGGATTCTGCATCAGCTTGTACTAGTTGTGCACTACCTTCAGTTCTTCTTCTTTCGTCATCACATTGAGCACAAGGACACTCCAAAGCATGGTGACCACAGTCCCCACATCTGAAGCACATTTCCTAGCTGCCTCTCCCTCTTTTGGGGTGGCTCCGTCCCTTGATTGCTGATTCGGCACTTGAGAAGTGATGGATCCTTCGTCGTTCCACTATTGATTGTTTTCATCGGATGGGGGCTTTCTACCACTGCTAAACCTCCCTCTTCCTCTTGATGCTCTTCGTTGTCTTCTAGACAACTTTTCTTCCACCCTTGAAGCATATTGATATGCTTTTTCAACCATATGTAACCTCACTATGTTGATTCCATTTAAAATATTCAACTGCACTCCATTTATGTATCTTGGCACCTTAATTTTGTCATATATCAATGGAGTGTCTTGTTCCATCTACGATCAATTATGTGCCATATGGGTTCATATTTTCTTTGATTATGCCCATAATATTTGGTTGTGGCCTCCTTGGCTTCATACAAATAACCCATTGGGTTTCTCTCCCCATCCATCAACTGGATGACTCGAACCAAAGGCTCTGACACCTATAACAAAATAATACACAAATTTAAAATGAAAATTAAGAAAAAAATTATAACAAATAAATGATAAATAAAAATAATAATTCAATTTAAGCCTTTAAGGTTACCTTAATGATTTCCTCCATGCCCTTTGCAAAGACCTCATCAAAAATGGTCTTCACGAGCTTTACACCTTTGTCCTTAACATAGAGAGACCCCACCCACCGATCAGTCACCACCATCTGCTTAAGGTATGCTAGTAAGCCTGCAATGCTCTGCAATGTGAGTAAATTTGTGCCGATTTGTGTGGTGTGCTCTCTCATCAAGTTTAGCACCCAAGTGTGATTGTAGATGAACTTGGTGATACTTCTGCCCTCAATGACTACACTCTTCACCCATGAGATTTTTCCTATGTCCTTGAGCAAAAGATGAATGCAATGGGTTGCACAAGGGATCCAAAAAAGTGTAAGGTGTCTCGCCTTAAGAAGTTTGCCTGTGGCTACATATGTGGCTGCGACTTGAACAACATTCTTCACACTTGCATCACCACCTCATCCAACATGACACATAGGGTGTTTGTTGTTTTTACTTGATTAGAGGCATCAATTGACTCCAAGAAAACCAGCTGCCCACTTGAAGCCAGTAAAAAGTTAATCAATGTAAGGTTCTTTATCCATCCATCCATCAGATAAAATGGTTCACCCTTTTTTTTGCCATATTTTTTTTGGTGTTCTACAAGGGCTTGTGTATGTCTCACACAATCCTCCAACAACGGGCCACTCAAGTCATCAAGAGTAAGAGCTTTGAACCCCTTCTTGGCAGCGGTCAATGCAGTGACCAAATTCTCTCAATATGGACTTTTTGCCACATTGAAAGGAATGTTGTTGCAGTACCAAAAATTTGTTGTAGCTATCCTCGCTTCATTTTGCAATTCTTTGTTCCAAGCAGTACCTTCCAATGAAAGTTGTGACCCAGTGCTACTTATAAGAACAAAAAAAATAGTTGAACTATCACTAATGGATGATCCTCGTCCTTGACTGTGACATGGTGGAGCTGGGGCAATAAAATGGCCCTCAATGTCATTATCATTTCTCGCTGTCCTCCTACTCATTAGGAGTGCAAGTGCATCGACTTTCCTTTTCTTTTCCGCATTCACTGCAATGCAAGCAACCAACTCTCATTGAGCCTCAGGTGGTGCTTGATTGCACACTGCTACATCATTCCTTGCCAACCGTGCAATGTGGTTTTTCAGGTGAGAAACACCTCCACTCATCTTCATCTCACAATATTTGCATATTACACAGTTGCCCTCCGCCCGTTAACAATGCTTCCAACTAGGGTCATCAGACTTAAGCTTGTTGCGAATAGGACCCGCAGAACCAGATGCCGATCCTGATGCCATTTTTAAATAACAAACTTGAACCCTATATTAAAAAAAAAAAAAATTTTTTAGTCTTTTATAATTTAAAAATAACTAGAATTTAGAAATAAATTTTTATATTTCAATGATCATGATTGTAAATTTCAAATGTCAAATTTTATAATTATATTAAAAATTAGAAAGATAATGAAAAAAAAAACCTGGAATCTAACTCTCTCATGTACATTGTGTGTTGTAGGCTGTCAGTGTCGGGGTCTTAGTGGAGTCATGCCAGTGCACTATTCTCAATCTCAAGCTTCAATTGTCAATGAGCATTAGTGGAAAATGGCAATGCAAATAATATGAAATTGCAATTTGTGTTTTAAAATTTTTTACCCTCTCCAAGTCCAAAGTATATTCAATGACAATATTGCAGCTTGCCAAATACTACAAGTATAAAACTGCAGTCTCAATTTTTCCGGTTCACAACTTCACAGCTCCACGGTTCACCCTCATTCAAAGCAGTAAATACTAAATATATATTCATGAATCATAATTTCATATTGTATATTGTTACCAGTAGTAGTACCATAGTACCACTTTCTTGTATATACTATCTAGTATAACTGTTATACTATAAAGTATATATAGTGCCCAGGCTACTGAGAGTGTGAATTGTGAACTTGTGAAGTGTCAAGACTCAACAGTCAACCGATCTTTAAACTTTTAATCCTGGCCGGATGTGCACAGTCCACTAATGGCGTCGGGCGGCGAACTGCAATGAATTATGAGGGCACTGCTGCACTATACTATTGAGTATAAAATACTAAAAATCTAAAACTTACAGCTTGAGCCTTGAAATACATACTGCAATGATGAATGAGGGCACAAGAAAATCGCGATAATAAAATCCGTAGTTCACTTTATGAGCAAATAAGAAAATCGCGATAATGATTTTAACTTTTAAATTTTTTTAATGCATTGGCTTTTTTTTTTTTTTTCGGTTGAGGAGATATTGGATTTTATTGACGATTTTTGCTGAGAAATCACTGAGATTTCCGTCGAGAAATCAGGGTTTTCATCTCATGAAAACCCCCCCAGTTTCTCGATCGACAGTCATACTGTGAGAAACGTCAAGAAATAACGACATATTGTTGAGATTTCAATCCATGGTTATGACACAACATCTATGGATATAAAATGTAATCCATGTTATAAAATGTTTTTTATGTTACATAAACCGTCACTAATGCTAATATATGTGTGTGTGTGTCCTTTTCTTACACACAACCTTTTCAATCTCCTTTTTTGTTGCGTTGCTATTGCTGTCACGTTTCACATTTCTGGTAACATTGGGTGTAAATGTCAATTTTATACATTTTGTCTACTTTATAGAGCATTTTTTGATTAATGCTCTCTCACATTCAATCTTAGCATCTCCAACATATTATTATGCTAAGAAAGGTTTATGGTGCTTTACTAAAGCCATTCTTGTTGTAGTCATATCAGAATGCTAGAAACTATAAATGGGAAAAGCTACTGAATAAATTTTTTTAGATATAGGCACTTCACTATACCATATGGGGGAATTTGAAAAGGACCAAGGACTTTGTTTCAGAAACAAAACCTCAGTAAGTAATTACAAATCTCATATGTAAATACTAAAAGGACTGGATAATTGAATATATATATGATTTCCAGAATAGTAAGAATTGTGCTAGCAATGAAGCATTCCAATTGTGGAATCTTCTTCTTCATGCTTTGCATGATTTACACTCTTCACGATTTACAATTGACTAGTTTGTACATCCGGAAGGGGGAAACCACCTTCATGGAGGACCAGGGCGGGAACCTTGGACTAGAGGCTTCCTGTCGTGGGGGGTGGTATTAGCCCCCCTGTTTGGGGGTAAATGTTTTTTTGCGACAGTTATGGGTGGTATTCTCAGCCCATGGTTTTGTACCCATTGTTGTAATACCGCTTTGACGGTTTTCTACTAACGTGCATACAAATACTCGCACATGCATTAGGGTAAAGCAAAACTACGAAATATGTTATTGTATTGTAAACAGTTGAATTAACACAATAAACAAAGGTTGCTATGCTATGTTTTTCCCTAGATGGTGTTGGAGAGTTGTTAGTGATGTCATGGTAATGTCATGGAGGTGTCCTTATGAGTGGATGAAGTGCTTTGATAGCCTAAGTAACAATGACAAAGTGTGCAATGTGCTTGTCTTAGTGTGCTTAAAGGAGGCTTGGTTGATCTTCAGTTTTGGCATGATTAGAGATGTTCAAGGATGAGTATGGTGCTTAGAGCATGTGCAAGAGGTACTTAAGATGTTATCTATGCTTTGAGAGCTTGTGTGCATAAGTGGGATTCATCTGGTAGTCCATAGTTTTCATCTAGACAGTTTGGGTCTAGTAGCAAAAAATTTGAGTAGGCAGTTTGATGACGTCACCATTGCCACGTGGGAATGAGTCAAGGGGAGTTGGTCATATGGTTGTGATCACATTAGTCCCTAGTTGCTATGCGCTAAGTCTCAGGACAAGCGTTGAAGCGCATCAAAAATTAGGTTTGTGCAAAGTTGTGCTCCTAGGCAGTTTGACTGTGTTTTTTCATATTTAGCTAAATTTGCATGTGACAAGAAATGTTGAGAAGGCATTTTGATGGTGGCATATCTCGCACGTGTGGACGTTTCAGGAGAAGGTGATTATATGAGTTTGTTCAGTTTTGAGCCTAGTTGGTTTACGCTAAATTGCAGGACAAACACGTCAAAAGTTATGCATAAGCAAAGTTGGCCTTCTAGGCAGGTTTTAGACATAGTTGGCTTTGTGACAGATAAATTTGAGAAAGTATTTTAATGGCATTATATCTCGCACATGTGGAAGTTTCAGGATCAGATTGTTATATGGTTGGATTCTACTATGTGAGGAGATCATATGGTCCAAATTTGAGATAATGTGTCGAAGCACGACGAAAGTTATTAAGGTCCAAAGTTGGCCTCCAGGGATATTAAAAGGGTCCCCATAGTCAATTTTGCAAGAGGTAAAGTTCGAACAAGTCTCAAGGAGATCGAGGGAGCATGTTTGCTCCAAGATGTCAGGAAGCAACGAGATGAGGACAACTGCTCGATGTTTAATGACTGATCAAAGGTAAAGGATAGAGATCAATGGCGAGTGGGCGTTCGTATAGATTGATCTAACGGTGAGCATTGCTAGTTAAAGACCTGATTGATCCGCAGAGATCGACAGAGCGCGTTGAGTCAAAGTTTCCAGATTGCACGAGATGAGGTCAACTGTCAGATGTTTAACGTTTGGCTTTGGCGGACTATGCGTTAAAGTTCGGACAAGACCAATGGTGCGTAACTGATCTAAAGTTGAGAGGACATGAGATGCGAGCATAGTGTTCGAAGTTTAACTGTGACCGTTTGCATTTGAATATTTGAATTTTGCAAAGGAAAAGCCCAGTGTTTGGTTCTTGTGCTATATCTTTCGATCTATGCAGAATTTGCTCATAGTGTAAAAAGCGAAGTTGTAGAGGATTCCAAGGCGCATTTGGCAATATGAATTTGAAGGTCTAATTGTATATACAGACAAAGATATTGAACTCCAAAGTTGATTGTGTTCGTGTATGTTTTGCAAGTGACCTAAGAAGGATATTTGAGCTTGTGTAGATATTGTTTTGATGTTTCATGATGAATTGGCTATTGGAGAGTGTTGTAGACTCCATGAGGATCATTTGTGTGCATTATGAAGGTTTGACCAATCATATGTAGTATGAACAAAAGTTTAGAAGGTGATTGTATAATCGCTCATGGTGACTGTATGCACAGAATGTTGTTTGAGCGTTTTTGTGCTTAAGCAAAAGGGTATTGTGATGGATATGGACATTTAAGGGGTACTTATAGATCAGATAGAATGGGTCCATGCTTTTGAGAAGTGTTCTTGTGTTCTTTGCTTGGAGAAGTGTCAGAGCTAAATGGGTCTCCATAGGACTTAAAAGTGACTTAGGCCTATTTGAAAGTGGATTGTGCTTAAGTGTGACCCATGTGAGATGTTTTAAGGGTGAAGGCATGTTTTTGTGGCCGACCAAGATATTGATAATTCATGATTGCTCTATATATAGTGAAACCAAATGTGTTGGTTTCTAGACTTTGTTTCTGGAAGAATTGTGCAAGGTAGATGTGAGAGTTGTGAAGCGAAGGATGGTAGTGTGCCTGTTGGTTGAGTTAATGAGCAGAATAGTTTGTTGATTGTATGTATGATTTGTAGGTCATGTTCTTAATGTCAGGATAGTGCTCTTGCAGTTTGAGGATATGCGAAGAGGTCCAAGTGTGCATATGAGGACAGTTTGAGTGAAGAAGGAAAGAGATTGTGGCATGCCTAGGTGAAAGGCCAGTTTGAGATAGAGAGAGAGTTGGGGTTAAATAAACAAAGATCCATCATCAGGTGTTGAAGACATCATTTCTAAGGTGGAGGTGTTCAAAGGAGGGTGTAAAGGACTTGGTTTTCCTTAGGGGTAGTTGCTCCTTGTGAAGCAGGTGTTTCACTAAATACCTTTGGTTAGGAGGATATGATCAAGGTTTGTTGGTCTAAGTAGTTGATCAGTTTCTTGTTTGTAATTTGTTATAAGACAGTAGTCCATTTGTGTTGCAGGCTTGAGAGTGGGTTTTATTCCCCATGAGGGTTTCCCACAGGAACTATGTGTTATGTGTTTGATTTTGTGTATGCATTGAATGCATGATCTCTCTTATTAATGCTTCTTGATCTAATTGATATATGCTGATTGGTTAATAGTTTAAAGGACTGCAATTGAAATTGAAATATCTGGGCTCACTGATTCACCCCCCACTCTTAGTGATTGTACCTCTAACAGATGGTTTTCCCAAGTGAAATATCTCTTGTATAGTGTTTGTGTGCCATATTTCCTTTCTAATATAGTTTAAGATTCTATTAGCATTGCTTGTGCTACATAAGTTTATGGCTATTTTTCTCTTCACTTTTATACCTTGGAATTTCTTGGGGTATGTAGTGAAAATTTATCTTGCAGGGATGCTTTATACAATGTATTACCTTATGTAATCTTGAAGCTAATTCAAATTTGAAAGTTTGTCATATTTTAAGATTGCTGATAAATAATTGGACAGTCTTATCAGGTTGGGAGCATTGTAGCAGAAATCAAAGAAGGATTTAATGTACTAGAAAGTAATGACAACTAGTCTGTAACTTCTGGCCATCATCCCCACAACATGGGGCAAGAATGAAGCCTAGGATTTGTGTTTGTTTAATTTTACAGGCTAGCTATTTTACCACTCACCAAATTTTGACCAAGCAACTGAATCTAGGTTATAGGAAAGCAGAACCTAAAAGGCCCAATTTGGACAAGTTTGTCTATGGATGCCACCTAAACTCAACAACCCACTTTGAAAAATATTCAGTGATTTATTCTTTTTCTCACAATCTTCTATTTATTTCGTCTATTTGTTTTCCGATGCTTTTGTTCAGTATTCTACTTTTTTGTTGCTTGAGGTGATTCATCATAAATTTGATTGATTTTGTTGACTTTGTGAAGGTAATGTTGCTGGAGAGGTTACATCATAGAAATTTGGTGAACTTGATTGGGTACTGTATGGATAAGCAAGGCCATCGTTCATTAATCTATGAATATATGACCAATGGCAGCCTCTCTACTTTGCTGCATGGTACAAGTCAACCATTATCTGCTCCTTTCTTATGCTCTTATTATTATGTAGGCACAGTTGTAGAATTCTGAATGATGAGAATGTCAAAATGATAGTAGCATGTCTATTGGTTAGATTTGGATTCATCCATGAGGTCAGTAGTTCCATTATCATGTGCCGCACATCTATAACCACGAGGTTTTTAGTGGCATACATATGAAGTAAAGTATCCCGTTAGGGACTGGCCCATTTAGCAGCTACATATATATTATCAAGTTTCCATTAATAGTTGGACTATGTTTTTAGGCATAACCCAAATATGATGCTTGAAAACTTTGTTATATTGGGTTTTTCTTATTCCACAAGTTGTAGAAACCATAAGCATAAATAGCCTGTTGTTTGGAATATCATGGAGAAGGAAGTTCTAATGAATGATACACGCTTTGCAGATAAAAGTGAAGAACCCTTGGGCTGGGAGGAAAGAGTGCATATAGCTCAAGACATAGCGAGGGGTATTGAATATCTTCATAAAGGGGTATGTTTTTCTGTAATTTTGAGGACATTATTTGTTTTATGTGGGAACGCGAGTAAAAATGCTAAACATTAAGAGTGAAAATCCTCCAGTTCTTTTATTTTATGCCTGGGATGTTGAGAGTTTCATAGCTTGGGCAGTCACTATTCTGTCAAACGAATAGAATCTCAATCTGCTTTGGTTTGTGACATACAGGCAAGGCCTCCAGTTATTCATCGAGATATCAAGTCTGCAAACATATTGATAGATTCAACAATGATAGCAAGGGTGAGTTCTTTGCACTCTCCAGTTTCTGTTCATAATTCTCACTTTCTCATTTTCTTAGTTTCAGGTGTTATTTTGTCCCATTCATAAACATACCTAATCCGGATATAAAAGAAAACCGAACCTGGAATATATAAAGGTCTATTTTGTATTCTTTACTCATGATTTCCAAAAGGAACTAAATCTAGGCATGCCAATCATGTTTCTTTTGTCATCTTTATTTGATCCGTCCAATGTAGATGATTTGGAGCCTGAAGTTCTGCTCAGAGATCATCTAGCATTTGTATCATATTTACAAGATCATTTTTAAGGAAAATGAATCTTTTAAAGCCACAAGCAGAGGAACTGGTCTGCTTTTTCATTTGTCTGGCAAGGATTGCTTTACAATTTGAAATTTGAACATTTTTTAATGTATCTGCAGCAAAAAGGTTTAGAAACTTGTGGGCTGGTGCTTTTTTGTAAAAACAGTCCATTGGTTTCATCTTGCACCCATTTTGCCTACTTCCTCTCCCATATGCTTGGAGACCAATATTAGTAAAACTGTTTTTAAATTTTCCTGCTATTGTCAGCAGTGCTATTCATGAAGAACTTGGAAAGCGATATCATGTTGCAGGTACAACATCTTGGGTAAATGAACACAATCATTTGGTCCAAAGCGATATCATGTTGCAGGTACAACATCTTGGGTAAATGAACACAATCATTTGGTCCAAATTTCCAATAACCAGGATGCATTTTTTTTGGAATTATTGCATCTTGTATTACCTCAAAGTACAAGAAAATTATATTAGATAAACAACATGATTACAAGGAAGTTCTGTCCCTGTAAAAGCAAGGAAAGCTAATACCTGAGCTTAGAACCCCATGAACAAGGAGTCAATATCTTTATGGAAACATGCAAACTGGGATTTGACAAGCATATCCAAGTCCTGCATGAAAAGCCGCAATTTTTGTATGCTGAGTGGGGAATTGTCATCCTGAAAAATCACCTTACATCTTGTCTTCCAGAAGAAGCTCATAGCAGATAGTCATGTAGTATGCCATAAAGTTTTGCAGCTATCCTTGATTATCCAATTGTCCCCTAAAGAGAACTCTTTGTGCAACCTCACAATCTTCATTCTCTCACTTAGGGTCCTCCAATATTCTCCGCACCACTATAACTTTGATGCTTGGTATGCCATTTGAAACCATGGGTGATTCGGCCTCAGGCTGTGAGAGATACCCATATTTGGCTTTCTTCTTTAGAGAGGATTCCTTTATTGGGTTTCATCAGCCCCGACCTTATTGGTATTCCTAGACCACTTTTCTCCTTCAATCTACTGACATCTCTATCGATCAATTCCCTCCTTCCAGATACTTCTTGAATGCCCCTCCTTACCTTCTTACATTGACAAAGGTGATCAATAGAGCTGCCAGAGAGGATATAGATTTCAGTACATTTAGGTTATTTGGACCTCTTTTTGTAGCCTCTTAGCCAAGCTGGCTTTATGTGTTGAATATTTATTACAACTTGTGTATGGAACCTAAGTAGCCGATACAGTTACGGGTACAAGGATCGGGTACGTGGATACAGGGGATTTTTTTTGGGGTTTGGGTACGGCTGGGTATGGCTGTACAAAAATATATATAAAAATTAAAAATATAAAAATATAGCAGTATAAGCAAAATTAACCACATAATATGCATAGAGGAAACAAAATAAGTTAAATAACCACAAAACATACTCATAATTTCAATGCCAAAGGTCGAACTTTGAATAGTTTTATAAATTTATAATAGGTACATAGTGCAAATGTTACAATGTATGGAAAACAATAAAGACAACTCAACATTCACTATAGTCTATATTATTATTATTTTTTAATCTTCCGCTGTGATGTCTTCATCATGATATGGTTCATTAGAGCCACAAGCGGCAACAGTGCAACTCTCACTAGCTCCACTATGCAGGTCATGTGAAGCACCCTCCAAATCCATATCAAACAATGAAAGGTAGGCAATGGAAGCATCCAAGTTGGTAGTCTCTGGGTCCACACCCCAACACTTTGTTGCCCCTTGTAGTCAGGTTGCTTGTGTGAGAGAAAATGCAAGTTGGAATGCACATAGACCAAGTCCTCTGCATTTTTTGCTGCCAACTTGTTGTGCTTCACTGAGTGGATAAAGTTGTAGGTACCCTAGTTTCGCTCGGCAGAGGAGGAACTTGCAACCTATTGAAGCAAGCCACAAAGTCAATTTAAATTAGAATTTATAAAAATAAAAAAGTTAAAACAAAACATAGAAAAGAATTAGAAGGCTAGAAAGTTAAAAAAAAAAATCTTGTGATAGAATTCTAATAGCAAGTGGTTGGAGGTGGGTGTATGCTTGCCCATGGAGGTACCACCAAAATTGAGCTTCCTTCTTGTACTTGTCATAGATGGCCACAAGGGTGTGATCTATGGAGGATATGAAATGTGCAAACTCTTCTTTGGCTTGGTCTTCAATTTTTGGATCAGGGAAGAGTCTAGAGAATGCCGCCTTATATCCTTTGCTAACCTCAATATCCCTATATGGTGTGACCCTCCTAAGCAAAGAAAGGATCTTTGTACTGTAGTATTTGGGCATCAAGGCAAAAGCAAGAAGATGCAATGGGGTGGTCATTTTGTTCTACCTTTCAATGAGATGCGACTGCACTTCTTTGAAGAACCTTTTCGTGGGATTTTGCTCTTTGGCATTTATGATGGATCTAATGTTCTCAATCATTAAGTCGATTCCATCATAAAACTCACCAAAACATGGATGATCCATGTCCACATATCTCAACATGCTGATGATGGGCTCAGTAAAACTCAACAAATACTCCACATGTTTCCACCATGCATCATCAAGAATCCACACTTTCACCTTTGTGGCCCTCTCAGTGTTTGCTTGCCTCCATATACTCCCAAGGTTGTTGATGACCATGTTACTCAATGCCTCATGCATCTTAACAAGTTGTCTCAAGACGAGGATGTGTGAGGCAAATTGAGTCTCAGCAACCTAACACCAAATCAAAACAAATTAAAATTAAAATTAAAATTAAAAAAACATTCATATTACAAACTTACAGAATTAAAAATTAAATTAAAAATAAAAATAGACATGATTCATGAATAAAATTTAAAATTTAAATAAAAATGTCACCTTCAACAACTGCAACTTTGAGAAGGTCCTGAAGATGTCTTGGGACAAAAGATGGTTAGATATGAACATTTAGATCTTGCTTGCCTCCTCATAGACTTGTTTGATCCAATCAATTTTTGTGCCCAATTTTTGCAACATAAGATTGAGGGAATGGACGACACAAGATGTCCAAAATATGTGCTCATACCTCTTCTTAACCAACATGCCCACAACTTTATAAATTTTAGCGTTGTTTGTTACAACTTGGACAACCTTTTGAGGCCCCATCACCTCAATGGACTCTATCAAGATGTTGGTGATGAATCGTGCATCCTTCACTTGCCCCTCACAAACAAAGGCCCTAAAAAACATTGCCCCTTTAGGGCTCACTGTGACCACATTAACCGATGGTCTATTTTCTGTATCTTTCCATCCATCGAAAATGATGGACACCCCTGTCTCGATCCACGAAGCCCTGATGGGTTTCAATGCATCTTCAACTTTTTTTCTTTTGTCAACAAAGTGGTTCGCACCTTTTCATATCCTGGGCTGATGAACCCTTTAGGGGCAACATTGATAGATCTCACCATATCCTGTTAGTATGGTGATCTAACAACATTAAATGGCAGCCCACATGCAATACTCTGCTTTGCTATGTCCCTTGACTCATTCTGGAATGACCTTTCCAATGGGCTCGAATCTTTCGTTCTCTTGCGAGCAAGACGTGAATCCTCTTTCCCTACAACGATGTCAGGTCTAACAAGAAATGGGGGTGATGGGGTAGCCATACTAGGACGAGATTGATTAATATCCACAGGGGTCGATTCTTTCTTGCTCAAAGGATGGTCATGTCTTTTTATCAAAAAGTGAATCTGCTTCTTTTTGCTCTTTGATGTATGCAAAAACCTTTGCATGTGGCAAGCCCTTTCCTGGTTTTCCATTTATACTTGGCCCACCACAAATTTTGATTCCTTTGCCTGAAATTGCACACAAATGGGCTTTCACCTGTTTATATGAGCTCTTGTATTGATAGCCACACTCTGAACATTGCCAAGGAAACACCCTCCACCTGGTAGTTGTTCAAGCAACGCCACATACTTCCAAAGAGGGGCTCGAGCACTGGCTTTGGAGGGTAACCCTTGACCCATTGAACTAGCACTTCTATTGACAGACATTCTAGCAAATCGGAAATCTCTATAACACCTGATAAAATTATAATAATATTTAATATTGTTATATTTAGCATTTGTTGAAAAAATCTTTAAAATTTATTAAAAACAACAAAAAACCTACAAAACTGAAAA
Organism: Torreya grandis; assembly: GCA_037957365.1. Taxonomy (NCBI): domain Eukaryota; kingdom Viridiplantae; phylum Streptophyta; class Pinopsida; order Cupressales; family Taxaceae; genus Torreya; species Torreya grandis. The sequence goes on from JARHVA010000406.1 coordinate 1,505,539, forward strand.
AAATGTATCTTGAATGAAGAATCCTCCTTATTGCAAGCTCCTCAAGGTCCTTGGTGCCAAATAGATAGAAGTAATGGCATAGATTTAGCACAAGGAAGGAGTTTCAAGCTTATGCAATTGAAAAAATGAGCAAGAGTGAACAAATATGCAATGGGAAGTAAAAATGCAATGAAAGGTCAATGTGTTATCTTTTGATAAAATGAGTGTGATTCATGCTTTTAGGGTTGCAAATGCACTTTAAAATGTCTTTAAATGTTTTGAGGTCCATATTTGACTTTGACCGGTGAAATAAGGAGGAAAAAAATTAAAAAAATGTTTTAACTTTTTTTTGGGGCGGTGTGAGAGACATACTCGGGCGTACCCTGGTTGTTGGCTGGGTGTACCGGGCCCCGTACCCATACCCGTACCCAGGGGGCATAGGGACATATCCAGTAACGTAGTATGGAACCATAATTTGGCCTAACTATATCTAGCATTGTAGGACACATGACTTTAGGATCTTCCTTGGACGGCTAGAGGTGTACGTACTCATACTAGCTACCGGTCTATATGAGTAACCATATTCCGTGTAGTGATCTAGGATATGTCATCTATGTTCCCTCATGGATGTGGAGACTGAGGAACACTTTATTTTTAGGTGTCATGTCTATTATGAGGTCTATTATAGATTCCATTGTCTATATAGAGACTCAAGTGGTTCTTTAGCTAATTATTTTTGCTATCCTAATCAAAGGTGTTTGGCCTTTTTCTTCAATAAGTTGTCACTTTCACGTATGGGACCTTATATGGGACCCCTAGAGCTACCTAGATACTTACCTCCTTATTTTAGGACATCACATATGCTAGAGGTGCTATGCACCCTATGGATGTTGTCCATTTATACATGGAGGGAGACATATCTATGAGATGGAATTCATTCGTGTATGTGAGATCAAATTCATTAGTGTATTGCTACTAGGGTGCCCGAGCCCATCCAATCTTATTCTAGACGTCGTTGTTCTACTTTGTTTTGATGTCAAGGGTCATCTAACCTCCCTCTTAGTTCATGGGGCCATACACATTGCTAATTTTTTCTCTACCTCTAGAGGCTCATCGACCTTAGGTGGTAAAAGACGATCGAAGGAGAGAACCTTGCTACCTTCTAGAATTGTCCAACTTGGATCCCTTATCTTTGGACATTATTAGATCTTGCCTTGGCCCTTTTGCATTGATAGATAATGATGTCATTGGTTCTTTTGGCCCAAATTTTGCTACAAATGCATGACAATGCTGGTCTCTAGTCTGGGTCTCCCACTTTGATCTTCATTTGGTTCGTGCTTTGTTGAGGGGTCCTTCTCCCACTTGGCCATTGGTACTCAATTTACATGTTTTGGGTTTACCGCTTTAGGTTTATACCCTCTAGTCATGTTTCCATTGCTTTAGTACTTAGCCTATAGCTACTTTATATCAGGCTCTTTTTTACCATAGTACTTTTCCAATGTTATTGAATGTACTTTCAAGTCCCATTGACCTACTCTGGTCATTTATGGATATTAATTTGATTTCTTTCTTTCTTTCTTCTTTAGAGATTGAAGTAAATGCATAGGTTCAGTTAGCATTAGTATAGAATCTATAGGTATTAGGGATTACCAAGAAACTTTTATCATGTCTTCAACAAGATACTACCTTTGACACAAACTGATAAGGAAGCATAGGATATAACTTAGTCTATAGTTTGATTTCACCATGTGTGCATGGTAATAAGTGAGAAGTAGTTGTTTTTCACTTTCACTAACCATTTGCTAGATTCTCTCCTAGTTGGTTAGGATGAGAGAGGTAATCCCTCCTTTCAAGATATTTATTTTGTTCTAGTAGTTAGTATTGCTCTTTCCTATGTATGTGCATCCTATTTGTTAGGGATCACATCGTAGTTATTAGGAATGTAATTAAGGATTAGTTGGCAGTTTCCTTGATTGTAGGACATAGGGAGTCCTATAAAACGGTTTGTAATTCTTCTTTCTAGTTAATGAAGTTTGGAGTGTGAAGTATTGAAGGAGAATTTGTTGCACGTGAGCTGTGTAGACCCTCATACTACTTCCTCATTTCATTCGTTGAGTGGATCCCTTGCGAGAATACACATCACAAACGTAAACTTAGTGTGGCACTACTACATCGTGCATAAGAAGAGCCAACCTCATCACTAGGTAGAATGTTTCTTCTAGGCATAGTGACTTGGATTCAAACATAGGTATATTCACTATAACCTAAGCAAATGAAATAGATATATAGCACTTCAATGTCACATTAATTTAGATGCTAATATGGACGTCATACTCAAATATATTATGTGACCAACTTGCAGATTGTGCTTTGATGAGTTGAAGAGATAATTGAAACCATTTAAGTGAGGTATTTTTTTATCATTCAAATTGATCCTCGTCTTCTGAAAATTCAAGGAGTAAAAGACACATGGCCCAAGTCTAGGATTTCTAAATTTTATTCTAGTCATTTTGTTTAGTTAATAATTCTCTTTAATTAGCCTTAGCATGTTAGCTTTTTTTTTGGGCATAAAATCAAGCAACCCATTGCTTGTGTAGTTGGAATCCTCCTCCTTGCTTTCGTTTTATAAATGCAAGTTTCTGTTTATTGGAAGGATTTTTTTTTCCCCCAAAAAAGGCATATGTAGATTGACTTGAAACAATGCAGCTGAATCCCGGAAAATCTTCACTTAATAATGCACAGCAGAAATATTACTTGTATATTATTTTTTGTTTAAGTTTCATAATAGAATGCTCAATGTATTGAATAAATTTCTTTTCCTATAGTTTTTACATATTTTCTTTTACATTTTTAACATGGAACTTGTGGCCTAATCTTGAAAATACATAGAATATTTGTCTGTTTTTATCCATTGCATTTTTTTAAAGGTTTTCTGTTTCTTTGTAGCCTTTTTACCAAGTTTGTGTTAATGTTTCTATTGTTTTCATTTGGCTAGGATGTTTATGATTTAAAGCTCTCGAATGACACTTACCAAAGTATTATTTAGACAGGTTGCCGATTTTGGATTATATAAAAAGGCCATAAACCCTCCACCAGGAATTAGATGGACACATGGGTATGTAGATCCTGAGTATGTGAGAACAAACACTTTAACTGACAAAAGTGACGTCTATAGCTTCGGGGTTTTGTTATTTGAACTCATATCTGCGGTTGGACCACAACAAGGACTCCTTCAATATGTGGAACATGTAAGATCATTACAATCCTTTCATTTATCTGAAATCAATTGTTTCTGCTTAGACTAATTGTACATTTGTTCTTCACCGCGTTTGGAACTGTAAGACGTGGGGTTAGAATTATGATTTTCAAACTTGTATTTTCTGTTTTTATTATTCCTTTAAAACAGAAATGTCACTTTTGCTAATATTGAACTGACAATGTTTACACCATAGCTGCTTCAGTGGCTAAAGATAGCTGCTTCAGTAGCTTAGAGTTAACTAGAACTACCAGTCTTTTAAAATAGTCCTTAGAAGCCATAAAACTAAGTGGCTACCTATACAAAATGGCAATTTAGGAAAACTTGCAATCAATTATATAATGATTATGCAATAAATTCCATATGAAAAAGCCACAATAAGGGAAAAGTTTATGTTTGTTTAATGTCCAAACTGTTACCATCACTCGAGGATAAACTGAAGGAATGCTATGTTCCGAAGCAAAAGTGCATCCAACTGTATTCCAAGGGATATCTTGATGTTGCTCTTAAACCCACATCCATGAAGCAGGATTTTGTAAAAAAGGAATTGGATCATTATTAACACTTAATGAGTTGCATTGGGCTTTCATCTACACCTTTCTGGACCTGTGCCTCTACTTGACCTATTATAATGTCTGATCTCTGTTCCTATAAAGCAAATCCCAAACCTACTTGCCATCAAGTTCTAACCAAATTGAACCTATATAGCAATAACTTGAAACATGAGTTTAAAATTGAAGTCAACGAGGGACCTTTTCTTGCTCCAAAAAAAAATCTTCATTCCTGCTTTTCATAACCGCCACAAACCCTCAATCATCAAAACAAACCAAAATTAAGAGTTAATGCCTTTCAATTTTACAGACTAAATATCCTTCCAGTAGCTAACTGTTTCTATCATATTCTCAAATACAGACATATTTCCAAAATTGTACAATATCTGCAGTCTAAAAAACATGGCTTATAGACTTTGGGTTACAATAAACCTTGCAGGGTAGGACAGACAAATTGAACTTTCAAAGAATTGAACTAACATGAAATTTATGCCATAACAACTCCCAGTTGAAACATGTTTTCCTTGTATGACAATTTTTATACCACAAATATCCACCCAGAATTTTGGGTCCAGTTTTATGTCAGATTTGATTCAGAGCAGGCCATAACCAATGCTTAGGAGAAGTTTATAAACATATTTAGAATTGGCACTCAAAATCTTTGCTTTATCATGCCATTCAACTATCTACTAATCAACTAGAGATGAAACCAACTTATGTAATGAAATCACTAACGTATTACCTCATGTTTAATGGTATAATTTGTTCTATCAACGCGAGGTCGAACCTTTGTCTAAGTTATCGCTGGGGACCCTATCAAGGGAAATTCATTTCTTATAGAAAGCATTAAAAGGAGAAAATGACAATAAAAAATAAAGGAAAAGGGTGCCTGATGAGGATTGTAGGGTCAAGGGACAATGTCCTCCTCTCTCCCTCCCATGATGAAGAGACTAGTGTGTTGGCACATGTCAGATGTAATTACACCAACATAGGAGATTGACCTCGGTTAGAGCTAATGCAACACGAGAAAATAATATGATTAACTTATTAACACTTATTCACACAAACACTTAAAAATAATAAAGGGTTTCATTATTCCAAACATTATTCACATAATATAGAACACATGTATTTCCTACTCAACACAACTATCCTTATATAATATAAGGTCTCATTACATTTGGCCATATCACAATCTTCTCATATACCCTATCACCTTCTATATCCTCACTATTCTGCTATATTTTAAGTGTTTCAAATTATTACAATACATTGACATATATAATGCCTCAAATCCATACAAAACGAATGCACATGGCCATTGGTCATGTCCTAACATCCCGTGAACCCTCGTACAATGGCACACGTTTCCTGATCCAGAATTTTCCGGAATAGTCTATCTGTCATCATAGTTGATGCCGCAGTGTGTCTGAGAGCTGTGTCATATACAGGAAAAATCATATTATTTAGATGAAGAATCCTGACAACATTTCCCTTGACTTAACCGATTTGCTTGTCCTCGAGACAACAAGATGGAGAATCCTGCAACCCCAGGAGAGACTTAGTCATTCATACTCACAAATATGGAAATGCACAAGTCTTTGCCAAAATTTTGATGCTGCTCATCCCGTATGACCTTTGTAGTTTTGCAAACTCTGCAATGTTGATCATCAATTCTTCAATGTATCTCGATCAATGAAAAAAATGGCAAGTGGGACAGGCATCCACAAGGAGCTGCTTGGTCGATTCCCCAATTCATATTGCTCTTACGCTAGTTGTCCAGCCTCCACATAAAGTCTGTTTTCAAAGTGTCTCCTTTAAAAGTCTTCCATTCACCGCTTCCTTATGTCTTCAAATTTTTTTGGGGTGTCTTTGTATACTACTGTTGCGTATTTCTTATGGAAGTACCTCCTCTTGTATCATGTCAGCATGTTTTGATTGAACTTCTCCCAACCCTTCAAAACTCCTTGTATGTTGATGGAATGATTTCTTAGATCAGCCAACTTGGTTGTTTCTTTGAAGTGGAGGGTTGTTTCCTTCCCTACGCATCCAATCCTTGAAGGTAGGCTTCTTCACCTGCCATGATTTCTGCAACGTATCCATCTGGCAGCACAGAGAGTTCCCCTTTCCATCCATACTTATTAATTTTTCTGCTCTCTCAACCTTTTTTGTCTATTTGTCTATACTTGTCTCCTAGAGAAAATAATCTCCTTTGTTCTTTGCCAGCTGCATCTGTTCCAATGTTACAATTTGTTGCTGCTGTAGTTAGCTGTTTCTCAATTTGTCAAAATCATCCTTAACTTCCTTTGTTGTTTGAGCCCAGTTGAGAGAATAGTAGAAGTATGTGGTCACATTTTTTTTTGATAAAAGGTGGGAATATATTATGACAAAAAGAGAAATACAATATAAGAAGTGCTTAATCTGTATTAAAAAGACAAAACCAAGAGCCATAAAGGTCAAGAAGCCTCTAGTAGAAAAGTATTAGAGGTGAAAAAACAATCTCACTAACACCCATAAAGAGCCAAAGAAGAACATAAATAAGCAACCCACTAAGGGGGAGGATCAGGAGGTCTCAAAAGAGCCCATTTTGGAACTGAATCTCTTTATGGCCCATGTTCCTTTCGAACTTGGCAGGGATCTGTTCCACCAAACCAGCTTGCTTAGAGTCCATTGCCATATTAGCAAGGAAATCAGCTACCTGGTTTACTCTCTCTCCCGACATGAATAAAAGATATAGATGATTTTTTTTGAGCAAGATGAAGAACAGAGTCAATCCTATCTTTTATCTACTAGTGATTTCTATTTTTATTATTGATACTCTTGATAATATCATGCAAATCACTTTCTATGATCAGCCTGTTAAACTTCTTATCAACAGCCAACCTTATTCCTGCAGAAATGGCTTCAACTTCTACCTAGTTATTGGTAGATGCTCCCAAGTAAAGAGTAAAACCAAAAAACTAAAGTGTTCCTAAGACTACCCACATGCCTTGCTTCACCAGGATTACCCCTCGCTGCACCATCATGGTTAAGCTTTATATAATCACTAGGAGAAGGAAACCAATGCAGATTTTGAGTTGGAAGTCTCAAATTAGGCTAAGGAGCTGGGAAAAGAAGACCCGTTTTCCTATAGTCCCCATCTCATTGTTGGAACAAGGTTGCTAACTGTATTTGTTAATTATGAGTTGCACAGATTCTTTGAGGGCAGACTAATTCGAATTCAAGATAACCAAAGGAGGTATGTGCTTATCTTGAAAAATTAAGCTATTTCTAGCCTTCCACAAATTCCACAAAACTGGACCCAAGGAGCATTTTGAAAGCCAAGAGAGAGCAGCATTATGAAAAGGAGAACTCTCCTTAAAAGAAATAGGTTCAACATTTAGCTTGCAGCAGGCTTAGAGCACCCAAACAGAAGACCCCACTAATTCCAGACTTCCTTAGCACTAGCACAATAGAGGAATAAGTGATCCCTGTCCTCTTCTCCAGATCTGCAAGGAAAACAAACTGAGGGGCCATGAAAATCCAAATTTGGCAGGTTGCTATGAGTGAGAATTCTTTTCTGAAAAACCAGGCAAGAGATAGCCTTAAACTTCGGCAAATCTTTGACTAGCAAGAGTAATTTGGCCATAATTGCAAATCAATATGATCATATTCTCCTCTGCAAGTGTAATTCCCTTCCCCACTTTTCCCCCATCTAGGAATATCAGGCCCAAGTTTTTGAGATAGCCCTCTAAGAGAAATGTGCTCCTATACAATTTCTTTCAATTGTGCTGGAATACTCGAAGGCCATTTGGAAGGGACTTCCACTGTATTCTTCTATGACCTTCACTGAGAAGAATATCTAAAAACAATGTTTTACTTTGGTCCACCCTTATACTCTGAAGAATCTAGTAGTCATTTCCAGATCTGGACCAAGAGAAAGAGGGGGTATTATTTCTAAGAATCATCCCAGGAGTCAGCTTCCTCCCCACTGTGAACTTTCCAAAAGAAACAGCCAAGCATTAATTTTTTTCCTTTTGAGCATACTATTTCAAATTTGGGACCCAGCAAGGGGGTAATCAGTTCATAAACATTCACATAAATACATGTTTTCAGTATATTTACAGCAAAGCAAGGCTCTCCAAAATTTATCCTTGTTAATGCAAAATTGCTAGAAGAGTTTTGCACCCAAAGATAAATTGACAAAAGACAGTTCTAATTCCTAAGCCTCCATAGTTTTGAGGTCTGCAAACCTTTTTCCAAGAAACAAGATGAATTTTCTTGGTATGTTCTTTACCCTGCCAAAGAAATTCCCTCATTATTATTTGTATGCAAGAGAGCATCCTTTTGACCCTGTAATACAAGAGAGAAGCAATAGGTATCGCTGATAAAACAGATTTGATTAACAGAGTTCTCCTTAAAAAAGAAAACCATCTACTAGTCCATAGATAAACTATTTTAATTTTGTTTCAAGACAACCAGATTGTTCTCGCATATCTGAAGATAAATAAAAACCTAGGTATTTTGCAGTAAGAGACCCTTTTTGTATTATTACTAAATAAAAGAGAGGTTTTTTCCTTAGTAATCTTTTGCCCCACAACCCTCTCAAAATTGGTGAGTATGTCCTTAATAGATCGATCCTCAACCACACTTACCTCTATTGCAATGAATGTATCATCCACAAATTGTTGGTGAGAGAAGGGTTGCAATTCTAGAGTTAATTTTAAACCACAAAAAGATCGATAAGCCACAGCTACCTGAAAAGATCTTTCCATAGCTTCCGCCATAATGATGAAAAGACAAGGAGCAAAGGGATCCCCTTTTCTTGAACTTCTAGAAGCTTTAAAAATATTGGATGGGAAGCCATTTAGCAAAACTGAAAATGAATGCATGGTTTCACATCTCTTAACCCAACTGATCCAAGATTTAGCAAAGCCAAACTTCTTTAATACTTTGAAAAGAAAACCCCAATTGACCCTGTCATAACTATAAGCTTTAGCAATATCCAGTTTAATGAAAATGTCTGATTTTTTGCTTTTTGAGCAATAATAATCCCATCTAAAATTTGATGGTTTGCTTCAAACCCAGTTTATATCCGGTTGCATCTTTGTTCGCGTGCATTATCTTCTTAATGTTGGTTTCAATTTCTCTTTTCCTTCCGTAATCTGCTCCTTCAGTGGCTCCACAGTGTTCTGCGCATACTCTCGTACCCCTATGTTTTCTAATTGTTTCTCGTCTATTTTAGGGTCCCCTCTACCAAAAAAGATTTGTATTGTATTCTCTAACTGAGTCTTTGTCAGCAAGGATGGGTCAGTTTGATATTGGGGTCTGGAATCTGTAATGTTTTTGATTGTCCTTGTGGTTCCTTCTTCCATTGCCATACGCCTCACCATCCAATTTGTCTAGGCATTCTTATTCTTGTTTTGTAAGGTAGAAAACCTATTCATTTTAACAAACTGACCTTTTCGGAGTGTGCTGCATGATTGAAGGAGGAATGATGGCTTTGGTGGTAGAACTCTTATACTTTGCTATCAGTACTTTAATTGTATTGATTGGATCCTGCAATGAGCTAGATGCTTCCTTTGTTCTATGATAAACCACAAGCCCTTTGTCTTCCTTCTGTGGTGTGTCCCTTTTCCTCACTTCTTTCTCCCAGCTCCACCACCATCCCTTTTACTACCTCGGCATCCTTCCGCTCTTCCACATGCGTCGTCTCACCCTTAGGTGTCTCTTCTATTTCTTTTGGTTTGTGCCCGGGATGTGTCTCACTTGTGTTGGCCATTAGTGTATGTAATCCATACCGTTGTATAAAATTCTGAGCCTTTACTACTTTGTGTGGCTGCATCTTTCTCTTGTTGCTCTTATATATCCTCAGCTCCTCTTGCCTTTTCTGCTTTCTCTCTTTTACTCTCTCTCGCTTGCTTGTTTTTCAGTTTGTTTTTGAAGGACTTTGACTTTTTTCTCTTAAATATGTTTTTGTTCTATTGGCATAGCCTCATCCTCTTGTTTTTTCTCCAAGTCTTCCTGAATATGTTTCTCTCTTTCAGCCTTGGCTATGGCATCCTCTTGTGCTTTTGCTCCTTCTTCCTTTGTTCTTTTTCTATTCTTCATTCTCTAAATTTTTTGTGTAATTCCTTTTCTGCCTTTTCTTTTGATTCTTTTTCTTTCCACCCGAGCAGTCTTTGCTTGCTTTCTTTTCAGCCTTCTCTCTACCACTATTCTTTCTTTTTATTCCTTGTCTTGGATTTTCTCTCCAACTTTGGCTGGGCCTTTTGAGTGGCCTCTTGTATTTTTTTTGCAGGCTTATTCTCTTTTTTGAGCTCCTTCTCCAAGGATATCCCTTTTTTATTTTTTGCCATTTCGATCTCTCATTTCCATTTGTTATGTAAGCCTTTGCTTTTAATCAAGCAGACCCATTGCAACCGCCTGAAACTTATTGTTGATATCTTTCACAACAAACTTGTTAGGCCAAAACTTAACCAATAATGGGAAGAGCGGAATCATTTACTGATGAACTTCATCATCATTAGCTTTACCAAGTATTTGGAACAAACTACAATCCTTGGGCATGTGATGAGTACATCCTAAATCCATAATAAACTCACACTTTGAAGTATGAGTACAAAATGCCTGATAAGTATATGCAATAAGAATATTATTTGTACTGTTTTCACTTGGCCTGTCTTGAGATCCTTGATCTCCTTCTCAAGATCTTGCATATTCCTCTAGCAGGTCCTCTCCATATGTTCTGATTTGCTACAATATGTATATTCCTTGTTATTGTTCTTCTCGCCTTTATGCTTTTGAGAACCACTTTTGTCCTCATCTTCAAAACTGATTTGGTCTATGATCCGTGCTACGGGGGCCTAGGACTAGGCACACGAGGGACAACTAACAAACATTTAATGGGGCGGAAGTCTAATGCTTTTAGGATATGCAACTTCTATTCAATATGAAAGAATAGGGAGAAGGGTAAAATGTGCTTTTTGTGTGTGTTACAGAGTAGATATGCGGAACATGTTATCTCTGTTATGACTATGTATGGCATCGACCTTTGGGCTGGATGTATATGTTACATCTTTATATAAGAAAATACATGACCACTTACAACTGTCTTCAGTTACAAAGAAGACGGTTACAAGGTGACAGTTGAACTTCAGGTTGGTGGCGACGAATGGTCCAATTGACAGATCCCCAGCAGGAAAGTGCCATTTGACAAGCTACGTAGTAGGATCAGGCTGACACGTGGATATGTTGGAGCGAAGGTAGGTGTGGGCATGCGAGATTGTGAACAAGTGCCAGTAAGGCACGCAGGTTTGCAAGCTAAGGAGTATGCAATGGAGTGCGCATGCTGCGATTTGGGCGCGGAAGTCTGTGAGCGAGCATGGGACTTCTGCGTAGGAGTGTGAGCAAGCTTCATGTAGAGGAGTGTGCATGGGGTGTGAGCTATGTGTAGGAAAACAAGTGAGAAGCACATTTTGCTGCGCAGGAGCTGCGCACTGATCAATCGCCCTTTCTTGAAGAGCAGTGGTCTCCATTGCATTGGTGTGCAGCTAAGGGAACTGGACGTGAAGTTGTTGAGAGTTGTACCACTTAGCTTGGTCAACGTATTGTCCAAGCTTGACCTCTCAGAAAAGTTGATATCTACCATGGCGGGTGCGTCTGTCTGTCACTCTGATGATTTGGTCCTTTGTGGGATACAAGTGTTCAGAATCCAAATCAGAAGGATGTTGTGTCTTTGTCGGCTCAAGAAGTGGTAGAGTGTAAGGCTTGAGAAATTCCATGTTGAAGACTAGGTGCAAGGCCCAATATGGAGGTAGATCAAGAATGAAGGCGTTCTCACCAGCGACACGTAGAATGGTGTAGGGACCACAGAGGCTTGATCTTCTTGTGTGGACCTTTAAAGCGCTCCTTAAGAAGATGCAATAAGACTTTATCACCGACTCAGAATGCATGAGGTGTGCGATGTGTGTCATGGCACTCTTTGTACTTTGCTTGTGTGCGAGAGAGAATCTGCTGAACCTGTTGATAAACAAATTGGATGTAGTGCAAAAACTTCTTGGTTTTATCCGCTTCTCGTACCTGTGTGCACGACTTAGTGCCAAATGGTGCGTGGTAGGAGATATCTAGAGGTGCCAAAGATTGAAAACCAAGACATGTTTGGAATGGACCATGCCTCGTAGAGCCGTGAAGCATTCTGTTGTAGGCATGTTGAATGCACAAAAGATATTCATCCTAGGTGTGAACATGCGCATGATTGTACATTCACAGAAGATGAACAAGTGTTGGATTGACAACTTCTATTTGTTCATATGTTTGTGGATGAATAGTTGTTGACTGATCTAGCTGTGTACCCATCAAGTCCAACAATGTTTGCCAAAAATGACTTACAAAGCACGGATCTTGATCGAAGATGACGGATGTTGGAAGTCCAAAGTGAACCCAAACATGGTTGAAGAAGGATTACACAATGCCAACTGCATCAATGTCTTTCTTACAAGTGACCATGATAGCCATCTTTGAAAACCTATCCACTACGACAAACACAACATCATGTTGGTGTTTAGTCGTAGGCAATCCAGTCATGAAATCCACGTTGTTAGATTTCCATGCCCTGGATGGAACCAATAGAGGTGTGTATAGTCCTAACTTTCTGTTCGTGGGCTTGGCGATGCAACAAGGAATGCAAGACTTGATGTGGTGATCCACATTTGTACGCATGTGTGGCCAGTAGAAGTGCGACTGCAATGTGACTAGTGTCTTTGTCATGCCGAAGTGTTTCGAGGGCTTGGTGTAGTGCGCCTCCCAAATGAGTTGTTGGCAAGGTGCGCCACTAAGAACATAGAGATGCCTGAGCTTGTAGAGAAGCTGGTCGGACATGTAGAACTCTAAAACTTGTTGATCTTGCGCAAGGTCAGTGTAAGTGTCTGCGAAGTCTTGATCAACTGAGTAGAGGGATACCTAGTTTGTGAAGTTGTGGCCATGTGTTTCCAATAATGTGATGAGCATGTGAACAAGCAGTTGGCTAAGGCAATTTGCTGATTTGTTGTCCTTCCCTTTCTTGTGCTTTATCATGAGATGGAACTGTTGCAGTTAAGTCATGCATTTCATCTAGCGCACATTCTCCAGCTTGCTCTAAGTTTGCAAGGACTGAAGTGGCTTATGATTAGAATGAATAGTTGTCTTCGAAAAATTGTCTCCTTCCTCAAGATGTAGTGTCACCATTGCTTAATTACTTGTACAATAGCATACAGTTCTTTCTCATAGGTGGAGTACCTTTGCACCGTGCCGCATAATGTCTTTGAGTGATAAGCGACCAAATATCCATGTTGCATGAGTATTGCGTCGAGTGCATAGTCAGATGTATCGATGTGAAGCTTGAAGGAGTGTGCAATGTCAAGCATTGTGAGAACAAGGGTTGTGCAAAGACATTGCTTGAGTACCTCAAAAGCGCTTTGTTGCACATGTGTCCATTCGAACTTGGCTTTTGCATGTGTTATTTGGCTGAGAGGCCAAGAGAGGTGTGAGAAACCAAGGACAAACTTGCGGTAGAAGTCAACAACTCCAAGAAAACTCCTTAATTCTGTGAGATTGTGTGGAGTAAGCCAATCCTAGATCACATTGATCTTCTTTGGGTCTACATGAATCTCAGCATGGTCAATGACATAGCCTAGGTATTGGATTTGCACAACACCAAATGTACACTTTGCTAAGTTGGCTTGCAACTTGTGTTGATGCAAGGAGTCTAAGATGCGTGCGACATGTTCCATGTGCTCCTCCCAAGTATTTCTGAAGATGAGAATGTCATCTGAATAGACAATGATGAAGGATTTGAGAAAGGGCTTGAGTAGATCATCCATCAAACGCATGAATGTGAATGATGCATTGGTTAGGTCGAAAGGCACAATCGACCATTCGTACAATCCTTCCCATGTCTTGAAGGCTATCTTCCAGACATCTTTAGTATGTACTAGTACTTGATGGTAACTTGACTTCAAGTCAATCTTGGTGAAGTATTGTGCGCATTGGAGCTGATCCAAGAGGTCATCAATGCATGGTAGGGGATACTGATTCTTCATTGTAATTTTGTTGAATGTGCGATAGTCTATGCAGAGATGCCAAAACCCATCCTTCTTGGGTGTGAGGACTATTATACTCTCGCAAGAAAAAGAGCTAGCCCTGATCTTGCCCTGATTGAGGAGCTCTTGTATTTGACACCAAACTTCATCATTCTCCGAAATCGATCTGCAATATAGTGGGCTGTTCGGAAGAGGGGATCTAGGAACCAAATCGATGCGGTGCTTAATCGTGTAGTGCATTGGAAGGCCTTTAGGCTCTGCGAAGACTTCATCATGTTGCTTCAGTAACTTATCGAGTTGTTGTTGTTGCGATGTTGATTGTGTGGTGCATGTTGCTAGAGCTTGCTTTGTATTCTACGCAGGTGTGTCAAGGTGGACCATGAGCAACCAAACTTTTGCGCATGTGAGATAAGTTTGCGGCATTGCTTGGCAGAGACCAAGGTGACTTTGGTCATGGGTACTAACTCAAAGAGATTGTAGAAACGATCTTGTGCACGAATAGTACAATGTTGTGGCTTGGCTTGGATGTAGATTCACGATCATACAAATACAGTCTTCTTAGCAAGATGTCACAGACTTCTAAAGGTGCGATGTCACAAGTGACATTGTCCTCCATAGGCTTGACTTTGTACTGGAAAGTGAATTGTCGCTAGATCTGTATATCCTTCCCATGATGAAGCCACCCCAGTGAATATGGCTTGGGATGCACAATAGTGGCAAGACCAAGGCGTTGTGCTATGGATTGCGCAATGATGTTCTTTTGATTGCCACTGTCAATGATGACATGAAGAGATTGACCCTTAACCTAGAATTTGGTGTGGAAGAGATGTTCATGCTCCTTAGAGATGTTGATCGCAATGGTGTTGGTGCTTAGACAAGAGGCGTCTGGATTAGTGTTGTTTGTTGGTGAGGGTCTTGATGCAATTTGTGCGAGCAAGGTTTGTTGCGCATGACATTCAGAGTCGTCATGGATGGGCGATGGTGATGACACCACTTATCACCGGACTTCTTGCCTTTGTCTAAGGTAGAAGGCGTAAGAGCCTTCGAGTTCTGTGTAGTCTTCTTTGGCTGCTCTCCTTTGTGAGAAGTGATTTGCTTCTACGCAAAAGGCTATGATGAGGAATTCTACAAGGATTGGCCCTTGCGTGTGGTGTTGGATGAAGAGGTGAGACGTTCTTCATCTTTGCCTTGGCTTCGATCTTGGCGGCATTGCGATAGGCTTGCCCTAGAGTGTCAAAAGTCAATAATTTTACCTTTGCATAGATATAAGGTGAGAGTCTGTTGATGTACTTCCACACCTTATATTGTTCGCTCAAGTTCTCTCGTAGGTGTGCGGAGTAGTCATGGAATGTACTGGTGTAGTCTTCCACTGACTGATCCTTACACTGACGCAGTTGTTGGAACTTGATGTATTCATCCTTAAAGTGATGGATAGGGTAGTATTCCTCCTTCATCGCGTTGGACAAAGTCTTCTAGGATTCTATTAGAACGAACTCTTGCGCATGTTGTGTATTTAAGGTCTCCCATCATTGAACAATTGAAATGGACATCTACAACACTATGAAGGTGATCTTCTCAGCATCGGTGAAGTGATTGATTGAGAAGTACGCCTCGAGTTGTTGAATCCAATGCTTTGGCGTTTATTTTGCCTTTGAACAAAGGGATGTCGAGATTGACTTGCACCTTTAAGGGGGTTTGTTGTTGAAACCGTTGAGTGTATTGTGGAGGTGTAGTGGAAGGAGTTGGGTTGAGCTGTATCACCAACTCGCGTAATTGGCCAAAACGTTCGGTGCATTGTGCCTCCAGTGCATCAACAATAAGCCTTTGAACTTTTGGGGCTACTTCAGGTTGCTTTTGGGCATCAACCATCTTGATTTTGTTACGACGTTCTTCTGGATATTCTGAAACATAACCAACTGATAATCCTTCTCTTTCTAGTTGCGCTCATGTGTTTATAGGCATAGAAAGGCAGAGCTTTGCTCTGATACCAATGATTCGTGCTACAAGGGCCCAGGACTAGGTGCGCGGGGCACAACTGCAAATTAGAGATAACACATAGTTGTGAGAGTGAATGCACGTAGAGTATTCAGAAAGAACAATCAACAAACATTCAATGGAGCAGAAGTCTTATGCTTTCAAGAAATGCAACTTCTATTCAATATGAAAGAATAGGGAGAATGGTACAATATAATTTTTGTGCATGTGTTATAGAGTAGATATGTGGAACATGCTATTTGTGTTACAACTGTGTATGGTATCTACCCTTGGCCGAATGCATATGTTATATTTTATACCAGAAGAATACATGAGCAGTTACAACTGCCATCGATTACATAGAAGACGGTTACAAGTTGTTTCATCTTCCTTGCTGGGCGACAGTTGAAATTCCATGTTGGTGGCGACTAACGGTCCAACTGATAGATTCCCAACTGGAAAGTGCCACCCGACAAGCTAGTTTGCAAACAGGTGCCGGTGAGGCACGTAGGACTGCGTGTTGAGGAGTACGTAGTGGACTGCACACACTGTGATCTGGTGCGATTTGGGAACCGAAGTCTGCGAGCAAGAGTAGGACTTATGTTCAGGAATGTGAGCAAGCTTCGTGTAGAGGAGTGCGTAGGAGGTGCGCGCTATGTGCAGGAAAACAAGCGAGAAGCGTATTTTGGTGCGTAGGAGTTGCACATGGATCAGTCTACCTTGGAACTTGATTTCTAATTTTTTTGTCAAGTGAGATTGTTTCCTTGAACCAATAGTGCCCATTCTAATGAGCTTCTCTTGTTTAACAATCAACTGGGTGCATATACTTGCAAAAGACATGCTCTTGCCTTCCTAATCATAAGTCTTTGAGAGTATCATGTAGAAAGGAACACATGATATGGAGGCTTCAAGTTATTTAGGTTGATCTCAATGATCTCACCATCCTTGTTCTTGTATTCCTTATTGCACTCCTCTAGCGGAAACAAAAGATTTCATTACACGAGCTAGGAAATTCGCTATCATTTCAATTGGCAATAGGTTGAGCTTATTTAGTTCTTGATTCAAACTATGAACCCTTGATGAATCAATTGACTCGTTAGGCCATCCCACATTTCCTTAGGGTCATTTGGCCCTTTGATGTGACAATGAAGTTCAAGGGCAATTTGGGTCATCAATAACCCAATAGCATACTTATCTCTCTGTTTGACATATGCATCCTTATTGTCCTTGATAGAGGTTTTTTTTTTACCGCAATAACTATTTGTCACAAACACTGGGTCCTCAATGCAAGCTCAATGGATGACTCTCACTCATGATAGTTATGTCATGTTAACACGACAATACTTGGAATTCTCCATTTTTCGAGATTCTAAGCCCAGTGAAGAAGTGTGCAAAAGATGAAAACAATAGTAACCCTATGAAGAGATCTGAAAATGGTTACTTGCAGTTTGAAAACAGGTTGAAATGGAATCTATATGACAAAGTAATGACCTTTTGAAGTTTAGGTGTCTAACTCCAATTTTCCCCATGAAATAACTCAAAATTCAAAATTTAAAATTTAAAAAATAAAAAGAGTCAAAATTTGGTGGGAAAGTACATGATTTTGCCACTTGTCATGCCCATATCAGCTAACTGTGCAAATCCTCCTTGTTGCCCTGTGTTGACTAGTCTATCTTGCTGCCACTTGTCCTTTTTAGAATTGCTGAAAACTTGTCAAAATGCATATCTAGTCAAAATTTGGTCTCCAATGACCACTTAGGGATATGTCGATTGACTCAACTTGAATTTTTTGGAATTTTTGAATTTTCATGTCATGCATGACTGTATGGCTCCAATCACTGAATGCCACATGTCACCTCTAGCTTCCAAGTCCTAATCAAATTCCAAGTCAAACTAATTGCCACATAGACTGCTAGCAGTCAAGCTAACTGCCACCAAATTCTACATTGATTGCCACCAAATATCTCCGTCTATGACCATGTCGCAATTTAAAACAAAAGGCATAGAAGGAGCCCAGTTGAGTTCGAACCCCTCACCTCTAATCCTAGATGCCTTCGTCCACAAGTATGCCACCAATTGGGCTATGCTGATGCGCCTGCCAAACAATGGACATGGCATAGTTTTGACAACCATTCGCCCCAAATCTGCTGCCATTTTTCTGCCCCAACCCTTGGTCACGTGTTGTGACCAACATTGCCGTTTTGCCTTAGCCCATTTATCTCTATCCCATGGTCGCCTATTTGACCAAGCGCTAGCCCCCTTCTACTAAGGATCTACTACTTTCAAGACAATTTGGAGATCAAACGGACGAATTGGAAGATGAGTAAAAGATGGACCCCTATTAATTTTTGACAAGAAATCCAAATATGCAATTAGATTTGAAAAATATTGCATCAAAATGAGACTTATTCTAGAAACCCACTTTCTCCTATACAGATAGATCTTGTGCCACGGGAGCTTCACAAACCCAATTCTCTTTGAATGGGTTCCACTTGTCTCCAAATTCCGTAAGGAATGCAAATATGAAACCAAATATCTCTTTTGACCATTTTTTTTGGGATATTCCTTCTTAAAAGAATTCAACCCTTACAGAAAAATAAATTATGACAAAATTCCTTGCCTCTTCTCTATGCACTCTAGCTGTGGCAAAAGGGAAATGAGCATGGGGTTTTCAGACTTTAGATCTTATGCTTTGATATTATATTAGATTATACCAACAAGTCCATAATTGATCAATAGTGAAATACTCTAAGCAAATAGAAGACAATGTAATTGTTTTGTGGTGTTGAAAGAAAACTTTTAAAAGGACATCCCTTATAATTTCACTTTAGGCCTTTTTGAATTAATTAAATAACTTGCCTCAATAAATTAACAATTAAAATTACTTTTTGGCAAATTAAATAATTATTTTATATTGGGTCCTTGCTTCAATAATTAATTAAATTGCTCTAATAATTGAAGTGCTAAAAATCACTTTTAAAGCAATTTATTAATTACCCCTTAAAATAATTATTAAAATTACCTTAATTTTCCAAATGGTTAAAACCACTTTTTTGGTAATTGGAATAATTATCCAAGATAGTTATATTTTAATAATTAATTATATTGCCTTATATTTTCGAATGATTAAAATCACTATTCAGACAATTTTATTAATTACTAAAATTATATTAAAATGGGACATTATAGAGATGCTGTGCAACAAGGAGTCTAAAAGCAAAGATTTGTGGAGTGCTTCGACCAAATTCCGTTGGCCATTGACCAAAATGTTGTATTGCATGGGCTACTGATCACAATTGTAGGTGAAGATGATGTGCAAGGAATCATGCAGAGTTTGGCACAAATGCACACGCTCTTCACCATGATATGAGAAGGTCTAGGTAATTGGCACAATTTCAAAGCAGACTTGGTAGATGTTTTGGATTCTGTGAAAGATGTGCTCGATGAGCCTAAGTACGCAGCTCCATTTGAGTTTCTCAAGATGTTGCGAGCCCTAAAGGCTTTTCAAAGTCAACAAACACCAACAATGCAACAAAGATTGCAGGACTCCACCAGGGAACTGCAACAACAAATTTTGTCTGCTTTGGGAACATCAACCTCATCCAACATGAGTTCTAGGTAGGTTAGTCAACTGACGCTACCAACACAACTACAACCACCGACACCTCCTCCACAATATGTTATAAAGGACTTCAACAATTTTGTTCAATTTTGATTTAGTGCAATCTTTTGGGTAAGAATAATGTTGAGCAAATTCTTTAAGAGTGGGACCAGGGGGTTTGAAAACCCCTAAAGGGTGACCTCCTAGTTATACCAACCTATTGAAAACCCGCAGAGGGAAGTAGGTTGGCATATTGCTTAGTTGAAAACCTGAAGGGGTGAATAAGCAATGCACAAGAAGTGAAAACCTGTAAATGACACTTATTGTGAAACTACGAACAAAGCTTCTGGATAGGGCAGATGCGAGAAAGTTCATGAATATCACCCAATACTCAAAGTAGGATGAAGATCAACAGATTTCAACAATGACTTTTGTCGTAGGACAAGACAACTATTTAAGTCTGAGTGAGTGTTAGTGGGAGATTACAAATGTTAATTTGCAATCATTTTGTATAGTTCTAAATGCGACAAATGTATACTTTGTAATCTTCCATGTGCGTAGATAAGATGGATCGTTGACCGTTCCCTAGGATTGAAGGAACGAAGAAAGAAAGAGACAAGAAGTCGAAGAGTCATGTAGAATCTTTAAGTAGTGTCTACTTGCAGATGGTAAAGTTGGATTCGTTTCCTATTACTTGTTCATAGGCTGAACAAGGTTATTTGTAATCCTACTATATAATGTATCCCTAACCTCTGTGCTTTCATAAATCGGAATATAAGGATGTTTGTTCGCAAGTTTTAGCTATGTTGTGTGTCGATTTAAACAAGACTGCATGTCTTCTGCAAGTTTCTGGGAATTTGGTAATCACTATTCTTTGATTGTCACATTCCAATAAAGAATAAGCTTCCAAAGAAGATAAGTTATCAAGCGAACATGATTTTCTTTAATCTGCATCTTGCGAGTCCTGTAGCAACTAAGTAAGACTACAACAATTAACATGCACTGATAAGGCTTTCTAGGGACTGCAGTTAACAAATACCAAGACTAAGAAAAGGTTTCCTTCGTTTCAACCACCAGGAAAAACGTCTTACTAATGCAAACATAAAGCTTATTTTGTTAATGATAAGGCCCAAAGAGGAAAAAGGGAATGCAAAATAAACAAAACAACACTTGAAATGTGAGCAAAGGAAGAAATTGGAGGATCTATTTTTGCAGTTTAAGGATGTGTTTCTTGAGCTAAGAGGTGTGCCAATTGAAATACTTGTTCATCGTGAAATTAATTTATTGTCAAGTGCCACCTTATCTGACCTAAAGTTATGCAGGACGTCCTTGTTGGAAAGTGAAGAAAAAAAAAAAAAGAGGTGCAGGTGCCCTTGAAGCAAGGGTTTTCAAGGTGTGTGTTTTTCCATTCAGGTCATGCATTATATTGGTACCTATGAAAGATGGCATATAGTGTATGTGCATGGACTATTGTGCTTTAAATAAGATTGCCATTAAAAATAGGTACTAAGTACTACGTATTGATGATGTGTTGGCCCAATTGCAAGGAGTAAGTTATCTTACAAATTGATACTTAATCCAAGTACCACCAAGCCCAGATTAAAGAGAGACACATAGAAGAGCCTTTAAGACAAGGACAACTCTTTTAATATTTGGTTATGCCATTTGGCCTATGTAATGCACCAACTACTGTCATGAGTTTCGTGAATGAGATACCGTGGTTCGACTTGTATACATTCATGATAGTCTACCTTGATGATATAACAGTGCATGACATGACATGGAAGAGCATTTCCTTCAGCGTAAGCAGATTTTGAAGACCCTCCAAGATTAAAAACTACAATTGACTATCAAAAAGTGAGTTTGCAAAATTCTGCTTAGTCATCTCAAATACATCATTTTAGATGTTGCCATAAAGATTGACCTGACTATAGGGGCATCTCATTATTGAATGGCCAAGGCCAACTAGATTAGCAGAAGTCCAAGTTTCTTGGGAGTTCTCAACTACCAGCATAAATTTACAACTCACTCTTTTGAGTTGGCCGTGCTGCTTAATGCATTAAACAAAGGATTTTGAAATTTATCTGGGTAATGGCACAGGAAGAAGCCTAGTTATGCCATTTGGCGTATGCAATGCACCAACTACCTTCATTAAATTGATAAATGGGATGTTATGGTTATACTGGAATACATTTATTATAGTCTATCTTGATGGTATACCGGGATTTAGTAAGATATTGAATAACATTCATATCACCTAAAGCAGGTATTGAAAACCCTCCAAGACCAAAAACTGGTATTGAATTTCGGAGTTTGAATTTGAAAAACCTTCATTAGTCATCTTGGATATAGGGTTGGAGATGATAAAGTAAAGATTGATTGTGCTAAAATGCTTTATGGAATAGCCAAGGGAAATTATTTTGACAAAAGTCCAGATTTTCTTGGGAGCCCTAAGTGATCTCTATAAATTTACGATTCATTATTTTGATTTGGCTGCCCTGCTCAACGTGAAATTCTTTGTGGGAGGGCACAAAATAAGCCTTTAACACCTTGAAGTAGAATTTGTGCAAGGCACCTATCCTATCTTTACCAGATCTGTGGTTACATTTTGAGATTGAAGCAGATGCTTCTAACTAAGCTATGGGTGTAATTTTAATGAAATGATGGGAGCCAGTGGCTTATCAGTCAGACTTTTTCTCAGGTTCAGTGGTGAACTATCCGACGGTCAAACTATGTCAAAGAGCTATATGCAATGGTGCAGCTGGTTAAACAATTGAGGCGCTTCTTGATATGGAGGGAGACTATAGTTCACACTGATCACAAAGCCTTGTAATTTCTTCAAACGCAAATAAAGTTGCAGCAGAGTCACCACTTCAAGTGGATGGCATTGTCCAACAATTTAATCTGGTTATTGATTACAAGGGGATTACTACTAAGATTGCAATTATTTTTTCCAGGCCAACCAAAGATTCATCATTAGGAGGGGTTATGAGTTTGTCTCCCTTTGTACATTTAGAATTTCAAACAATGTTTGAAGCAGATGTAGATTTTTTGACCCATCCATTGCAAATTTGCATAATTGAACTGCAGGCGAGTATGCAGATGCAGAAAAAGACACTAGTGTAGAAGAGAAGAAGCCAGAGTTTGCTTGATGTGGGAGGCTTTCTTCTTTAGTTTCTGGCCATTGGCCACTTCAGTGTTTGAAAACAGTGGCAAACCTGCAACGATGTATGTACTGGCCAAGAATGTACTGATGTGGAAAAGTTCATCCAAGGTTATGCACTAGGCAACACTTCAAAACAAACAGAAAATTGGGGTTATACGTTCCCCTTCCAGTGTCCACAAGGTCTTTGGAAAGTATATCTACGGCTGTGTTGTTAGCTATGTTTTTATTCCTGTATTGTAATCAGTGTTAAGAATAAAACAAAATTTTTGTCGCCGACTTCGTAGTCTCATTAATCATTGTATTGTTCATTTATGTAGTGTATTAATTGCATTTTGGTTATGTACAGATGGGCCTGATGGTTCTCTCTTAGCAGACGATTGCTTGGTTGACCATCCAATAAATAGTAAGTTGGAAGTCAGGGTAAGGTGCTGATGTGATAAATCCTTCCTGTACCCAAGCATTGCATTATACTATACACTGTTGAATAAAGATATCGGTCTCTCCATTTTTTGTGTTGCATTCATTGTAGGTGATTCTGTTCCTTCAAGTAGTGTAATCTAGTAGTATAGCATCTTGCTGTAAATTGGCTACCCAAATCCAGGCAAGGGGGGATCACATTTAAACTGGAATTGCTGAGTGATTTGAGAATCTATTAAATGGTGAATGTAAATATCCTCAAATTATATGAACTCTCCATGCTAGATGATGGAAAGAAAGAACAAAATTATATTAATGTCCACAAGTGACAGATAGTAGGTCAATGGGACTCGAGAACACATCCAATTACAAAAGAAAGTGCTAGGGTAAAGGGACCCTACAATAAAAAACTAACTAAATATAAAGAATCTGTTGGCCTGACAGTGAAAGGCCTGTGTTTCAATCTTAAAGGCACGGGTTTGAGTCCTGAGGGGGTAAGGGTATTTACGCTCAGTTGTCTATGCAGAGTCAGGTGTGCAGTGTGATCTCATATGCTAATTTCACTTTGTAGTCCAAACACAATAAGGTGTGTAGGGCAAGTCATTGTGGACCTTAAAAATGATCTTTCCTTTTTTGTTACAGATTTCTTTCCTTTTTCCCATATATTTTAATTCTATTTTGGGATTAGAGATAGATTGAAAGAAACAAGGGAGCCCAAAGAATAGGCTGTTGTCACAGGGGTCCTCAAGCTAATGACATAAATTGTAAGGTTGGAGTCTAATGGTGGAAATCAAAATCTAATGTGATGGAACATGTCTTTCAAGACCATATGCTAATTTGATATTAGAAATGCTTGTGAATGAATTTTGTTCAAGGTTCAATTTCACTTAAAGCCTAAGGATTACAAGGATTCCCCATAATGTGGGAACGTTTTCTTCCGTCTAATGTCTTATCTGTTATAATACAAGAAAAAGATGTATTGTTTTAAAAAAGTAACTTTTATCCAAGAAATACATTTCTGTGTTTTGTTATTTTTGAGAATATTAACAAGATATAACATTATTCTTTTTATTTCAGGCATCTATGAGTGAAGAGGAGATGAAATGGCTACAACTATTGGACCCAAGGCTGCATCATAATTTCAATTTGGAGGAGCTAGAAGCAATGGCATCGCTTGCCCTTGAGTGCATCCATGAATTTCCTAGTAAACGACCTAACATGCGAGAGATTTGCTTAGCATTATCAAGTTTAAGACAAAGGATTAGCTCCGCAAGCATAGCTTAGAATGTTCGGTAACTTACAAATGCATAAAATATATATTTAGTTGGTAGCTTTTAGTGTTTTAGTATTTTTGTACTTATGATTGGGAATAAACCAATTAACTGCTTTTATTTGATTATGTATATCATATCTCATTGATTTCAATGCAATAACATTGTAAATCTTATTCTTATGACTCCTCCCCATTTCAGGATTATTCAACAATCTTGGTATGTACATAAGATTTCAGTTGTTGCTCCCAAATGAAAGTTCTATGCCTGATACCAAAGACGTTAAAAGACTTTGAAGGATCTTGATGTTTATTCTTCAATCAAACAAAAAATAAGGCTCCACCTTGAAGACAATGCTGTGTTATACTGTGCTATTAATGTAAAATATTATTGATGTTATCCACCTCAAGGAGGCCGGCCTTTGAAAAAAAAGAAAGATAAACTTTATATGTATGAACCAAATAAGTACAATGAGGGATGATTATATCAGATCCGTTCTTAAAAAAACATACCCCTTGTGAGTACAAAAGAACAAACACTGTAACAAGACTATGCTACGTATTACACATCTTAATTACATCAGCCAAGAACCAAAAAAATAGACTATCTGTGTTGTAAGGAGTTTAATTATAATGCGTGATAGTAAAAAAATATCCTTCCTGTTGAGGTTAGTGACAAGTCTGGACTTTGGTCGATGAGGTGTGGCGGGTGGGACTTATTGGGATCCCAACGTGCTCCTTGTGCTTCTCTTCGCTATGTTGAGTTTATGGAATGATGGCTTGTCACTTTGCGGGGCATTGTGGGGTGGGGGGCGGTCGGGTGTGGGAGGGGATGGGGAGCAGGGGTTTAGAGGGGGCAAGGGAGAAGGAAAGGGGAGTTATTTGGAGCGGATGCAATTGTTGTAGCATCCAATCTTCTTTTGTTCTAGGTCGGGTGTGGGAGGGGAATTGGAGCAGGGGATGGGGAGTGGGGGTTTAGAGGGGGGAGTGGAGAAGGAAAGGGGAGTTATTTGGAGCGGATGCAATGGTTGTAGCGTCCAATCTTCTTTTGTTCTAGCATTTATTATTTGTATGGTTTTCCCAAGTTTAATCACTATTTTGTTCAAATTTTAAATACAAGATTGCATTCAATCAATTATTGCTTGTTGTGACGCAGTGAATTGAAGGGGATTGGCAAGGGTTACATTAGTGAAAAGAGTTATGGACTCTATTTTAAAGGTTGTGTCCCAATGTATCATATAAGGTATGTTTAGCATGGCTTGAATGATTTCCTTGTGCTTAGATTTGGGGGTGTAAGGAGTGAAAGAAGAATAACCCTAATTATCCTTTGTGATTGGAATGGAAAGGTGTCAACGCCTAATTTTGGAACATCTTTTATTGTCTTTGTCATGCATTTTTGCACTTGTCCACTTTTGTACATGTGGTTATTTTCAGATGCCTTTTTGCATGCATTGGTCTATCCAACCTTGATCCATCTAGATATCCTCTGTTTCATGTCACATTTACTTGTTGTCAGCATCAATATCCTAGTCCTCCATTCTTTGAGCAATCTCATCTCCATTCTGAGCGTTTTGCCCTATAGGGATTGAATCGATAACTTGCCAATTTTGTTCTAGACGAAAGCAAAGTCCCATCGATTTTCTCCCTCATGCATTTGTGGCTCCATTTTGCCATGAATTGATTTTAGTGCTTCGGTTTTTGCTTATACCTATTTTGCATGGTTGGCCTATGTGTATCATGTCCTAGAGAATTCTAGTGAGTATTTATACAAATCAATTCTAGTCATTTACCAAGTGAATACTAAGTGAGTGTTTTAACTCCAGTTGACTTCTGTTTTTCAGCTGCACATTGATCCTATTCATTCTACACTTGACATGGAGTATTCACATTGAGTCTACATTGCATTTACATCTTTTCAAGTCTTGTATGATCATAGATTTGGCAAAAAATGGGTTATATAAGGAGCATATAGTTGTATTTGACTATCTAGGAGAGGAGGTGAAGCCCTTTGTCTTATTGAAGTTGGAGTTTAACTTCACAAAGATCTACGTTGACTTTGAATCTAAGCATGTAGGATATGTAGCTGCAGCTCCTTAAGAAGTAGATGGAGTTAGTTAATGTGCACACACTATTTTATTGCTACATTTGAGGGTTAGGTTAAGGAGTGAAAGCGAAACAATTTAGTGCATTCCGTCGGCCAATTTTGAAAAGTGCAGTTGTAGCTCTAGTGGTCATCACAATGCTCCCTTGCATTGAAAATTGTAGAACCACTGTACAAATTTGGTGCCTAGGTACATAATCAATAACAATGAAGGTACACAATCAACAACAACAAAGGTACACAATCAATGACTTGTTGTTTCCATTATGTACACAATCAATGCCTTATCGAGTTTGTCCTAATGATAGTTCAAATCTAGATTTGCAGGCAATATCGTTAGATTCCACTCCCTGTTTCCAGTTCTAGAATTCCATAATAAAAAATGGGAGTAAATAAAAAATGAAAAGGGAAAAGTGTTAGTCGGGGGATTGCGAATGATAATTTGCAATCATTTTGTATAGTTCTAAATATGACAAATTTATATT
Source organism: Torreya grandis (assembly GCA_037957365.1). Taxonomy (NCBI): domain Eukaryota; kingdom Viridiplantae; phylum Streptophyta; class Pinopsida; order Cupressales; family Taxaceae; genus Torreya; species Torreya grandis. The sequence goes on from JARHVA010000406.1 coordinate 1,532,397, forward strand.
TTGTAATCTTCGACATGCGTAGATAAGATAGATGGAATATTGAACATTCCCTTGCACTGAAGGGACGAAGAAATGAAGAGAGAAGAAGTCGCAGAGGCATGTAGACTCTATAAGTAGTGTATAGTTGTAGATGATAAATTTAGTTTTGTTTTGCTATCACTTGTTCATATGTCAAACAAGGTTATCTTTAATATTTTTGTATAATGTATCCTTAAACTATGTACTTTGATAAATCTAAATATAAGGAAGGTAGTTTGCAAATTCTAGTTATGCTTTGCGTCGATTTAAACAAGTATACATTCCCTTTGTAAGTTTCGAAGAATGTTGTAATTATTATTCTTTGATTGCCACATCCTAATAAAAAATAATCTTCCAAAGAAGATAAGTTATGGGGTGAACATGATTTTCTATACTTTGTGTATTGCGAATCCCGTGGCAACTAAGTTAGACTAAAAAAATTAGCATGCTTGACGAGGCTTTCTAGGGACCATTGCTAACAATAAGGTAGAAATGAATGAAAGTGGAGAAGCTGGGATTTGCAGGGAAGTGCATGGGATTAGGAAAAATGAAGGGGGAAACAAAGAAGACGGTGAAGGATAAGGCAAATTGAAATAGAGCCCAAGTAAAAAAAGCAACAAAAAGACAAGTATAAAAAATGGGGCTGCTCTTGTTAAAGTGGTGATTAGGTAAGAATGTCTTAAATATATTCAATGTATTCATTCAACAAAGACTTGTTGCATTAAAGACTAATTGTGCTATGCGTTTGATTGATGTGTTCTAGTACATTGCCCAAATTCTACCAAGTGTGAAATATGTTGTGGGATAGGGGCTGAATTAGTGAAGAATTGATGTCTATGTTGCAGGAGCATAGTAATGGCCAAATTAGCTTGTTGGTTTGCAATGCTATTGTTCCTGCAGCGTCTATGTTGTATGATTATTTGGTCAAACTTCTATTTGATAAATTATTCCCTCCATCTTCCAGTGTGTTGTGATAACAAGTGTGCTCAAGGGGTTGATCTAGTATTGAAAAGCTTGGGAAATTATGTTGAGCATAATTCTTGAGTCACCATCTACAATAAGATTTTGAACTTGCAACAATCACACAATTTGAATTCCATGTTGACAGGGATAAAGTTATGCATAATTGTTAATTTTAGGCCCTATGTATTGTGCACAAGCTTGGCTGTATTGTCATGTTGCATCCCTAATGATACCTCTGATCCTTGTTGGACTTGGATTGTTTTTCGCTGCTCCTTAAAAATTAAATTTATGCCAACTTGTTGGAGGATATTCCCAAATTTTTTCCCCCTTGATTGTAATCCATTTGGATTGGAAATGAAATAAAATATTCCACTTCTTGGTTATCCAACAATCTTCCATACTAGATAAGTTCATATTGCCATCTTGTCCTCGAGGTGACATAAAGCATTCCTAATGTTGACTTCCAGGGAATGAAGGATGATTGTTAGAGTTTTCTATACATTAGCAAAATACGAGAGTTCCTTTCATGCCACCATTGCTAGATGATATGACTCGAGGCAATTTGTGTTAGATGTGAAATTATAGGCACATCTAGTTGTAGCTTTATCCATTTGTACAATGCCTAATTGATTGTTGTTATTTTCTTCCCTGGTTGAGGGAACCAAAAATCTCCCTATTCCAATATTGTTATAGCCATTTTGCATGTGATGAAAAGATGTTGAATTGTTTTGGCAACTTGATTGGAATTGGAATAGATTGAGGGTCCAATGAAACCTTTGTGTTGAAGATTATTTGTTGTTAGGATTTTGGAATGCTTGACTAACCATATGAGTGCTTTGATTTTTGGCTAGATGCCAATTTTTATTTTGAGTAGTTGTATGTTGGTTCAACACTCCATTGTTACGTCTCTTGTGTTAGTGTACAACCATATTGATCTATCTTGTTTGTCATATGAAAAATGGGCATTATTAAAGTATTGTTTGAAGGCTTATATGATGACACAAATAACTCAAGGCAACTATGTTTGATACATAATTGATCCATGTATTACCATCTTGATCTGATTCAGAATAGTTTGTAACATCAATATACCCCTATGCATGGATTGTTGCTTGAAAGGTTTGGGCATTGTTTATGGAGAGAGGGCACAGGGCATTCTAATTGGAATTCCAAAAGGGACAACTTTTCCATTTTCTATTTGCCAGCTTAGAAGGCACTAAATTTTTTGAATGTTGTCATAAATATGTTTGAAGGTTTCAATGATTTGTTTGGGAGGTTGAATTGGTTGTGATAAGAGAGTTGCATGCACACTATATTTTGCTTTGAATAAATGCTACTATGGCATATCCTTTGCTTGGTGGAATCTCCATGCAGTTTTCATTGCGAGCGCTTGTTTGAATAATATTGGGTCTTTGATGATCATGCCTCCTCCTCCATTTCCCTTGGTGATTGTGGACCAAACAACAAGATAATATATGAATTTGTCCTCATTGCCTTTCCAAAGAAAGTTCATTAAAATATGTACTAATTGATTTTCTACCAAATGAGGTGGGTGTGAGAGGAGAGGGGAAGGGCTAAGAGAGCACATTAATTGGTATTGCAAACAAAATTGCCTTAATCATAAGGATTATTTCAGCAAAATTGAGCCACTTGTTGGTCCAATTGTATAGTTTAGATTTATTTTTTCAGAGCAGTGGATATTATAATCTATTAGTTTTTGTGAGGTGAAGAGTGAAGCCTACATACATAGTGGGAAATCATTCTTCAATGAATGGAAGTGTTTTAACAATTTCTCCTTTTATCTTTGTTGATGTGTTTAGAAAGAATATATTGGAGTTCACATTATTTACATGATGACCTGAAGTTGATTGGTCATATGTACATAAGGATATGATAAATTAATGTATATGGTGTATATGTGCAAATATATTATAAAGTCAAAACAAATGAAATATTTACTCTAAGAAGCGACATACTCAGATAAGAGCAAAGAGGGGAAGAATATAACTTCACTTACCAATGAAGGCTCCCCTCGTGTCGATTTGCTCCTCTTTGATTGTTGGATGTAGGTTCTCAATAGGCCATGTGCAAGCATACATGCAACACATCCCATTGTTGAATTTTTGATTTGCTTGATACAATGATGGGTTGATAGTGAAGCTCCTCGAAATGGGCAAAACCTTGTTGGACAAATTAGACTTGATTGCTAAATGGGTATGGCTTCATTACACCATCTAAGCTTGTTCAAATGGGAGAAGGAGCTCTCAATTTATAGGATTTCATGATGATTGCGAGCCATTGATCTTGATCCAAGATCAATGGTTAAAGATGACTCCTATATCTCATTGAATAAGAGAGGATGGTCAACAAATATTGGGGGTTGAATGTGTAAGATGAGGAATGGGCTTGATTAGATTTTGTCCTATTTGCCTTGGGATGTGATGAAATTGCATGGGAATTTGGTTGAGATTGATTTGGGAATTGGGATAATATGCCTTGGGATTGGAGAAGATTGATGATGTGGATTTTGGGGATGTGTTGTGATGACATCATAGATTTCAGATGGAAAATGGATTTTTTTGATTTATTAAAAACATGGAATGTGTATGGATTATATTAACAACTAATTAACATGATTAATTAGTGTGATTAACCAAGTTTTTATTGTTGGTGGAATTGGGGTAAGGTTATGGATGGAATTGATTAGTTGATTTTTTTTTTGAGGGGGGTGCGAGGGCGGAGAGAGTGATGAATAGTAGATTGGCTAGGGATGTTAGTTAATGACAAAATTAGAATGTTATGGTAGGTAGGATTAGGGATTGTTAGTGTGATTAATGAATAAGGCAATGATAGTTAAACTTGACACATGGTGTTTGATTTTAGGTGTCTATATTTTGCCTTTTTTGAAAGGCATTACGAGACACAAGGTAGAGTAACAAATTTTTAAAGAATGAAGAAGCCAAAATAAATGGGTACACAAGGATACCCCTAGTGGCATGATGAAGGTTAAATGATAATGATGATGATGATGATGATGATGAGATAAAGTGTGATGGTTAGGGATGATGCCTCCTCGAGAGGGCATGCGAGGATGAAGGACACAGAGGGGCTCTTGAAATAAGAGGAAGGGTTACCAATATATGGGAATTGGGTATGGTGATGAATAAAGAGGGGTCAGGTTATAGGAGGATGTGATGATTGGATAGCCAGATGAATGATAGGTGGATGCACGAGAGTATGATAATGATAGATAAAAATGATTACATGGATGTGATGCTATTAATTCACTTGAGCTAAGTCTTTCATGTGTTGATTGTTGATGATTAAATCACTTGAGCTAAGTCTTGCATGTATTGATTGTTGATGATTTTCCCCAAGCAACAATATATGCAAGGTGTTGTGACCCAACACACCCCATTCTCAAAGTTCAAATAGGGACCCATTATTGTTAAGACATGGTCCATATCAACCTCAAGATTATTATGATATAAATCAAGTGGGCACAAACTTGAGGTTGTTTTCAAAGTCCAATTTTATTGGAAAAGTTTTGAAAGGAAGAAAATCATAGCTTGGGCATCATTCATGAACTATTTACTTTTAAAATGTATATTCCATATCATGTTTTGATTTAAGGGACCAATGAGATTAATAAAGATATGTGTGAACTACGAATTTGACTCAAGAGAGGTGTTAGTATCTTGTTAGTGACAAAATAAAATCAAGTTGAAAAACCAACACACTAGCTAACATACATCTCTAGGCCTAGTTACTTGGTTGAGCTTAGTTAACAATACTAAATGGAAACACAACTAAAACATGAAAGAGAGCAAATCTTTCACCTCCCTTGAATGCTCCAAATTAGCTTGGAGTAGTGGCTTGCTTGGCTTGTGCTCATGAAGTCTTCATCAAAGGAGGCTTGGCTATCTCCTCTTCTCCTTGGCACTTTGTGGCTTTGGCTTGGCTTGGCTCAATATTTGGACATTATAACACTAATTTGCATGAATCCTTGAAATCAATTTAGCATTATAACTTTGGCATGTGAGAGCTTAAAATTCAATAGGCAATGCCTCCTATTTATATATTTTTGGAATGGTTTGAGGATCAACCATGACCATCCAGCTCGAGATTGAGATGTGTGGCCATGAATAAATCTAAATATAAAATTCATTCTACAAATATCTCCATTAATATTTGGGATAAAGGGGTATTGTATAGGCATGGATGGTCTTAATGAGGCATGGGAGACCCATAATCTTGATATTTTATGCATTTATGGCTTATGGATGCCACCCCATATGATGATGTCACCTAATGATGCAGTTAATAGAAATCAATTTTCAATAAAGATTTATTCAATAAGTTTCATGAAAAGTTAACTTAATGCCCTAATTTGGTTTAATTAGCCTAAAACATGATTAGTCAATTTTGGTGCAAATTTTGGCTCTTGGTGCACAAATTAATTAGATTGGTCAAAATGTCTTGTTATTGGTTCAAAATTTGACTGGATTGAAATTGGAAGTCAATGTCATATGCGTTGGATCCATTATCCCATTTAGGATGTTACCAACTCCAAATAACAAAGGCACATGTCTTGTACAAGAGATTTGACAGAAAAGAGCAATCTAGAGCACCCAGGTGCAAAATTGACAATTTGACTCGAAATGATCTAATCAAAGTTAGCTGGACCATAAATTACATTGTTCCATTTAGTGATACTCTAGCTAAAATTGGTACTTGAATAAATCAATTTCAACTCCTTTAATGCATTTTAATATTTTTAGGTCAAATTGTGCACTTTAGGTGGAAATTGGTCAAAAGTCTAGTTGGAGGTTATTGGTGGCCAGATTTAGGTGTCTACAGTTTGCCCTTGTTTGGGAAGGTGTTGCAAACTGTAGGCAAAGCAATATCTTCTCAAATAATGAGAAAAGACCTGTATGCCAAAAAGAAGATGATGGTTGAAGAACAAAGCTCCAAATGGTGTTTGGGAAGCCTAAGATGATGCCCCCTCGAAGGAGTGGCCATCACATTTGTTGATGGACGGCCCCTCGAAAAGAAACAATAAAAAAGGTGGAATTAACCCATGGTTTAGATTAATCCAAACGAGAAAATGCTTGCATGCATTGAGTTAAAAAAGATACTGATTTGATCAAAGACGGTTATAATCAAGAATAAAAGTCAAAATAATGATTTGTCCATAGGCGGTTATAATCAATAAAAGGACCTAGATTGGCTAAAGATGATGGTGCCCCAATTAGGGCTGATTAACAAGCATAACTCAAGGATACAAACTAAAATACAGATTAAAGATGAGCGAGCATAAAGTGATGAAAGAGATGAATATAGGAATGAGATTGATCAATAGAAAATTATTTAGTTGTACCTACTAACAAGGAGATGCTCGTCCTTATTAGCAATGATATAACTATAATGGCCAATGGGTTAATTTGATCAAGTGTGGGATGGAAGGATTTGCCAAGGTGCCAAGGAGAAACTTCTATGGCTCCATTGATTGTAGACCTTCTTGAAGCTAATTTTTTCTTTAGCATGTGACGGTAGGCATCATGATAGAACACCATGAAGACTTGGTTGAAACATGCATAAGGACTGACTCCTGATCCAATAAACACTCAAAAATAATGCACCAATGATAAAAATCATGATGACAATGTTGATGTATGAATATGTATAGACTCAAGAATAATGTGTGCAAGGAATCACCTAATGCATACATATAGAACAGGTCGAGGCAACAGTGCTGAAAGCAAACAAACAGGCAAGCAAAAAAATAAACAAACAAATAAATAAACAAATAGAAATCTTGAAAATAAAAGTAAAAGAAAGCATCCTAACAATGACTTTGCCCCAGTAGGGTGGATCAAGGATAACTGACTAGGCTTATACAAGGCAAATGTTTTTGGATTTTTGAAATGTTATGAATGTTTTTGGAATTTTGAGGTAACTTAATTCATTAGAGAATGACAAGGTACCTACTCACAAAATGATGAAAACATTTGGATTAGGTTGCTCACAAAACAACGAGAGCGTATGGAAAGGGGGACTGAGATGACCTCAACATGAATTGAGCATGACCTACATAGCTCTAAAATGACCTCAAATTATAGTAATTTCATCCACACAAAAGGCAGGAAAAACCAACTAGGTCCTAACAAGTTCTCAAATCTAGCAAATGGCCAGTCAAATGAAAATAGTGATGGCAAGTTGATGCGATAATGCATGGTAAACAAGGGTTGCCCTTAGTTTACCTATAAGCGGTTATATCTAGGATACAATGGAATAGGTCAATGATAATAATTTTCTCATAGGCGGTTATAATTAGTAGCAAGATTGGTGAGACACTGATTTGGCCATAGGCGGTTATAATTAGGCTCACATAAACAACTCTGATATAGGATGGAAAATAAAAGATATCTTGTCAGATCAACTGTCACACTACTTTTATAGACTATCATTGTAAATACAAATTTGATTGATTGTTGAAATTTGATCAGAATCCTCTCACAAAAGGTGAAAGAAGAACCAAATGAACCAAGATCAAAATAGGATTGGGTAAGATGACTAAAAATGGGCTTTGGTCTAGATAGGAATGGAATGATAGGATGGTATGGTCTTGCTAAGGATAACGATGGTTTTTGATAGATTAAAAAAAATGGTAAGAGGTTTGCCCCCAAGTGAGAAGGTGATTGGTTGGGATATGCAACAATGGTAAAAGGATATGTAACAATGGCAATGAAATGGTATGGTACATGTTTTTGGTGTAGGTGATGTTTTTGATTATATTGTTCCTGTTGATGGGGAGATGCACGTCCTAACCAACAAATGATACAAATAGAATACTTGATCATGTTAATTGCTATCCCACACCTTGTCTGAATAGCTACTCCATCAATAACTACCTGTAGATTTGGATGTCGAGAATGCTTTTGTGATCTTCATTGGTCATTGATTTTGATTCTTTCAAACGTCGATACAAGGTATCTTTGTAGCCTCTACAAAGAAAAGTGCAGTCATAAATGGTAAATAAGGACAAATAATGGATGGTAGGTTTGATTGTGAAATGGAATGGTAGATGATAATGAAATATATAATGATGGGAAAATAAATGAAGATCAGGGATTTTAGGCACACGTAATGTTTTTGATGTCGTATTCGACATAATTTTGGTTGTGGCAAGGCTAAAGACTTGTTCTCTCATAGGACCATCATATTTTTTTGTTGTTTGGGTCTGAGAGTAGCTACCATCTGATTAGGCTATAGATAGGAAGCTATTTTGATTTGATCTTTGATTTTGTCTTCATCAAGCAGTGAATAAATTTTGTGCTCAGCTATTGGTGCCTCAATGAGGTTTTCACCAATGAAATTGTCTTGATTATCCTGTAGCATCTCTAAGAAGGTTTCACTAATGAACATTGGCTTTTGACTTTGATTTTCTTCTAGCACTTTCAAAATTTTTTTACTAGAAGATGCTAAGTTGGAACTTTGATTGTATCCTAACACCTCTGAAAAGGTTTCACTAGGAGAGTGTTCTTCTGCTACTTGAATGTGGTCTTGGCCTCCTTGCTCTTCTTCAAATGCTATGTCACCATGGATGCAATTCAACAAAGTGTGATTCTGTCGATCCCAATCAACACTTATGGGAGATAGAATGTCAATACTATGGCTATCTTAGTTGATGGTAATGGCATGTGGAATGGTAATGAAATGGGTGTTGGCATCACAATCCTTGTAGAAGATACTAGGAGAACTTGTGTCAATGCTGAAGTGCTCATCCTCAAAAAATGTAGAAGGATCACAAATGTATTCAAACTAATTTGTGAGGTATGCGTAACCAATGTTGTAACAACCACAAACATATTTTTATTCTGAATCTGATTCTAACTCAAGAAAATTTGAATCTGATGTTGAGATTGATGTTGATTCTAATTTTGATGCTAAATTTGATGTCGATATAAGAATAGAACCTGATTCTAACTTTGATTCTTCATCTAATGGGTACTCTATTACAATGATGTCTTGTTGAATGTTTGGTATTATACAAGTAATGACCTATGAGGGCATAATGGGCTCCATAAAGACTAGTTTGTCAACGTGAGACTCCTCCATAATGGGAAATAGGTTAAGAGACAACTCCTTAGGAACTAGGTCATCAAGGGGAGACTCTTGAAAAATAGGCATACAGTCAAGGTAATGATTTGCCCAAAGGCAGTTACAATCATTAAGAAGTGACTCAACAAAGATTGACTCATCAAAGTGAGACTCTTTGATAACTAGTATAAGATTAATAGGAAATTCATCACATGTTGACTTATCACAAAAAGTTGATTCAATAGAAACATCTTAGATTGGTTGGTTCTCTTGGCCTTGGTTTCCAATGAATTAGAAGATACCAGTTTTGAACATAGATTGGTCTTCGAATGATTGGATCGGTTGAGGTTTAGATGGGATTGGTAATGGAGGAAGAATGACCTGCAATTGGATAATGGTAGGGCATTGGGGAGCATGATTGCTTGCATGAGCCAAAGGACAAAGTCTTGAGATGGTAATGATAGGTTAGTGTGGAGCTTTATTGCTCACACAAGTCAAATGACTAGGTCTTGGAATGATGAAAGGGTGTTGTGGAGCCTGGTTGCTCGCACAAGTTAAAGGACTAGGTCTAGGAATGTTAATGGTATTTCTTGGATATTGTAGAGCTTGATAGCTCGTATAATCCAAAGGAGGGTTAGAGGTAGTCTATGATCGGATACCAAAAAGACATCATGGAACTTGATTACTTGCACAAGCCAAAGCATCTAAGTCTTCCTCATAAACCATATAATCCCAGTCGTGAGTTGGCTCATAAGCTGGGTCTTGACTGTGTTCCATGTACTGATTATTGTAAAGATGGCATGGATCCTAATCCCAAACACTATTATTTGTAGTTGGGTCTTTAAAGTCCTCTTCACAAGTCTCTTCATGCCAATCAAGGTCTCAATTTGGATTTTGTGGATTTTGACTATGTTCCCCATATGGAGTATTATAGGGTGAATAATAAAACTCCTTAGAAAATCTTTCTCTATAGGGGTTCCTAGTGGGATTTTGTGTGGCCATTCTATCATAAGTTGGATTGTACATGAATCCACCATAAGTGTAGTTAGACATATCTGCGTAAATGATGAAAGCTTTAAAATAAAAAGGTTTAAAGTTCTATAAACTTTGAAAAATTGTCTAAAGGATAAATGGTTCAAACTTGGTCTAACTTGGTCAAAGGGGTAGAGCTATATCTCCAATATGGTCTAAAAGTGGAGTTGTATCTCTAAAATTATTTGTGCTAAGACTTGGCATAAAACAATCTAACATCAAATGTCATATGCACAAAAGGTCAAGTGTCTGAATAAAAATCAACTTGTTAAATGTCTAGGCCAAAGTGTTCCAAATAAGGTCTAAACTAGGAAAGAAGAAAGAGTCGCTAGGTCTTTTGTCCAAATGTGGAGTCAAAAGCTAGGATCAAATAGACTATGCTAAATTTTTTGGCCAAATGGCATCAAAATCTAGACTTGAAACAAAGGTATCATGTGATTTGATTTAATCTAACAAGTTTGAAAATAATTTTGACATAAACCCGATACACGGAATCAAACATAAATATGATCTGTTGGCATAAGGCATGAGGCAAAAGGCTTTTAGAGAAAAGTTATTTTTTTCCAAATAAAGACACAAACGATGATGATGATAGGTTTTGAACAAACAAACCATCAATAGTTTTCAAATTTGGGTAATCGATTAACCAAAGTTATGCAACCGAAAAGAGAAAGACCTGTGTATCAGCCCCATGAATTGAGGCCTAAATAGAAATCAATCAATGTTTGAATCCAAACTTGACAAGGTTAATTGAAAACTCAACATTGAGAACTAGGATTTAACCAAACAAGATAGAAAAGATTGGATAGCATGACGACACAAGACAAAGGTCCAAATGGTATACATGACATGGCTTAAAACAAAATAGTTTTTGATACAAGGTAAACTAGTCTTGAAATAAATTGAACAACCTAATGACGTAATCATGCTCGAATGATGTGATTTATGTTATGTTTCAAAGACTCAAAAGGTAAAATGGTTTGATATTATATTGGTAGCATAACACTACCCTCTGCAACTCAAATTGACACAAACATAAACAAGTTTAGAAAAAATTTCAAGGCACAAGTGTGGTGTAAAATAGCCATCATAACGCCTCTTTGGACAAAATAATGATGTATAAACAAATTGATTTTGCTATGGCTTTATGAACAAATAAACAAGTTTTAGTCTCAAAACATACTAAGCAAAAATGATCAAAATACTCTACGTATAATCGTTCAAATCCTATCAAGGGTATGGCAAAGTGGGGTTGAATAAAATATCAAGATTTCAAACGTTTCTAGGGGAATCAATTGCACAATGACTGCCACGTCAAACAATGCAAAAAAAAAACACAAAAATTGAGTGTTCACAATATTGGCTAGTTGTAAAAATGTCTAGTGCTTTTTACAACCACTACATTCTATTTTTTGCTCAGTGTAGTGCGATGTCCAAATACAGATACGTCCCATGTGCAACTCAGGGGTGGATGAAGTCAATGTCGAGAGATAAAACTCTGGGTCAAAGCTTCCCTAAAGAAATCGTGGGAGGTAATGAAGTCCCCCTTGCAAGACAAATTTGCATGAAATAAAATACTAATAAAAAGAATTTAGGGTCATTTTTAAGGTCACCCAAACTTTGATGAGTTTTTGGGGAGTGCTTTAGAGGAAATTCTTTTTAAGTCTTGGACTAGGATTTCTATAATAAGGATGACGCTTTTGATTCCAAGGGTTCCCTAAAGGGGACAAATAGAAGAACATACACGCACAAACCTTCTCTTTGCTAAACAAGTTTTAAATTAAAAAATTAAAAACAAGAATTAACAAGTGTGTTGAATTTTAGAACCCAAATGAAAGATGTGGTGGTGTTCTTTTGACCCCTTGGTCTTAAGTTGTAACTTTGGAAGCATAATTATCAAAACATTCACTTAAGCATCTGAATTTTTTATTAAGCCCAAAAAGAAAGTTTCTAATTCATTTTAAAATACTCAAATGAAGTGTGAAAGACATTGATTTAGTTTTTAGATATGAATTTCCATGTAGATCGTGTAAGAAAAATGTTAGCACTTTGTTTAGCCTTGAAACACATTTATCAAATAAGGTAACTTTGAAGGGCAAAATATGTCAATCTGAAGGTAAAATCTCAAGAAAGCAAACACGTTAGATTATAAAATTTTAGCATAAATATAAATAAAATATTAAAAAAAATAATATCAAATATATTAATACCTTCAAACAACAAATTAGAAGGTTAAAAATAAAACATACCACATAACACATAAAAGCTTGCACATAAAACATAAAAACTTGCAGTCAGTATTTTTAACATAACTTTTAAAATATAGATCAGTTTGTCACTAAATTTTAAGAGGTTGTCAAAAAATCTAAGGAAAACATTTTTAAAAATTTTTAGGTCTAAAAAGTCAATACAAAAAAAGTTATAAACTCTGTTCTAACCATTTTTACCAGAAATATACAAAACAAAAAATGACAATAACTAAAACAGCTATAACTTCTAAAATATAAAGGATTTTTTTATAAATTTTTTAGAGCATATCAATGACATATTTATATATATTCATACAAAAATTAAGACAAAATATTAAGTAAATAAAAAGTTATGACTTCTTTATTGGCCATTTTTACTCAAAACAAAAAAAAATAAAAATCAAAATTATGAAACACAAACAAGTTTGTGGATTGCGCTCTCATAAAGATCATCCCACCGGGAGTGAAATTATGTGAACTAGTAATTTGACTCAAGAGAGGTTTTAGTATCTTTTTAGTGACAAAATAAAATAAAATTAAAAAACCAACACACTAGCTAACATACATCTCTAGGCCTAGTTACTTGGTTGAGCTTAGTTAACAATACTAGAATGGAAACACAACTAAAACATGAAAGAAAATGAATATTTCATCTCCCTTGAATGCCCCAAATTAGCTTGAAGTAGTGGCTTACTCGGCTTGTGCTCATGAATTCTACATCAAAGGAGGCTTGACTATCTCCTCTTCTCCTTGGCACCTTGTGGCTTTGGCTTGGCTTGGCTCCATATTTGGACATTATAACACTAATTTTCATGAATCTTTAGAAAAAATTTAGTATTATAACTTTGGAATGTGAGATATTAAAATTTAATAGGCAACACTTCATATTTAAATATTTTTGGAATTGTTTGAGGATCAACCATGACCGTCCATCTCAATATTGAGATGTGTGGCCATGAATAAATTCAAATATGAAATTCATTATACACATATCTCCATTAATATTTGGGATAGAGGGGTATTGAAAAGGAATGGATGGTCTTAATGAGGCATGGAGGGTCTTAATGAGGCATGGGAGACCCATAATCTTGATATTTTATGCATTTATGGCTTATGGATGCCACCCCATATGATGATGTCACCTAATAATATATTTAATAGAAATCAATTTCAATAAAGATTTATTCAACAAGTTCTATGGAAAATTAACTTAAGGCCCTATTTTGGTTTTATTAACCTAAAACATGATTAGTTAATTTTGGTGTAAATTTTGGTTCTTGGTGCACAAATTAATCAAATTGGTCAAAATGTCTTGTTATTAATCCAAAATTTGATTAGATTGGAATTGGAAGTCAATGTCAGATGTGTTGGATCCATTATCCCATTTAGGATGTTACCAAATCCAAATAATAAAGGCACATGTCTTGTGCAAAATATTTTACAGAAAAGAGCAATACAAAGCACCTAGGTGCAAAATTGACAATTTGACTCGAAATGATCTAATCAAAGTTAACTGGCCCATAAATTGCATTGCCCCATTTAGTGATACTCTAGATAAAATTGGCATTTGAATATATCAATTTCAACTCATTTAATGCATTTTAGTGTTTTTAGGCTAAATTGTGCACTTTAGGTGGAAATTGGTCAAAAGCTTGGTTAGAAGTCATTGGTGACCAGATTTAGGTGTCTACAATATGTAGCTTGTTTAAGCTTTGATATGCATCATACATTCCTAAGATTCCAGATTTTCATAAGGTGCCGTAGATCGTGACATTTGTTTGTATCCCATTCACTCATAGCTAACTGCAATTATAACCAAAGTATTCTAAGTCCTTCCCAGCATCCAAATTCATGAGATCACTGTGTATGGAAGCATCTCGTTCACTTGTAATGTTTGGAATTCAAACTAATTCTAAGTTCTTGGGTTACCAAGAGCCGTCCATGCATCAAAATTTTGTAAACACAAGACACAAGCACTTTTATGAAAAGTTCCAAGTCCTTTGAGTTTTGGAACCTTGAAATTGTACCACATGGTGCCATTGTGGCTACCTATATTCTGTAGGAAGAAAATACATAGTCATTATTCAAAAGGTTCCAAAGTTTTTGATATCATGCAAAGTGGAAAAATACCATTGATCCATGACTTGGAAGATCAAGGTAGGTCCATTATAGTCAAAACTTTTGAGTTCCCTAGATCATGCCAAGTGCCAAAAACCCATTCACTTTGGTCTTATCAGTTGTAAATACATTATACAAGTTCTAAGTCTCTGGATTAATGAGAGTTGTCCATGTGTCATCATCTCAAAAGTTAGGGGCTTGGTGAGAGAAAGTACGCTACCAAAAGTTCTAAGTTTTTGGATTAAATAGAACTGTCCATGTGGTAGGATCTCATTAACTCAGAACTTCCCAGTGAAAAGTACATGGCAAGAACTCTATTTTTCTTAGGATTCTTGAGAGGTATCCACATGTCATCATCTTAGAAGCCCATAACCTATCAACTAAAAGGTACATAAGTAAAATACAATAATTCCCTTGAGTTTTTGAGATTGCTCCATGTGGCACCATCTTGTGCATGTGGAGCCTTCCAAGAAAGGTACATAGTTTAAATTTCAAAGATCCCTGATTCCCTAATATCATGATAGGTAGCAAGATATTATTAAGTCATGGCTTGCAGAGCATATAAAGCAGAATTATAAAGCTAAAGACCTTGAGTAAACAAGATTGAAACAAGTGTCACAATCTCGAAGATGCATGACCAAAATATAAGTGCGAGATTTGATAACTATATGAAAGCTAAATAAACAAGAAATGGACACATGCTCAAAAGTGATGATTGAGCACTTGGAATTAATGAAAAGTCACCACACAGTAGAAAAGACACCTGATAAAATTGACTTGTCAATTTCATATCAAAACAAGAAATAGAGCCAAAAGCCGTTGTTACATTAACTTCACATGAATTAAGCATTCAAATCTCAAGCTTTGAGAAACATATGTAAAAACTTGAGAACATCAAGTCACTTTCCATTAATCAACAAATTGTGAACTACAAATTCAAACCATCAAGCCTTCAAGAGCCCTATTTTTTTCCTGTTAGCAAATTTGTGAATCAATCTAGTTAAAGCTTGCTATGAATTCTACAATACAACAACCATTTCTTCCTCCCAAGAAGAAAGCCAACCTCCTTCCCAATATTCTATTACAGGGGCAACTAAGTACCTGGACAGGGTTTTTGATAGGGGTACTATTGGCTCTTCTAGCCACCTGTGGTCCTCAAACATCTGCTTACTTTGGGAGAGTAATTTTTGTAAAAAATTAGGTTAGTGCCCTTCTTTGTGTGCACCTCATGATGGCGAAGTGTTTTATAAACTAGGTATGGTTGAGTCTTATACTTGTAACTACCTTAAAGGATTTTTCCATTCTTTATCATGAGTCATGGTTGGTGAATGAGTTTCTAGGTGATTCCTCAATGCATGATTAGTGTCCTTAGGCCTTGTTTGAGTCTTGTTTCATCTAGTTAGACCTCATTGCATGCTTATATGCTTTCAAACTGGGTCAATGCATTCCTTGTTTAAGAGTATAATTCTATCATCTCATAGACAAGAACAAGGTTGTCTAAGAAGGTGAAGTTTATGAAGAAAAAAGGAAAAGGGGATCTTTATGAAGCATAATCGGATCATGAACATATCCAAAAGAGTCTCCAAAGTACCTATGAAGGTATAAAAAGGTTATAATATCATGCCATTTGAACTACTTAAGTCACTTTTGGAAGAGAGACCTTTTTTTTTCTAATGTCTTAAAGAACCTCATAATGCTAAAATACCCCATGATCTCCACTAATATGTAACAAAAGGGGTCAAAGTGCATTTAATGTCTCATTTTCCCTCCTCTCCTTGCACCTTTCATTCCCTTTTCAATGTGGGAAATTACTTGAACAAGCAAAAAACCGTTTCATTTTCAATATGAACATGCAAGTTTCATGGTTGTCAAAGCTTTTTGTAGGGTTTTTCAGGGAGAAGGAGGTCAATTCATGGACAAATACCACCAATCTCAAGCAAGAAGGTAGAAAAAGCCTTCAACATGATGATTTCTATGAGAAAAATAAGGTCATGAGTATTTTATTCAAGGGTACATAACTATACGAACATCTTCAAGCTAGAGCAAAGCCATGGAAGGTCATGCATATCATACCCAAGCCATTACATGTATCAGACAAAATATTCACACCTTGAAGAGCTCAAACAAGGGCAAAACTGTCCAAATAGCTCCTTCACAGTGCTAGAGAGGCTATTTTCTAGGACATGGCAAAAAAATTGAGAATATGCATGGTAGTGTATGACCATTAAAGAGGGAGAGTGAGGTCTTGAACAACACATCATAGGTGATACAAAAGAGAAATTTCCCCTCAACACTATCAACAATCATTAAGAAGACCAAACAAGCCTGTGAGGAACTCATTTGAATCACAATTTGTGGATAAATCTCTCTTCTGCTATTGCATGGCCAAGAATAGTTCTAGGGGAATGTGAGGGGGTATAATAGACATCGTTTGGATGCATTAGGATTTATGGAGAAGCTTCAAAATATGTCTATCCCCTCAAAAGTCCATCGATGTCTCTAAAAGCCCTAAAACCTTAAGAACATGTAGATTCATCTTTCAATATTCTAGGCTTGTTTTGATGGATTGGATGTGAAATAAGGGTTCAAACATGGTGTCTAAATCCTAAAATTACCTCCAAATAAGTGGTGAACCTTGAAAGTCTTCCTCTAAATTTTTAGATGCATTCAAGTAAATGGGGGCAAAGTTGTAATTTTGAGAAAAGATCATGTTTTCACGGCATTAAAGGAGTCTTTTCATGAAAATATAGGTTTCATTTAAATTAGATAAAACCTCTCACTTCCCAAGGTCCTTCCAAACATGATACAGACCCATTAGTTCTCAAAATTGCAAGGTTTGTAGGCTGATTTCAATCTTGGACAAACACACTAGCTTGTGCATCCATATCAGGGTTTTCAAAACACTTTGAGGTGTTAGTCACCAAGGAAAGAATATTGATCAAGTCTCAATGGTTATCCTTTATCCTTTTGAGTCATCCACAATGAGTGAAAGATGCATGTTCTTGAATATAAACCTAGTTGTAAGGTCTTAAAAGGATTAGAGTCTTGATCATCCTCAAAGAAGTCTACAAGGCATTGATGGAGAGTTGTAATAAGGTGGGAAAGTGTTTCCTTGGGGGTAGAACCTCAAACCAAGCCCAAACCTCTTATTCTTGCCCCATGCCACTTGAATAAGGATATGGACTTGGGAAAGTTATTTCCAAGGTAGATTTTTAGGGATTAGAATGGTTGTAGGCATGAGAATATCCATCTGACCTGAGGAACTTGTGTCTTGTTAAAGAGCCTACAGGAGTGTTATGTCGTGATTATGCCATCTCATGGATTGTGAAAAAAGTGACAAGAATGTTTCAAATGTTGTACAATGGTTCAAGATCCTTACTCAATATTTAGATTGGTCTTGGCATTAGATGAGATAGTTTAACATGGATTAAGGTAATTTAGCGTTGTTTAAGGTATTTTGAATAACACTAAGTTTTAATGTATATTGTATCACCTTTGTCCTAGTCATTCATTGATAAAAAACCTTATTCACAACACATGAAAGAGGTTAGATTAATCAACTAAGCCTTGTTAGAGAGAACCACACAGATTAGTCAATGTTAAGGGAGTTTCAATGTAATCCAAGATCATTCAAACATGTTACCACTCCATGAATGTTCACTTTGCAAGGTACTCAACTCATAAATTGGACTTGAAGGAGTTTTAGCAGGCTTGTGGAAGGGTGTGGTTTTTGTTTATAGGTATGGTATTAGGTATGATATAGTAATCATAATTAGGATTAATCTAAGCTCTAAACCACTCTCAATGAGGTTACAGGGTCCCAACCTTCTCGAGGAACATGCCTAGTTCTGGGTGGTGATGAGGAATTTGTTAAAGCCTAATGCTTTAAGAGTTTCAAAGCCTTGATGAAGGTGGAATGGAGTTATAATGATGAAGGGAGAGTAACAAACATGACCTCTTCTAGAAAGAAGGTAGAGTTGATCCAAATCTCAAGGTTGCAAGTGTTTGCTAACCATAATGGCAATGTTTATATGGTCAACATGAGGACCTAGAGGTTTAAAAGGTCATAATGGAGGTTTTCAATAATTTCAAGATGTTGCCTTGGAGATAGTTCGTCCAATCAAGTCTAAACCCCTCTCTTTTGCTCTTTATATTGTATAGGTAGGGGCTTTGTCTCATAGAAGGTATCTTCAAGATAGGGTACCAACCAAGAGGCCATTTTCAATGTTACTTGATGAAATATGGAGTAGAAAGATGACTTCTACAAGTTTATGAGTCAAAATAAAGGTTCCATGCATCTCATGGATCCCCATAGGTGGATAAAGAGCTAGTTAACTAGATTAACATCTCTTTTTGCATTCAATGTTACTTGAAGATGGAAATCATGTGAAGACCTATAGAGGAGTTGCAGGGATCACAAGAAGGAGATTGATCCCCCATGTACACAAAGATAATGTTCCTAAACTTTAAGCAGAGTCATAACCTTGCATCCAATCATGATGATATAGTTTAAAGTTTCCAAGATCCTTCATGTTTCTCTCCTAGATAATAATGTTTAATACATGTTTGTAATAAGATCTAGATGTAAGATCAATACAGAGGCCTTCAAGCTCTTTTAGGAACATGTAGGCCTGTAACCTAGTTTAAGAAAGGTTTATCAAGTTTTTAAGCTGATCTGGAAACTTCAAAATATGATCTAAAATTTGTAGGCCTAGTATATGATTTCCAACATTTTTGAGGTTTCCATCAAACTTACAAACCTAAAATAGAGAGTCAGGGTTCTATAAGAATGATGGGGTTGCCAAGAAGGTGTAGATATCTCCTCTTAGAGAAAAAATTTCAAACATATTGATAAGGGTTAGTGAGTGTCAATTCTAGAGTGATTGAGATTCTTGATGAGCTCCAAGTCAAGAAAGAAGAGATTCATATCATTAGCATACCTATTAAAAAGGAACAAAGTTCAAGAGATTTGTCTTGCATCTTAATGTCCCTATAACATTATCTAGCTTGAACCATGACCTAGGAGGTTATAATATGTATAAATATGGTCCTAAAACTTCATTACAGGGTCTCATCCAGAGTCTCATGGCACTTTCAAATGAACTTGTAGGTCTGTCAAGTTTTCAAGATTGGGCCATACTTCCCAAACTCCCAAGAATAGACCTAATTCTCAAACAACCTTGAGAGGATCATTAATCCTATTAGGTGTGAGGATAAATGAAGATCAAGAGGTAGAGGTGAGGTTTTTAGCATGGTGTTACAAGAATAAAAAAGTAGAATTACCTAAAGAATGAAGTTGTAGAGCTTATGTAGAATTTTGATGTTGAAGAAGTTTGGGAATAAGATCATGAACCCTCATTAGCTAATAAGTTAGCATATGTTAATATGAGGTTGTCATGGTTAAGAGGGCCCGTGAGGCAATGAGAGTCATGGTAGAATGAGTTTAAGGTGAGACAAAACCATTTTAACCTGAGATATAAACTTTGAAGAAACATCGAGCTAGTTGCAAGAGGAGAGTGGCAAACTTCAAGCACATGCCAAATTAGTTGTAAACGTGCATGAATCAAAGTGGTCATCTCATGAGGTGTAGAGGGTCTCAAAGGAACCTTTTCAAAAGTTTTTAAGTGAAAATAATCCCTAAAATCTATGAAGAATCCTTAAGAAGGTGAACGAGAGTTAGTCGATGTGCATAATTGGAGAGGTTAAATTATTAAAGCTTAGTCTAACAAATGTATAGCCTCATGTGGTTCTTATAGAAGGTGAATAGGGTCCCTAAGAGTATTATACAAGTATTATTAGGAATAATGAGAGCATAATATTCATGAACCATCATTAAGAGGGTAGACCACCCCTAAACCCTTACTAAACCCCATGGTCTATATTTTGAGCTCTTTGATATGTTTCAAAAGGACTGAAGGTTTTAAACACTTAAGGATGGTATTTCAAACTCCCAATACACATTCAAATTCCTAATTAAGTTGTCAAACTTTGAAAAAGATTAAAATGAAGGTACAGGTCTGTAAATCAATTGGTAAGCTTTTCTAGGCCAATCTAGATGGTCTTTAATGGGACATACAAGTCAGTGTCATACTTGAGTGTGGTTCTTGAGAGGTTTTTTTCCATGTTCAAGATAAGAAATAAGGCTTCCTAATCCTATACACCTTCATCAGGGTCTAACATAGAATAGTCCTACATGGTGAAGAAAGAAAAAGGGGTATAAGACTCAAACATTATCTTAAGTCTTGAGCTTGAGAAGAAAGATTGTAGGTCTGAAAATAAACCACAAATGGAAGGACACCTAACAAATATCCATGCAAGGTTGAAGCGATGGAAGAGAGAGTCATGAGTCCTATAAGACTCAACACATAGGTTTATAGATGCCTTGACCTTTAAGACCTATCAAGCAATCATTTTGACAAGAAAATAGAAGATTTAAGAACCTCTAAATCAAGGTTTCAAGTTATGAATGAAGAATCAGGTCTCTAAGGAACTTTTGCAAGCTTATCAAGAAGATGGGAGTACAAGGTAAAAATGATCAATTTTAGAAATGTAATATCAGAAATCCTAAGGAGTATCAACCCTTCTCTTCTTCTTGAAAATAATTAGGGTGGACTATAAAATGACTTTCAATTCGAGTGGGATAATAAAAATGGTCAAACATGACATGAGGCAGGCTTGAGGATATTCAAGACTATAATGGAGAATCAATGCATTAAGGAGGTGATCCATTAGTATATGTCTTCTCATAAAATGTTCATTCATGTATGAAAACCATGATTTAATCCTTGAAATGGTGTTGTAAATTGCCTAAAAAGGTGTAACTCCCACGAGGTCAAGTGCTGGTGAGCCCAAGTCAACCATGCAACTGACTTTTGCATGCAAAAGGAAGTGAAAATGAGGTGTGTTAAATCTAGAGGCATGAGTTTTAGGAGTTAATGCACAATCATTTTCCCTCAAGCTACCAAAGAAGGACAAATTTGGAAAAATCAAGGCCTCTCCTCCACTCCTACGCCACTTTCTTCAAGGCATCTTCATCATGGCAGGTATGAGGGCATTGGAAAAGATATTATGGTTTGATTTTTAGTTGTCTTCTTTTCATGAATAGGCTGAATATGACTATAACAACTGCATTTATGCAACTTGGTAGTGCATTTCTATTGCTTTTATTATAAAAAGTGTTGAGGATGCCTCTCATTGTATCCCTCCTTTGGGTATGACAAGATGTTGCCCACTTGTATTAATAGCTTTTTAAGCCTTTTGCATCAATATAAAACTGAAATTTACCTTCTTCATGATGATATTCTTGTGTTTTTTGATACTTATTTGATCTACATTTGTGGTGGAAATCTTTCTCCCTCTTGTATGTCCTTTGTTCTTCACCTTGCTATCAATATGCTAAATTTGTATAGGTCATTTGTGTTGAAGTTTCCCATGTTAGTGGATTTTTGTTAAAAATAACTATTTGTGTTTCATATAGGGCCTCTTAATTATCTCTTCAAGTCCTACTCATAGAATCATAACCTCCATGTGAAACACTGATGCATGAAGAGCCTAATTTTAAGAGTGTGTAAGGAAATTTTACTCCATATTGAGTCTTATAGTGTTGTTTAAAATCTTGTATATGGCACATAACATCATTGGTGCATCACCTCTCTTAGGTCTTAGGTTCAATTTATGTTTTCTTTCTCCCTTTTCCTTGAAATTGCACTAGTGTTAGTGTTAGTTTAGGTGATTCATAAAGGAAGCCATCCTTATCTGGAGGTTCAATCCAAACATAGGTAACCCAAAACCTTGGAGTGATCCCATTGTATCAATTGGAAGGAGAATTCCTAAAATTACTTCTCCAAAGGGTGTATTTCAAACAAATAACATGTGCTACCATTTACCCATTACTTGGCTCTCTAAGATGAAATCAAAGGCATCAATCCATATTTAGCCAATGATTGGCTAGATGAGAACACAAATAGATATGTGGATGATTTGATACCAATTAAATTAATGGGTTTACATAATGCAACAACAAAATTTGAGGTAATGTCATGCATTAACTTATTCTTCAATGGTGTTATTACTTGAGACTATTTTCACTTAAGACTTTATAGAAATGTGGTCGCTTACATATATGGGCATGATTTTGAGAAGTATTTGTGATTCTTAGCACTTGGAATGACTTACAACTAGGTCACAACCAATGCCTTGTTATACCACAATATAGTCAAGGGAAAACTCAAGCAGTGACTGGTGCAGGGTGAAAAATTAAACATTCGAGGGACTATTTATTTGATGCCCATAATTAAATTTAGGTTAGACATTAGTATAGCCATGGCCTTATTGAACATGTTATATGGGTTTTATAGCATCACCTACATACAGGAGGTGTGGGTCCCCTTGCTGGATATAATTCTAACCTCTAAGAAAATTGTGCCACTTGGAGAGGTTATTAGCATCCAACTCAAGGCACAAATGTTAAAATTTGATGAAAGGCCATCTGATGACAACTTTTACATGATGTCATATGTAGTAGATGCAATCATGGGGATAATTCACATGACCTATGTGCAATCTTGGGATCCATCCATGTAACATATGAACAATAGGGTCTGTGATGACTTCTCTCTACTCCATGCCTATCAATTCGGGATGGAAATAAAGAAGATTATAGTAAAAGTATACCCTTTGGTATATCAAGCCATTTATGGGCACTCCATTTCAAGGCTTTCAAAGAACATAAGGAAAACCACTGTAAATATGGGATATTATTGGTACTATCCTAACTTTACTATAATCATGATAGAGGGAACCAAGGTTGCTCCTCTAAATCTCCCTTATTTTGTTCCTAACAAAGTTGTAGAGTAGGAAATATATTTCTAAATTTATAACAATGTAGATGAGGATCTAACTAACAAACATCAAGGGTACTATCATAAGACACCTCTAAGCATTAGACAAATTAAATATTCATTGAGGAGGCACCTCCACTTAGTTGGGAAGATCAAGGTTCACTATAGTCTAAGTCAAGCATAATTTAGAGATTAGGACCCCAAGAACAAAGTGAGGCAATAGCTCAATGACCTTATAAAAAGGGGGTCCACATTCCTTATGACCATAGGAGCTATGAGCATAACCTAATTTTTATTAATGTTGTAGATGATTATGAGGTTATACTCAGATGACTTAACATATAATGCCTATGGTGGTATCACAATTTGTTCAATATGATCCTTCGATCACAAGAGAACAAATGAGATAGTGGAGGAGGCAAATAAAGTTGTGAGTCATCAATGGCCCCAATTACATGCTCAATTATCATTCAATCATGATCATCCATTCTCTCCACAAAAAATAGAAGTTGGCCCATCAAAGGAAAGTGCCCCTCAAAGGGAGGTAGATCCCAGGATAAGAAGGAACATTCTTAAGGGACTTCTAATTCCCCATCCAAAAATTACAGTGCAATCTCCTATAATAATTACAAGAGATTCATCTCATATAAGTCAACAAGAAACATTATTTTCTTTGGAACCATTTCCCCCATTGACTATTGTCTAATTGGTAAGTCTGCCTTTGTTTTTGCAAAGTTATTTTGCATCAATACCTCCATCTTCTCCACTCATACTTCTTACAATTCTAGTGCTTTATTCTCCTTTTTATATTACCATTTCTACTACACTTCCACCTTCCAATGATGAAGTCCCTTCATTCCCCAATCCATCCACTTTAGATAAAATCCATATAACTACTAGGCCATCCATTGCCAATTATAAAAGGAAGCCCATGACTCTTCCAATTTCACCTATGAATATACAATTAGTATAGAGACTAATTGAATATCAATTTTCAAAAGGGGTCCTCTATATGAAGAATCAAAGGAAAAGGAGGAATCAAAATCAAGAGTAAAATAAATAGAGCCTATCTAAGTGTTGGATAGTGATGAAGAAGATGAAAGGTGGGGAACTGAAGAGGAGTGGGTTTCAGGAGAAGATACAAAGCTTGAGGAAGAAACAAATTTATCTGAAGAAATTGATGAAGAATAATCTCAAGATATAAAGATATTGGAAGAGGAAGGAGGATTGGAAAAAGAGAAGGATGACTTGACATACATCAAGTTATTAGTGGAAGACAGGGTGTTAAGTTTAGATGTAAAATCCATGTGGAGATAAGCCCCTACTTTGGGATTTACTAAAGCACCTACAACAACTCCTAACCCTTATTCTAAAACTTTTGTGTCAATATCATCTATTCCAATGGAAGTACTGGCTTCCAGCCAAAGTTTAGATATCTTTAATAATGAAGAAAGGCAAGATTTAAACAAGGTAGTGTCTTCCCTTGCTTCTTCCATTATAGAAGTAGATTCTCATGTGATTACTTTTCCATCTACTAGTTTGGTTGCTACCACATTCTCTCTTTATGACTCATTACAAGAATATTTTTTAAAGACCAATTCATTATATCCCAATGATTGTGCTGAGGAAGGGGAGAAATAAGTTTTTGATTCTTTAGATTATTTTATTCATTCAACCATGACCCTAATAATGGCCAAACCCTAGGACCATAAGAAGAAGGTTCATTTTAAGGATTTAGTAACTATCTTCATTTTCTATCCCTGAGCTCCATAGATGCCATCCACATAGTTAGAATTATGTATTTCCCAATCCACTCCAACTGAGTGTTCTATAATTACTGGCACAATAACCTTTGGGTAGATGATATATGTAATAGAAACTACACCCTAGAGGATTACCTCAGAATGGAGCAGGGTCACTCCTCCACTTCCTCAAATTTCTATCCAAATAAGTGCGTCCATGATCCCACCAATTTTCATACCTCCTTCCACTCTTCCAAAAACCACTCAACCAAAATAATAGGAAGAGTTCATTATCCCTGATAGGGTTAAGGAGTCTCAAGAGAGGAATAAGGATAGGTTGGGCTGGTCTTCATTGAATTTCCCACAATAAGTACTCATTTTGACGAGAAGAGTGGTATAATCCAAAGAGTGAGGAAGAGGAAGGAAATAAACAACAACATAGGGGAGTATGTAATGTTGGATCAAAGGGAAAATTTATACCCTTTAGCTAAGAAATGAAAGAATAATCTGAATTACCCCTCCAATTATACATAGGACTTTTGTTCTTTTGTAGACACAACATGGGAGGTGATGAAGGAGATGTAAATAAGTTAGGAGAAGGCTAAATAAAGACTTCTATAGTAGCAGATCATTTAGGATCCTAGAGAGTTTGTAGATAATACCCAAAGTGCATCCACCAGGCTATATGATATTTTGAAAACAATTAGGACTTCTAGGGATGAATCACAACCTGAAAGGGGGAGAGTAATAAAATTTTGAAACCAACTGAAATATATTGAGGAGGCTCAATTTCTTGGTTTAATGAGCAAAAAATGACACATATAGTCATTTTAATTTAATGAATATCTAGGAGGTAGTTTAGGTTTTGAATTATGTAATTCCAAAGAGAGATGGTACCTTTTATTGGCATACTTAGATGAAAGTTTTGGTATCCCAAATCGTAGGCTAGGAAAAGAAGGCCATAGAGATTTTTAAGGATATGAGGGTCATAGATGTGATAACCTACATAGGGTAGTTGATAAATAAGCCCAATTTGGATGCACTTCTTAAAGCAACTGTCAATAGTTTCAAAGCGGTTCTTGAGGGCCTTGCATACCAAACTAGTAAAGAAATCTTACATCTCATCAAATTTGCCAAGGATAGAGTGACTAAGGTAGAGACACTTAGATTTTAATTTAGAGCCTCTAGAGCTAAGCATAAAAAGGTTGATAGGGGAAGTTGGCAAAATATTTAAGTGTTTTATGCTCAATTTTGATATTATTAACAAAGTATTCAAGGTCATTTATGCACTATTCAAAAAATTGAAGTCTACTAAGGAGGCTACCAAGACAATGTGTAGTGTTTAGCCAATGCCAAAAATGATAATTCAACCTCAAGGGACATTTCATCATGCAGTGGCTATTCCTTTGCAACATATTGGGATTTCATCAACAATAATGGAGACCAGTTCTTCTCAGCTAATACATCCTACTAATTTAGTTGCCACGTCAAGTACACAATCTCCTTCTTCTTCAAGTAGTGCCAAGAATGCACTATAGTTAGAAATGAATATATGTATTTGCATTTATCCTATTATTATGAAGACTCATGTTTGAATTCTATTTTGGGCATGTATATGTTTATGTTATAATTATGTAATTCAGATCTTTTATTTTATTTGTGTCTTGGACATGCATAGTGTGTATGAGTTCTAAAATTGAAATTATAAATTTAGACTTTGCTTGGAGGATGAGACAACCCCTTCCCAAGATTTATATATAATTGTATCCTCTCGATTCTAAAGAGAGGATAATTTTGTCTATTGAGATAAATAAGAAATCCTACATGTTATTTTACAATTTGTCTTGATATACAAATCTTGTTCTTTTCTAAAATTGTGAGTCATTTAAGAAGTTCTGTTATTATTGTATTTTATTCTTTGGGTTGTGTAGAAGTGTTCTTTGAATACAATTATTCATATTGTGCACTAGATAATTTGAATGATTTTAGTTTAATAATCACAATGTCCCTTATAGATGTGTAATTGAAATATTACAAATGCAACAACCTTTGATTATGTGCACTAAAGTTCATTGTATTTTGTTTCTTTAGATTTTTAACTATGTTTGACTATCTATGTGCTAACATTAACTTATAATGAGCATTGATTTCCTTATTAATTGTCCAACCCCTAGTTCAAGATCCAATTTAGAAGGGTGGCATATTATTTTAGTTCACAAATCTTCTTTTTTGCCCTGCCCTTTTTTTGAGTTTGTTTTGATTTTGCCCACCTTAGGTTAGATTCACCATCCATCCATCCATCCATCTCAAATAGGTCTAAACTCACATCATATATGATCCATCTGAGGTAAACAACTACTCCGCTCACTACCATTTCACCACCAAGTTGTTTACAAAACCCAATACCCTGTAACTCTTGCATTAGAGTGAATATTTTTCATTGATCCTAAAATGTTAAAGGCTACCTACTAAGGTTCCCTTGGTGTACATAAAATATAAATCAACATGAATTTATTTGGTGTTATAATGAGGGTACATTTTCATTTCTTTGAAGATATCACCTAAGTTGTATTGGATATACCCAAAAAACTAACAAGGTCCACCTCATATACTAGCTTGCTATTCCCACCCTTGGAGATCCATAGAAAGTTAGGTTAGATAGTGGTGTCTTAAGAGGACCCCAAACCTGATCCTTCTACCTAATCAAAAGATCCTATTTTCCTCCACATATGATGGTTCTAGCTTGGTTAGCTGGATTTGCCATTACTATCCCTAGAGAAGTGCATGATTTACCTAGAAACCCTAAAAAGTACCTTCGTTCCTTCAGGAGGTAGGACAATTAAAGAACACATAAAATATTTTAAGAATGCTTTAGGGATACTAAATGTAACCCATAAAGATGTGGCATGCAAACTCTTCCCTTTTACCTTGCAAGATGTCGCTTATGACTGGTTCCATAATATTCTAAAAAAATCATTTAAATCTTGGAACTAATGTTAAAAAACTTTCTTAGCATAGTCTAGATAGGTCACTAGCCCAAGTGTTACATAGAAACACTTTATAAGCATGAGGAGAGAACCCAATGAACCAATTAGATCATTTAATGCTCGATTCCAAAATATGTATAGTTGAGTTTAAATGAAATATAAACCCAATGAGGTGTTAATGCTTGAAATATATAAGACCGCTTTAGATTCTATGACAACTATTTTTATTCGTAGAGGGCCTAATATTACTATAATGCCATTGGCCTATGCTGAGGATAGTAACATTGATCAAAATTTGAATCCCTAGTTACAAGCCTTAGCTCCACCCAATATTGGTCCTAATTTTCTAGCTTTCAACCCCATTATAAATGTTAATCAAAATGTTATGGCTCAAAATCAAAACCAAGTATATACATAATTGCCTTTGGCCTATGCTCTACCTAACCATCATCTTAGTTTTTTGAATAGTCCTATGTCTCTATATAATCAACAAAATCAAAGTCACTCTTTGATACTAATTAATATTGCTACTTCACAAGGTTTTGCTTCTGATTTTACAAAAGTAGAATTGGATATTATCCAAAGAATGGTGCAAAAGCATAGTAATGAGTTTTTGATCATGTAGAAGCTGATGGAAAACACTATGGGGTAGAATAAATTTTTTACATATCAAAGGTACAACATACCTTTCAATATATTTATAAATAACATTGAACAATAGTCACCTAAGAAGGTGCCTGAGATAAACATCATATAAGCTACATTGCCTAGTTGGTGTTGAGTCTATAACACAACACAACATGGTGAAATAGATTGTAAAGACTTTTGCACCCCTTTGATATTTTCTAGAAGGAAATTGACATACAAAAAAGATTTGAAAATCATCCAGAGCCGTCTTCTTTCCAGAGCCGTCTTTTTCTACTACTTTATGTCCTTCCAACATAATGATGGTCTTTAAAACATATGAATTTCCATTTTGAATGAAAGATGAGAATGAACCTAGAGATAATACAAATGAAATTCATTCCTTTCAACAATTCTAAAATAACAACTATAACTTGAGGAATAAACAACCTACTACCACTTTGACGCCTTTAAACAATAGTGTTACTACTCCAAATCCTAAGGCAAACAATAATCCCCCCTCCAAAAGGGAATGATTAGCTACGAAGTAAAAAGTTGTAGAATAAAGGAGGACACAATATAGCAAAATACATCGTAAAGAATATTAAAACAAAAATTAGTTTTCATGAGCTAGCTCATATTATTGAATAGAGAAAACCATTGCTCAAAGCCTTGACTAGGAGACCATCCACTGACAAATCAAAAGCTGTACATAGACATATGGTCATTTACAAGGACAAGCCTAAGGTACCACCTTTTTTATTTTTTCTTCATAATGTTAAAAAAAAATGTGCATAATTGTTTAGTTGACTTAGGTGCCTCAACCAATGTGATGCCTATAACTATATGTAAGAAACTAGGTTTGACCCATGATAAATATAAAAGAGTGGTCCTATAACTAGACAAGTCCTTTGTACCATGTGTAGATTAGGAATCTAAGAGAGGTTCATCAATTGTTAGTGAAATAAAAAAAAAAATTGAAGACATGTTTTTTTAAGCCTAATCCCTAGGTTGAACTATGTGATTGACAAACAAGAAATGCAAATTGGAAGGATAAAAATAACACTTTTACCTCCCTTTAAGATATGCTTGAAAATCGGTCTAAAATGATTGAACTCAGCTTGTATATGTAGAAGTCTTCGTCGATGAATTAATCCTTATGTGGGGATCTTATCTACTTGTCTACACTTGGTCTTGGCATTAGAGAGAAAATTGATGAAACTTTTTGGAATAATCCAACGGAGAAAGTTTAAATTAGGAAGTTTGTCTATAATGGTCAATTAGCCTTGTATTTATATACTAGGTAAAATAATGAGGACCATTCATCTAAAGATTAGGATCAAGGGCCCAAAATGGCTCCTACATCTCCATGATGAGGAACATGGGGCATGTTAGAAGAAGATAAGCTTTGTAAGAAGGGATGAACTTTGTAATAAGGGATAAACTTTGTAAGAAGGGATAACCTTTGTAAGAAGAAGTGGGCCTTGTCATTTGATTTGAAAATTAAATTGGCAAGTTGTTTGGATGATGAGGATAAATATGAATATTGATTTTCCTATATATGTAATATGTGCATTTCATGTAACCTTATTTATAGAATAATATTAGCTAATTAATTACTCTTAATTAACTAATGTAATGTGACATGAATTGGATAGGATAGGATGTGATAATAAAATAATTTAGTTAATTGATTGGAGGGTCATTTGAAAACAAGGTACCAAGTTTTGGTACTTTTTAGTAAATTGAGTAATTTGATGCAGTGCACTACCTCAATTAGGGATGTACCAATGTGTCAAAAAATACATAATCAAAAGTCTGGGGGAATTGGGTTGATTTAATAATCTTTAGCTAAATTTGCATTTTATTACAAAAATATTCTTTGATCATAGTTAGACATGGAAGTGGTGAAAATCAAGTGTCTACATTTTGCCCCTATTTGAGACGACATTGTGAGACACTAGGCACATTAACATATTTTAAAAAAATGAAAAAGTCATTTAAGAAGAAATTTGGTAATTCTTGAAGAATGATGTCTTCACTCTTCACATTTTGATAAAAATACAAGTCAATGACTTGAATTGATACCTCAAAGGACGCTTGATTATCCCTGGATACCCCCTCACGGGAATGGTCCTGGAAGAAAGTAAAATGGATGGGCCCTCGAAATGAAGAAAAAGTCCTATTTCTAGGAAAAAAAGGTTGAGAAAAATAAGAATGTTTAAGAAAATGGCTAAAGGGGCTAGAAATGGGCCTTCGAGGAAGAATAGAATGGTTTGAGATTACTCTATGGATTCAAAATGTGATCATGCTTAAGAAATATTTATGACTTTTTATATATGCTCATTTGTTGATATATATCATGAGTAGCATATAAATTAGTCATGGGATTTAGTGATTTGTTTTTAGGATAATAGACAAGGAGATCCTTTGATGAAACATTACCGAGTAGACTTTATCACTTGATTTTTTATGTAGCACCTAATGGTATGCACCATGATAGAAAACACCATGATGACCATACCACAATGTGCATAAGGACTAACCCATGATCTAATAGACGATTGAAAACAACATACCAATGATAAAAACTATGATGAAAATGTTGATAGATGCTAATGATGACCCTAATGGTATAATGGACTAAGTTGAGGTGACAACTTAAAAAGGAAACAAACAAACAAATAAGCAAACACACACACATAAACTTGAAAATAAAAGAAACAAAAAGCATCTTGTTGTTTAACCAAGTCCAAATCCACGTGTGAATGGTCAATGATAATGATAAATGGATGGTGCCCCCAAGTAAGGATACATGTAAGGGAAAGACACATTTCTAGGTGGTAAAAATAATTAGAACCAATAATGAGTCTACCCCAGTAGGGTAGATTTAGGAAGGACACATCTCAATAATGGTTTAGGACCTAAAAGGATTGGATTAAGTATTTTGATTGGATTCAAGACAAGATAAATGTTTTAAAATTTTGTGGCTTTATATATCTTATGAAGATTGTAAGCCTGTTATGATTTTTTGGATTTTTGGAATATTTGAATGTTTTTGGGTTTTTGGCATCTCAACTCAATGGAGGATTATGAGATGCAAAATGTTTTAATTTAAAAATGATGAGAGCGTAAGAAAACTCTATGGACCTATAATTTCCCCTAAAAAATGATACATGTAAGGAATAAATGAGGGAAATGATGTATCCCTTGGAAAATTTAAAGGGTTGAAGGGGATGGGGTGAAATTGAGATAGATAAGCTAGAGTTAACATTTAGATGAATAGTAGTAAGTCAGTGTAATAATCCCACATTTGGTAGGATTAGTGAGTATTGAATGATAAGTTAGGATAAATAAGAGCCTATAACAATGTTAAGGCACCAAAAATTAAACTTGATGTAACCTACTCAAAGGAAGGGTTCCTTCATGAGGAGGCTATGGATTCTAAAATTGTGTGAGGGAATAAGTAAAGTGGTAGCAGTTATCGCTATGAATTTAGTTTTATGAGATGGCTATCTATTAATATTTTTAGAGCCTTTTTAACAAAATACCATCATTTATACAAGTTGATTTTCATGGGTTATATTTGAGTAGATACCTATAAAGATTTTATCTGAAGGTTTTACAGATTCTATTTGGTAAAATACCATCATCATGGTGAGCTAAAATGCACTGACTACACCTAAGTTAAGAACTATAGATTATTTCTTTGCAAAAGGCTATCATGTCTACATCTTATGCCCTTTTATCTTGGTATCAATAATCTATGGGATTCATCAAGGAAATCCATGCCACCATGAATCTCAATGACCTAGGATGAGATTTTGGGACTACCATTCAGAGAATGTGAGGGAGTTGCAACAACTATTCAATAAGCCACCAACCCCATAAGGATCTTGAGATGCGATTCTACTATTAAAAGGAAAACCCTGTATGTAAGTTGTATAAAGAAATACATGATGCATATAGTCATGATGATGTAGAAAAGAATACAATACATTGATTGAGATTCAACGTACTGTAATAAGGATGATCATGATGTGAATGGATAAATAATGAGTGTGACCACTCATAATTATTATTATTAGGATGACCATTTAACTAAGGGTTACATGTCCACACTATAAGGTGAGTGTATGCAACCTTTATGAGTGGCATGAATGCTCTATGAAGTACATGATGTCATGGGACCCGTTTAGTCGATGGAGTGGATTATGTGTCATTAAAGAATAATAATTATGTGGGATATATAACCTATCAACCAAAGAGCAAGTGTGTAATGTGTTTTATGTAATTAATTGATGATACTGGTAGTGATTTTTTATGGTCTTGACATAGCATGAAAGCATGAAGGTTGAGATGAAATAGAATGGAATAAATGGGAACTTAGGTGGGGATGATTGACAACCACCACCATATGTTATGATCTACAATGTGAATGTGTAGATCTTTTAGAAGCTTCATCGAGTGATGGACCTGATAGAAGAAATACTATAGAAATAGTACTTAACAGAGCCTCAACCTCTACCTTGATGAATAAGGCACAAGTTTTATTACACAAGATGTTGAATGAGGGAGCATAATGTGAGGCCTAGAGAAAATGAATAGTGGTTGAGTTGTCATGGAGGAACTCCTCATTGTTTGTGGGGATGCATGATGAATCGATGACATATTTTATTCATGTAGACTCATCATAATGAGCAGATGAATGTAAGGTTTGCATCGACAAAGAATGGTGAAAATTAGAGAGTTGGGTATGAGTCTCTACCCAAGATGATGCATACAAATATTAAGAGCATAATGCATCTACCAATAACCACTGATGTGGTGAGGAATGTGGATAAGGTAGTGTAACCTATAGTTGTGTGTGGTTACTATAAGGAAACTAGCCATGCAAGCCAAACGTGCTTGAGAAGGAATGCCTCTCATGCCAATTAAGTAGGAAATTGGTAAGGATGATGAATTGAGTTTAATCCAAAGTTTTTGGATAATCAACCTGATGCTGAGAGAACGAACAGATCGAGACACAACACCTAAGGTGGAAATACATCAACTGACCATTTACTATGTGAACTTGTATGCCATGAGGTAATATGTTTGCAATTATTTATAATAGTTTCTAGTGTTTAAACCAACTCATATGTGTTGTGTGATTCCTCACTCTTTAAATAAAATAAAAGAGCATTTGTTTTTTATGAGTTTCACACAAGCTTATAATGATTTTAAAATTTATGTTTGTATGTCATATTTTTTATTGTCTGGAATGATGTATGATAACATGATTTGAATAGATTAGGTAGGAGTATGGAAGGATAAAGAGAGAGTGTGACTGAATTAACCCTAGGGGCCCCATGCCCTCGAGCGTTGTCTACATAGTCTAAACATTTTTTCCATGGAAAATAGTGAAAATGCCCATGAGAATGGGGATAGACTTCATGCCACATGTAGTTCTCCCAGAAGAGGGGAGAAGAGAAAGTTAATATATGTTGTTCATTAGCCCACCAATTTTAAATGCATAATGCCCATTTCATCAATGGTTAGGAAAAATATAATAGATAAATGTTCATAGTGCACTAATTTCAAATGTATAATGCCCAATGCATTTAGGAGTAGCAATATGATGTGATTTACAAAATGACGAGTGTGTGAAGAGACAATGATACTCAAAATAATGAGAGTGTAAAGGTGATTGTAAAATGGTGAGAATTTAAATGGTGCTCATAAAATTTTGAAAGTGTGGAGGTGATCTTAACATGGTGAGAGCATAAAGGTGCTTAAAAAATGGCGAGAACATAAATGTGATCATAAAATAGTGAGAGCGTAATGGTTCTCATAAAATGATAAGAGTGTAAAGGTGCTCGTAAAATAATGAGAGCGTAAAAGTGCTCAAAAAATAATGAGAGCATAGTATTAAGGATATTAGGGGAAAATAAAGTGAGATTGAAAAATGAAAAGTGTGACTGAGCTGACTTGAGATGCCCCATATCCAAACGCTGCCTATATAGTCTGTGTGGACATCAGACCAATGTAGTTCTCCTAGAAATGGGAAGATAATGAATGGCATGACAATGATGATTACAAATGAAGAGGATTTGATAAGAGTCTCCTTAGAAAAATTTTGGGCTATAAATCTCTCTTTGAAGTTGTAATCTAATTTTGTCAATTTTATAAAAATTTTAGGGGTTTTTAAGTTTTTAAAATTTTAGGGTTTTTGGCATCTCAACTCAATGGAGGATTACAAGGTGTAGAACGGTTTAAATCACAAAAAGGTTAGAACATGGATCAAATTACTCATAAAATGGTGAGAGCATGACTTATATTGATCACAAAATGGTGAGAGCATGGAAAAAGGGTGATCGAGTTGACCTTAGAAACTGAGCGCTGCCTACATAGTTCAAAATAGACCTCAGGTCAATGTAGTTCAACCCTAGCAAAAACTAATACGAATCAACAACAGGGTTGAAAACATGAGTGGCACATGAACATAATAAATGGTATAAGATTAAATCAAGAGCTAAAATATGTAGTTTCAAAGACCATCACTCAGGTGAATCATGCATAAGCTACTTTGAGATATTGTTCATCCTAAATATGTTGATGGTGACCAAATATGAACAATCTACTAAAAATTTCTCTAACATCTGGCATCTAGAACCATCTACTGCATTAATAAATTGAAATCAAGATTAATAATGGTAATAGGATAAGGGAATAAGATCTAGATAGATTGAGTCAATGGGAAATGGGATAAAAGGCAAGTGGTTTCAAGTAATGCTCTGAAGAAGGGGTCCTCATAGACAATATTTAAGCAAGTCAAGTGTAAAATTTTTTGAAATGAAAAATATTCATGGGCTCATCCAAATCTTCTCCATCTAGTGTGGCCAATATGTATCCTCTAGATCCATAATTTGTTGTGATGATGATTGGGCCTAACCAATTAGTCTCAAACTTACCCTTCTTTTCATGGGGGGTATTGGTATTCTTTTGATTTTCATTTAGAACTAGGTATCCAAGTTCAAAGTCTATGAGCTTGATGTGTTTGTTTTAGTTACACCACAACCTATTCTGATAGGCCTAAAAATTGTTCAAAGAAGCTACATATTTTTCATCAAGTAGGTATAATTTGTGCAGCTGAGAAACTTTGTATTCTTCTTCACCAATGATGTTCTTAAGTGAAATGTGCAAATAAGGTAACTCGATCTTGATAGGGAGAATAAATTTCATACAATAAAAAAGGGAGTATGGTGTGGCTCCTGTTTGGGTGCGAGTATTAGTACGATATGCCTAGAGGGTGAGAAATAGTTACAAATGTCAATCACAACCAAAAACATTAACTATCTTTTTAAGGATTTGGATCAAGGTTTTGTTAAATGTTTTAGCTTGGCCATTGATTTGAGGAAAATACGTAGTGTAAAAGTGTTGTGTAATTTGGTATTTTACACAGAGGGCTTTGGCATCCTTATTCTTGAAGGAGCCATCATTATCAAAAATGAGATAAGAGGGAATGCCAAAATGGAAAATGAGACAATTGAGGATGAATTTGGTTATATAATTACCTATTACATAAGTTAGGGGAATGGATTCAACCCACTTAGTAAATTATTTAGTGGTAATAAGGATATGTTTATGGTCGTATGATAAAGTCATCTTGATTTTCCTTATGAGATCTAGTCCCCATGTGGAAAATGGCCATGGTGTAGTGAGTGGTTGAAGTGGTAAAGCTGGTGCATGAATGAAATTGGCATGCTTTGACAATCCACACACTTTTTTACATATGCACATGGATTAACTTCCATAACAAGCTGATAATACCTTGTATGCAAGAGTTTCTTGGCAAGGACCACCCCACCATTGTTGACCCCAAAATCCCCTTCATGTAATTTTTAAAGCACTAATCTGGGTTATGCCAAAGCTAAACAATGAATTAGAGTTTCATCATATCCTATATGATAGTGAGTGACAATGATAATGGTATAATGAGAAGTAGAATGGATGCATTCTTTTTATTTTTTATGAGAAAGGTTGTAAGGATTAATGTTATCATGGAAAGTAGGCATATATGTTGGAGTACCAAGGGTAGTTGGGACCAAAAATATCACATACCATTTTAGATTTTGATCATTCATGAGTTGGATATAAAATATGTTCAATAATAAATTGGTAATCAATAGCATGATTTACAATTGTTATGAGGGAACCAATTGTTATCATTACATCAATAGTTTTGTTATTGGCTCTTGGAATTTGTTCAAATTGATTGTGTTCAAAGCTTTGTTTAAGACGGTCCACCATGTTCTTGTAAGGATTAAATTCATCATCTTTCATTTAGTATTTCTCTAACATTTGGTTAATAATTAGTTGAGAATAACCATGAACATGCAAATATTTGATGTTCCATTTTACTACTAGATGAAGCCGTGCAATGAGTGTTTCATATTCTACAATATTGTTGGTACAAGTGAAACCAATATGAAATATCTTGGGAATGAGATCTCCCTATGGCATAAAAAATAGAATACTAGATCTTGATCCATGAGAAGTGTTGGAGCCATCAAAATAAAGGGTCTAGTATTGAGGCAAAAAATAAGTGTCATCGAGAGTCATGATCAACTCATCAGGAAAAGTAAAGATAAGATTAGTGGCTTGGTATCTGATAAGGGTGCTTCAACAAGTTGATCTACAACTGCTTATCCTTTGATGGCCTTTTGATGAACATATTAAATTTAAAATTTTCTCAATATCATGATCCACTTAGCCATATGACTAGTCAAAGTTGTCTTGGAAAGGATATCTTTGAGTAGGTTCACTTTGGTAATGACAATGGTCTTGTTATTGAGCATATAATGGTACAAATTTTGGGCTACAAATACCATAGATATATAGGGATTGTCAATGGAGCTTTATTGATGTTCTTAGGAAACTAATGCGTGACTTAAATAGTATACTTCTCTTTTTTTCCCCTGATCATTGTGTTGTGCCAAGAGTGGCCCCAAGGCACAATTGGCTGCTGAGATATATAAAAGCAATAAATTTCCAAGTTTAGGTAGAGATAAAATATGTGGATTGACCATACATTATTTTAATTATTCAAAGACCTATTGACATTATGCATTCCATGATAATGTGGTGCATTTCTTTAGAATATGGGTGAAGGGATGGCATCTATCTACCAACTAAGAAATGAATCATCTGATAGATTAGATTTTGCCCTGTAGGATATGGAGTTGTTTGAGATTTGAAGGTGGAGGCATTTATTTAATGACCATAACCTTGGTTGGATCAAATTCAATGAGTCGATGGGAGACAATGAAACCTAATAATTTGCTTGAAGTGACACCAAAGACACACTTTTTAGGATTAAGATTGACCTTATATTCACAAAGTCATTCAGAGATCTTTCATAATATGTCTAGATGTCCTACTTTGGGCTTGGATTCACCCAATATATCATCCACATAATCTTAAAAAATGTCATGCATCATGTCATGGAAAATGATAGTCATGGCACACTAGTATGTGACACCAGCATTCTTGAGGCCAAATGACATCACTTGATAAAAAAATGTTCCCCATGGAGTGGTGAATGGTGTCTTATGTTGGTCTTTTGGTGTAATTTTAATCTGATTGTGTCCTGAAAAGCCATCCATAAGAGATAACATCTCATACTTGGTCATAAGATCTATAATCATATCAATATTTGGCAAAGGAAAATCATCCTTTAGGCATGCTTTATTGATATCTCAGAAGTCGGTACATAATATGATTCCTTGGGGCTTCTTGTTGATTGGGACTATATAGGATATCTATTGAACAATCATTAGGAAAATACACCTTACTTACAATAGTTTATACAATTATTTTTAAATAATAATGGCTATGCGAGGGTGCATTTTTATCAACTTTTGTTTAATCAACTTAGCATCAAGGTGTATAACAAGGCGATGTATAAACAAGGTAGGGTTCAACCTTGACATATCTGAATAACACCATATAAAAATATCAATAAACTCCTAAAGGAGGGTAGTAAGGACTTCATGTTCCTCTTTAGTGAGGTACATTCTAAGTTTGATCCATTTGGGATCAACATGTGTTCCAATGTTAACTTCAATGGTATCCTCCACAAACAGTGTGGAACCATCTTATAAAAAAGTCAACAAATTGATACAATGGATTTCATCTTTGTTTGGTGGGTTGACTGGCTCATCAAGTTATCCCAAGTAGGAAGATTCTGAATCACCAAGATTTGGCAAAGCCTATTTAACAAAGACATGTGGACAATCTTGAACTAGTTGATCAAATGTTCATTGATGTTTTGAACTGATTCTTGAATGACATGAAGTCCTAGAATTGGAAGAGGTCTAGGCTTAATTTGAGAGAGGGTAAACTTCCTCGTGTAATTGTGCTTGAAACATGTTTTCACCATGGGACTTATCTTTTTATTTAATTTTACCCTAGTCCAAAAGTGCCTCAAAGAGGTTTTCACTTTGGGAACTCAATGTTTGATTTTATTTTTTTCTTTGTTTGTGACCAAGGGAGTTCACCTACTCTCTAAACTAGGTAGCAGAGTTTAGTGTAATGACAAATCCCTATTTATGATCACCAAATGACACATTATCTCTGAGCTCCATGAACTCATATATTGCCTCATCATTCTAAAAAATAATCCAATGGTATTCAAGAACCTTGTTGGTCTTAGTCAATTAATTAGGGGTGATGGAGGGAAAAAAGGGGATAAGATGGCACATTAGAAATGGTATAGATAGTATTTGGGTAAAATTGATTGGTATCAACTAACTCATTGTAGATGCTATAATAGGACTTTTCATCACTGTCAACATTGCTTATGTTAGATGATAAATTAGAAACACTCTCAAGATCTATGAGGTCACTTGCAGGTGGTTTCTATCTAATACCTCGAGTTCCTTTGTGTTTGGTAACTGATACCAACTCAATGAGTCCTTGTTATTTTCCCCCTAGGCATTTTCCCTTGTAGGCTTGATTATCCATCATTCGATTAGGAATATGATACTTTGTATTTTGATAATAGGTGGCAAAATCATCATTTTATAGCCATGAGTCATAATTGGACATGATTTCTTCTTACTCCTTGGAAGTGTTTTTAATAAAAACTAATGGTCATATTTGATGAGAATTGTCCTTCTTGCACCATTCCTTTTAGGAGTTTGAATTTTAGGCCTACCATATGCTTTAGGCATCTTAGGAAATTTGGCTATATGAAACATGTTTCCAATTTTATATTCCCCCAAGTCATTGTACTGAACCTGGAAGTGAGTGGTTATTTCTGTAGGTAGGGTAGATGAAGTAGAAGCGACTATGCTTGGATCTACATAATTGGATTCTGAAAGTTGATCAATTATCTCTTTACCCTTTTTTGGAATAGGTTTTATGCCAAAGTGATAGTTATAGCTCTCATATTATACTTTCAAATGTTTATAGACTTGATATGGCTGAAAGTCACCAAGAATGGTAACTTCTAGTCCAAAATGAGGAAACTTGATGCATTGGTAAAGGGTAGAAGGCACACCATGAATTCAAGGTCACCGAAGGAGCAATTTTTTTGATAATTCTAGATCCAAAACATTGCATAGAGTATCATGGGTTAGAGGCCCAATGATAATAGGTAAGTGAATGTTTCCTTGATATTATCATTCTTCATTATCATAAGCATTAATGGTAATGGTATCTACCTATAGATCAATTGATGTGTAGCCCAAATGTTTGAATAGATTCAAAGTTACAATATTGAGCCCTGAACTATTGTCTATGAGGATTCTTTTGACCTTGTGCTAGGAAATGATTGGTTTGATGTAAAACAAATTGTTATGCAAAGGTCCAAAAGGTGACATGTCCATTTGATCAAAAGTGAGTTATTGGTACAGAGCTAGATGACTCACAAGTGTTTGAAATTTTTTAGGTGCAATGTCACTTGCAACTTTAGATTGGTTTAAAATCTCACTCAATATGCTTTTATGGATACTTGATGTACATAAAATATCTAAGATATAAATTTTCATCCGAGTCTTTTGTAATTGTTCCATAATATCATAAGGTTTATCAGGCATAGGAGAAATTGGATTGGTCTTTTGAGGTGGAGGACCTTAAATGGGATTTTTGGAGGGAGGAGGTAGCGGGCCTTGAATGGTAACCTTTGAGCGTCGAGTTGTGATTGTGGAACCTTGATTCAATGAATGGTTATTATAATTAAAAAAGGGGAATATTGGTTTGAAATGGTAATTTTTGGTTATTGATTGGCATTTAGGCCATTATGAACTAAAGGAGGATTATTGGCAAATGGAGGCGGAAGTCCTAGAATGGGATACAAAGGTCTTTGGTTATTGTTAGGATTTGGCCTTAGATTGGTCTTACTGGTGGTAATGTGTCCACTAGTGATGCAACTTACAACATTTTAGTCATAAGGGACACTTTTGTAATTGACTTGGTTGGAATGGGAATCTTTACCTTGATTTTGGTTTTGTTGTTATTGTTTTTATCTCTAATGCTAGTTTTGAGGAGGTTTGTTCTGATTATTAGCATTATGTTATGGAAAATAGTTATGATAGATACCTAATTCTTGATTAGACATCATGGCAACATTATCCAATTCTATCTCTCCACTTTTAAGTAGATTTTGAATGAGATGGTGTAGTTTCATTCATCTATGAACATAATGACATTTTACATGATGATAGTCAGAAAAGTCATCTGACTTAGGTTCATTTTCAAGAAATGGTCTTGGTACTAGACAAATGATCATGTTGGTGACAACTAAATTTTGGAATACCATTTTAATGGGCTCATGTAGATTGTTGAAAACTTTGTTACTATAATGGCCTATTTTTGGAGGCAACATTTGTAAAGTAAGAGGTTGATTAGGTGGGTTTATTTCAATAGGTAGTGGTTTCCCTATTTTTATTTGACATGATTTAATCAACCCATCCCATAAAAAAATCATGGTCCTATTAAATGGTTTCATATTTTTTGATGTATTAGCTTATGTTGGCTTGGGATCTTGAGTTTGAGCCTTATCTTGATTTTGATTCTGAGAATAAAGCTTAATTATACCTTTAGCAATGAGAGGTTTTTCAATTTGTATCCCCTTGGAGATAAATTCTTGAAATGTATTGGCACAAATAAGTTTGAGGCTATGAGCAATGTCAAAATGTAGGTTTATAGTGAACATTATGGTTAATTGTTTATCAGGGAGATTGTGTGGAATTTGGCCAGTGAAAAAACACCACCATTGCAAGTAATTAACAAATTCTTCTCTTCTTATTTGTTTAATCTGACATAGGTTCACCATTGTCAGATTGTGTTCAACATTTAAGGATAAGTGTTGCATAAACTTTTTTGATAAATCATCAAATTTATCCATAGAATTCTTGGGCAGACCAAGAAATATTATAGAGTGTGTCCTGTCAAGTTGTTGGGGAAAAGTGAAGTAGGTATATGGGGATATACACCACTTCTTGAAAAGAAGCAAATAATTATTTCAAATGCTCCTTAGGGTCACATTTTCCTTTGTATTTTAAAAATTTAAGCATATCAAAATGATGCAGAAGAGGTATTTGAAGATAATTCATATCGAAAGGATAGGATCATATGTCATTCATTTCAAATTTCCTACTTTGATTTCCTACCTAAATGGTAGAAACTGCATCTTTAACCTCTTATGTGTCTTGAAAGGTTAGGTCAAAATGAGATGAAGTGGGG
This sequence comes from Torreya grandis, assembly GCA_037957365.1. Lineage (NCBI taxonomy): Eukaryota > Viridiplantae > Streptophyta > Pinopsida > Cupressales > Taxaceae > Torreya > Torreya grandis. Next base: position 1,574,804 of record JARHVA010000406.1, read on the forward strand.
AAATTTTGTTGGGTGTTCAAAGGTATAGTACCTTGACCTGAATAAAGAGGTGGTATAGAATATTAAGGAATTTGAATGCAGTTGGTTCTACTAGGAAGATTCACCCTTTGATTAGGGTTGTATTGTTGATAGGGTATACATTGTTCGTATAACACTTGTTGTTGACTATGGCATTGATTTGGAGGGAACTGAGGTCTAAATAGAGGAATGTTATATTGAGCATTCAACACAACTTGATAGGTTTGAAGGGGAACATGTTATTGATTCCTAGGAATTTGATGCATTGGAGGAACTTGTTGGTTAATTGGAACATATTTTTTACTTGAAGAGGCTCCTTGTTGAATAGGAGTGGAAATTGGTTGAATTATATAAACATACTATTGGTTACATAATGGTGAGTGGGGATTGATTGGTACTTATTGTAATGGAACATTGGTAACCACTTGTTGAGGTGGGGGATTTATTGCCACTTGTTGAAGTGGGCGATTGACAACATGTTGTTGCAACCCAGATGGGTTTGTAATTTGTTGTTACAAGCATTAGAAGGAGGAGGTTGTGGAGATGATGGAAAAATGTTTTGTTGAACATTGGATGGTACTTGCTTTAGGTTAAAGTAAGCTATATTAGAGCTATTCACCATATTTTGGGTAGAGTCTAGAAGGAGATTTGAATCCAGATTAGTTGTTAGATTGGTTTCGATTAGGGGTATGTTATACACATCTTAACTAAGGTTTTGGTGGCAATATTTGGTTTATAAATGGGATAATTAGATAATTCTAATGGTTGTTTTGTTTGAGGATTGGACTCCACTAAAGCTGGATTTTGAATATCTAATGTAGCAAGGGAGCTAGAGAGACTAGCTAAAACTTATTTAGCTTGTTGGATTTGGTTTTCAATAAATTAGCCTTGAGAAGATTGATAAATGAGTTGACCTTTCCCTTTGTTTGACACAACAAAAGCTTGGTCAGAATATGGCATAAAAATATGTTCTTGGGTAAAGGAACCCTGGTTATCTATTAATGTAAGAGGTGTTTGTTTAGGTGTTCTAACCCAATATCAAATATAATCTAAAGGAAAACTATGGGGAAACTTTGCACCCATCTCAAATATTCTAATAAGATGTTCATCTTTATTGTCAAATAATTAGTGATTAAATTGGTCTTATCTATATTCATCACTATGTGGTGGATTGACAATATACATTGGATTAGGTTGATGTTCAGTGTCAAAAGGAACTTGTGGTAGGTATGATTGGTATTGGCCTTGGTATATATTGGGTGACACAATTAGAAGGTACATATTATGTTACTCAATTTCAACATTGGATGAATCATTATCAAGATATTGTTGGGTTTCTTCATCCTTTACATAAGAATCATACCCATAAGGTTTGTAAACCACCTCCACATCAAATGAAGGATTGTAAATGGCCTTGCTATGCATATATTTAGGCATGTCTAAATTTATGATCTTCATATTGAAAAGGTTTTGAATGCCTATAACTATGTCTTGACTAGGTGCATGACTTCTGTTGGAATATCACTTGGCAATTGGCTTACCAATGTAGACGTTTCAAAGGTGTTTATCAAAGAATAAATCCACAAGTTTGGGAAAAATAACTTCAATTATAAATACTCAATATTTGGACTAGGAAAATTTTACACTTGGTATGGTTTTGAAAAGGTCTTAGATCTTAGAAACTTAGTTTTGTGAACAAAGAAAGTAGACTTGGCCTATTTGGTATACTTTATCAATTTTGGGAATATAAAGGTTGAAACAACAAATGGTCTTGGTTGATAATGGTAAATAAAGTTTTGAAATAGACTTCAAACTTTGGAATTTTCAAAGGAAATTGGTTTTTTGGCACAAATGGACTAGAATTGGATTTTGGTCTTAGAAATGGTATTGACAATTAGTCTTGGAATTTGGATTTGGTTTGACCTTATAAAGAAGTTTGGTTTAGAATTGGAACTTGATTTTAAATCAACTGAATGACATGATAGCATACAATGATCAAGAAGTTTGGAATTTAGTTTAACTTTACAAATAAAGTTGACTTGGTTTAAAATTATAATTAGTTTGAGACAAGACTTTTGGTTTAAATTTGGTAGCCCAATGATATGGTTTTAACAAGTAAGGAAAGTGTTTAAGACCAAGTTCTAATATGTCACTTTGGTTTTACTTGGAATTTGGGTAGAGCAATTCCTCATTGTGTGTATAAAAATGGTTTTGGACTTGGACTTGGTTGGTTTGATTCAGTCGAGTGTAAATTAGGTTTTGATATAATAATCAAACAATAACACACATGCATTACAAGATGATTTAATAAGCGACGTGGGTTTGTATCACATCCATTGAGACTTATGAAACACTTGCCTTGAGAGAGGATTAAAATTTTAAATGATCATTAAATAAATTATTGTAATTATTGGTAGGGTTTTTACACCCCCCATTTCTCTCAAGGTTCATACAATTAAGGCAATCTTTGAGGGCCATTAAATTTTGCACCCTTGTGTCAATGAATGATCTTAAAAAAAGGAGGCATATAATAAGTAATACAATATAAGTACATTCATGATAGGGTATTTTCCCTTTGTAACCAATTTAACTATAAGGGTCTCAGTGAAGTGATACCAAATTTAGGGTTTACTTACTGGTTTAAAATGGGCTATCTAGATAGTCCCTATATACTTCATGGTACGTGGGCATAAATATGTAAATGAATAATTTCAATTTCATTTCAAAGATTTTTCCTTTTGAGGGTACCACACATTGACCTTGAGTATTGGAAAGAACTCCTCAAGGTTACTTTTCTCGCATGACTTTGTGCAAGCACAAAGCTAGGTCTTCATAATGGTAATGTTATTCAATTTATATAACCCACTAGATAAGTAGAATTTGGTATGATGGTATGATGTCACTTCATAGGTAAATACACCCATAAATAATTTTAGGAAGGTGATGAAATCCACCCATTAAATCAAATGAAAAATAGGGTAAAGGAAAATAGTAACTTTTGCATTTTTGAGTCACCCAAAAGAAGAAAGCATACACACAAAAATAAACCTACAAGATAATCAAGAAATCAAGAAAACTTGTAAGAAAGTAAATGAATTGAAAAAAAACAAGATTGTTAAACCGAAATTGAAGTGGGGATTCATTTTAATTCCCAAATCTAAATGTGAAGTGAGATTGATTTGTTTGACTTGAAATACCACTTCTTTGGCCAAGGTCCTGCATCAAACCAATTAGTAGTTTTTTTAATTTTAGGTAGTCTTGAAAAAATAAAACCTACAAAATCAAAACACTTAAAATCTCTCAAACACAAAATACCTACAAGCTAAAATATACATATGAAAAATAAACCTACAAATGTTAAAAGTTAGAAAATAACCAAATAATATAAAATAGATTAAACAAATAAAAAGGGACAATTAGTCAAATGATGTATCCAAAAAAATATAAATCATATTGATATGAAATTTTTATAGGTATTTTCTGAGACAAATATGGACCACTCTAAAAAAAAATTAAATAGATTAGAAACTACGATCATTTTAACACCCATTTTTATCATAAAAACTAATAGTGACTAAAATAATAATATCTTCTAAACTATAAATCATATTGCTATAAAAATTTTACAGGTTTTAGTTAGTACAGATACACACTACTTTAAATTTTTTTGGAACAATATAAATAGAAGATCAAAATTTATAACCATTTTTATGGCCATTTGTATAAAAATTTTACAAGTAGAAATGTCAAGAAATAGTTAAAAGAAAATATGGCATGCACAAACAAGTCCACTAGACGTGCCATTATGTAGATCATAAATCTAAAAGAGTTTAGTCAATTGTTAATGAAATAATCAAAATAACTTGAAGACATAACTTCTCAAGCCTAATCCCTAGGTTGAGCTATGCGATTGACAAATAAGAAATACAAATTGGAAGGATAAAAATAACACTTTTACATCCCTTGAAGATATGATTGAAAATCGGTCTAAAATAGTTGAGCTCAGTTTGTAAATGTAGATGTCTGCATTGATGCTTGAGTCCTTATGTGAGGAGTACATTTCCTTATCTACACTTAGTCTTGGCATGAGATACAAAGTTGATGAAGCTTCTTAGAATAATCCAACAGAGTGAGCTTATATTAGGAAGCTTGTCTATAATGACCAATTATCCTTGTATTTATAAACTTGATAAAATGATGAGGACCATTAATATAAAGATCAGGATCAATGGCTCAAAATGGGTCCTACATCTCCATGATGAGAAATATGGGGAATGTAAGAAGAGGATAGGATTTGTAAGAAGGGATGAGCTTTGTAGGAAGGGATAAGCCTTACCATTTGATTTGAATTTTAAATTGGAAATTTGATTGGATGATGAGGATAAATAAGAATATTAATTTTCTTATTTTTGTAATATATACATTTCATGTAACCTCATTTATAGAAGGAGATTATGTAATTAATTACTCTTAATTAACGAATGTGATGTGATGTGAATTTGATAGTATATAATGTGATAAAAGAAGATTTTAATTAATTGATTGGAAGGTCATTTGAAAACAAGGTACCAAGTTTAGGTATTTTTTAGCAAATTGAATAATTTGATGTAGCACACTACCTCGATTAGGGATGTACCAATGTGTCATAAAATGCATACATCAAAAATTTGGGGGAGTTGGGTTGATTTAATGATCTTTGGAAAAATTTACATTTGATTATGAAAAGTCATTTTGATCATAGTTTAGACATAAAAGTAGTAAAAATGAAGTGTCTATTCTATGCATTAAGGAGTTGATAAACATACAAATTTAGCATACTTTTAAGCCACGTGTAAAATAATACATAAACATTCTAATCATTGACATTCTTCAAGTTTATGTCTTTTTGTTGAGCAGTGATTAGTTAAATATGTTTAATGGATATATGGACACAGAGTTGTCACATATGTGGCTTCCCTTGAAAGGGGTAGCCAATCATATTTGAATAGATCAAGAACCAAAGATGAAGTATCTGATCATAGATTATAATTCCAAGAATGAGAAGGTTGAATTTTCATCCTCATATGCATGTGTATATACATTCACCCCAAAGCATGAACTTCATGAACAAGAATTTGAAGGTCTTTCATACTTATGGACTCTCCATTTTGATGGAGCTAGATCAAATCAAGGTTTCTGACTGTATATAAGTTATAATTCCCTTCTACCAATAATTAGGTTGAATATGAAGCTCTAATCTTAGGCTTGTAGTTTGCATTGAAACATAACATCAGATAGTTGTAGATATTTGGCGATTTAGAGCTGGTTGTTAACCATATCATAAAGAAATATCAATGAAAATTTGTGTTTTTAAAGAAATATAAGCATAGATCATGGGACCTGGTTGAGTCATTTGAATAATTCAACATCACATTTTTTCTAAGAGAATAAAATTAGACAATATATTCATTAGTGACTTTGGCTACCAATTTGGTACCATTCCTAGAATCCTAGATGCATAAATTTTCTATATAGTTGGTTCCTTACCTCTCTATCCTAGACAACGTGGAGAACTTCTAGGTATTTAATGATGATGAATGATGAGTGTCATTTAACTCCTCATTTAATCAATATTCAATCAATTTCTTATCAACCAGGGCTGGTGTCCAAAGCTATCTGCAGTAAGGTATAGGATGGTAGATCTAGAAGGCTGCTTGTGGGGGTGTTTGATTGTTATATTCTAACTTTGATTAGAGAAATAAATGTGTCCTAAACTACATGATTCACTCTTTTGATGAAAATAAAGAAATCAAATCAATCCACTCTTTTTCTGAAAGTAAAAGATCACACTCCTAATTACACTTGCATGGAAAATAAAATCACACTTCTTTACTAACAAAAGGAAATTTGTTTCACACATTTTTTGTAAAGGAAAACACACATTGCTTAGAAGGAAATAACTTTGAAATAAGAAAATGCTTTTTTTTTTTTTTTAAATTTGTGAATTTATTTTGATGTTTTTATGAGTAACAAGCTTTAATTAACTATAACAATGAATTAGTAAAACATAACATAAATACTATACACAGTTCCTGGTTCCAAGGAGAGTGGGCCCTTGCTCCTCTCGGACTCAGGAAAAAAGATTAATCAATGCTAGAAATTGAAGTATTATTTCATAAAATTGAAATGATTACAATCTGTCTGAAACCTATAATATGCTTGTACAAATCTTTTCCTCTATTATCTGCTCTCTATCATCTGATATCTAATATCTATAATATATGAAAATCTTATATTTTATACTAATATAATCAACTCAAAATAGGATGCAAAGGAATAGGATTCCTTGGTCGATCCACTCATCCAAAGATAGGAGATTGGATTTCCAAGAGATCCAATTATTCCAATAAAATCGATATCCTATCCTATAATAATCATAATATCAAATATATTTACAACTTTATCAAAAACAAATCCTATAAATTAATAGGTGGTTATTTTCCTTAATTGATTCCAACTGGAATGATTCTCACTTATCTTATCTAGCCTTTGACTTCTCCATTTATAGCTTTGTCCTTACAATTTTTTTTAAATTGACCTTACAGAGTTGGTAGGAATGAACCTGTGGAGTCCATAGAAGCAATCTTATGGAGTATGTAGAAACAAGCTTGTAGACTCCTTAGAAACAAGCTTGTAGAGTCCATAGAAACAAACCTGTAGAGTCCATAGAAATAAGCCTATATAGTCTGTAGAACTAAGCTTGTAGAGTTCATAGTTCTACTGGATGAAGATCAAAATTGTACGTTCAATTTACATTGGATGTATCTTTTTCCTAAGAATTCTTCACAATAAAAATCACTAAAACATGTTATGTATCAAAAATTAATGAAAAAGTAAAGGCTTAGTCTTTGGTTCAATATAAACAAGACAAATATCTATTTTCTATGTAATAACTATCTAACAATCTAAGATTTGCATAAGATAATATCCTTAGAGGTATAAATTGAGGGAAATAACATGTCAATAATGAGCCATATTTTGAGCTCATCATCTCCCCCAAGCTTTACCTTTTGCAAGTCCCATTTCAAACATTTATTGGCATTCATAGCTCTAGCTTCTGCTTTCCATACTGTGACTCAGATCATATTCATCAAATTCATCTGTTATATGTTTGTCTGAATTTCTTGTAAATCCTTGATGTGCTTGAATCATTTACTTCCATATATTGAATTGCTTCTCTGATTGTGGAGCCCAATTCTGCCATCTTAGAATAGGTATGATCAACAAAGGGGGTCTATATCTCATGCCAATCCATTTATGCTCTCCCCCAGAGTTTATTACCTCTATTAAGATTTCTAAAATTGAGGATGCTCTCCTCATACTCCATCTTAATTTATTTAGGGACATGACCTCTCATATTTTAAGAGGCACTAAAAGTTGGTCCCATCTATTTACACTTGCATCCATCACTGAATAAAAACTCTATCTTGAAAATAAATCAAAAGAAACAACACAATCATATAGAGCCTATAAATAATGTGGTTTAACCTCATCATTTAACAAAGCACAGTTAAAATTATGTTTGATCAATCTGGGAATAGGAAAGGCTGGTCGGACACACAATCCTATACTCTTAGCATGATTTGTCTAGTCCTCAAATATGCTTTTCCATGCTATTTGATTTTTGAATGTAGAATGTAATGCCCTCAATTGAACTTCCCCCACATGAAGGTTTATCAAAAATTTATTATGCTCATGGTCTCCTAGAATAAAATTATGCAAATAAAATTCGTAAAGCAAATCCTGCTGATCAGGTTCAGCACTATAGAAAAATTTCAAAAATGTTGTTGGATACAAAATTTTGTAAGAAAGATGACAAGAAATATGAAAAATCTACCATCTATTAAATTATTCAAATAAAAACAAATTATATGCAGGAGAAGGATTCTTACATGCTAAAAGAGTTTCCCTTAATTTGCATGCATCCTGCAAATTTTCTTCTAAATCTTGGACTTTAGTTTCTAATTGTTTCTTTTCATTTAGAAACTCTTAGCTCTCCTTCCTTATTTTCAGGAAAATTCATTATTTTGGAACTTGTGTAATTTGGATTATAACTTGAGTTGTAATAGGAATAACAATGTCTTTCACAATTGAAAATTTAGGGGTGAGATTAGTGATGAATTCACTTACTATTGTTTCATCAAAACCCTAAAACTTTTCAATGAAAGGTAACCAACCATTGGCTCCAAACACTGCCATACAAGATCTGATCTTGTCTTCTTTCCCATTTTTATGTAGATTTATATTCAACTCTATTCTTTTAACTCTGATTGAGGTGTAGACCAATCTTTTGTCAAATTTGGTAGGCAACAGTCATTGAGGATTTGCAGGTGACAATCATGGAGGATTTGTAGACCAACTTCTGTTGAAGTCTATAGAAATGAAATGGTTCACATGAAATGGTACAACTGCATGAGTTCATAGTTTGATATGATGATTTGATACAGTTAGGCACTGCATGTTTCTACAAAGTGTGCCAGCCATTTTATCTCATTAATACAAGTTATGTGAAATGATGATGTGTCATATTGATGGTGACAATGATTCATTACTTCATTTAAAACCCCTTTTTATGACGTTCCATCAGTATGATACTTAATGACTCAATTGATTATATCAAAGCTACACACTTATCCATACACCTTTGATAGCTCAGTTGCATGCTTATTTTTTCATTATGGCATGTGTCATGTCATTTTGTTTTGGAAGATTCAAATTTGGCTCATCTTCGTAGAATAAGTCTTAATTAAATTGAAGATAATTAGTTAACTGAACATAGATAAATAAAATATATGTCTTACTTTAACCTTAGACGTTATCATTTGCTCACCATGTGTTATACACAAATAAGTTTGCATGGATTAGTTTATTGCATGGAGATGACCAATCATAGTGTCATGATGAGATTTTCTTATAATTTTTTTTTTGACTTTTGACTTTTGGCCAGCCATTGTTGGTTTTATAGCCAAAGTCCTTTTTGCAATGCATAGCCAACCAACAAGTTGGTTTTCTGGGCATGCATTGTCAATAGCGTCCCTAGAAGGATTTTCACTATTGATTTTTTTTGCTGGACTGCAAGATTATCAAGGAGCATGTTTAGTGGAAGAAGCAGAGATTTCTAGAATAGCTACTTGATCCTTTACCTTTTGAACAAATTCTTCTTTATTGAGAGGTTTTTTATAGAGCTTCAATCTATGTCCATTGACTAACAAAGTTCTTCTACTGTCATCAATAGGTATTATCTTAATAGAACCATTTTCATAGACTTTCTCAATCTGATAAGGTCCCAACCATCTTGTTTGTCGTTTTCCTTTAAACTATTGAAATTTGGAATCAAACAACAGTGTCGGATCTCCTTTCTAAAACTTCTGTTACTTGATTTATGAATCATGCCAAACTTTTCTTTGATGTTGTACCAATTCAATTCTTTGTAGTGCTTCCATCCTCATTTCATCAAGTTGATTAAGCTATAGGAGTCTTTTTTTCTATATTTCTTTTAATTCAATTCCTATTTCTACAGCTATTTTTAGATTTTTTAATTCAAATTCAAAAGAGAATAAATACTTCTTACCATAAACCAATTCATAAGGTAAAAATTTAGTTGTTATTTTCCAAGTAGTATTATAGGCCCAAACAGCTTTTGGTACCTTATCTACCCAATCCTTTTTGTTAGAATTAACAACCTTGGTTAAAATAGTTTCTAGTTCTCTATTGGTGACTTCAACTTGCCCATTAGCCTGTGGATGGTATGGAGATATTTTTTTGTACCGAGTTTGATACACTTGCATGAAGTGCTTTATCATGTTTGACATGAACTACGGTCCTTGATCTGAGACTATCTCTCTTGGAGCACCAAATCTTTACATGATTTTGAAATATAAGAAATCAACTACCATCTCTTCTCTTGTATGAGTTAATGCTTCCAATTTTGCCCACTTGGTCACATAGTCTGTACATACTAGGAGATATTCTCTTCCTCTAGAAGGAGGATCCACTGGACCTATAAAATCAATTCCCTATTTCTCAAATGGCTCTAAAATCAATTGAAGATGAGGGTGCAGAGGCATCTCTATTGAAAGAGTAGGCTTTCCAATTCTATGACAAACATCACAGTGTCTGACATATCTTTTTACTTGCTAATGAAGGTGAGGCCTATAGTATCTTGCTCCCAAGATTTTATGTATGGTTCTTTGAGTTGAGTAATGACCTCCTCCTAGTTCATCATGACAAGCTCTGATGATATCATAAGTTTCATCATTTTTAACACACCTACGAAACACATGGTTAAGTCCAAGTTTAAAAAACTTTCCATTAATCTATTTGAAAGAAGAGTTTTATTTGATCAAACATTTCTTTTCTTTTTGTGAAAAGTGTAGAGGAAACTTTCCTGTGGTGAGGTAATTGGCTATATCAACAAACCATAGAGATTTTGGTGAAATAACAAATAGTTGTTCATCTGGAAAGTCATCTTCCATCGGTTCTTCTTCACCTGTAGTGTTTATTCTTGACAAGAAATTAGCCACCACATTAGAATTCCATGATTTATCTATAATAGTAACATTAATTTCTTGTAAGAGCAACAACCATCTAATAATTCTACCTCCCACAATTGGTTTGTTGGTAAGATATCTAATAGCTGAATGGTTTGTATAGACAAATACCTTGTAGCCTATTATATAGTGTCTAAATTTGTTAATTACATAGATTACAGCTAAGAATTCCCTCTTAGTTGTGATATAATTTCTCTCAGCAGGTGTCATGTTTTTGCTAATATAATATATAGCATACATATTTCCCTCTTCATCTTTTTGTCCAAGGACTAATTTTAGTGCTGTATTGGAAGCATCTGTGTATATATGGAATGGCTTAGTCTAATCTAGTCCTCTCAATACTAAAGTAGTAATAAGTTTAGCTTTGATGGTCTCAAAGGCCTGCTAGCAACTATCACTCTATTTGAATGTACTATCTTTTGTAAGCAAGGTAAACATAGAGGAAACTATTTGGCTAAACTTTTCTATGAAGCATTTGTAGTAACTAGTATGTCCCAAAAAACTCTTAATTTTAATTTGTGTTTATGGAATGAATAAATTGGAGATTATTTTGACTTTCTTTAGATTTACTTGAATGCCTTTTGCAAAAATATGGTGTCCTAGGACTATTCCTTCATCCATCATCAATAAACATTTCTCATGGCTCAAAGATAATTGGTGTTCCTCACATCTGATCAATACTCTTTTCAAATTGGTAAGAGCCTCTTCATAAGTTTCACCATAAACAGTGAAGTCATCCATATATACTTTAACACAATCATTTGTAAGGTCAGAGAATATTGCTTAAACTGCTCTTTGGAAGGTTGCTAGAGCATTACAGAGTCCAAATGGAAGTACTCGATAAGTAAAAGTTCCCCAAGGGTAGGTGAACATGGTTTTATCTTGATCTTCAGCTACTATCATTATCTAGTTATACCCATTAAACCCATCTAAGAAAGAAAAAAATCTCTTTCCTGCCAAGTTGTCAAGAACTTAATTAATGAAAGGTAAAGGAAAGTAATCTCTAAGTGTTGCTTTGTTTAATTCTCTATAATCTACACATACCCTTAATTTTCTATTTTTATTAGAAAAATTACCAGAAGTGAAACCCACTAGCTGTTTGAGATGAGGTAAATAAATCTAGCTTCCAACAACTTTTGGATTTCTATTTTGATGATTTCTTTTAATGCTGGATTTATTCTTCTTTGTGGTTGTCTGATCGGTTTGATAGATTCTATGTAAATGTGATGAGTGCATATGCTGGGGTGAATTCCTTTCATGTCAGTATAATCTTAAGAAAAAGCATTGGTATGTCTTTCTAGTACTTTAAAGAGTTGATCTTCCTCTTCATTTGTTAACCAACTATTGATGTTCAAAATCTTTCCAGGCAATACCATGATTGATTTTGTACCTAGGTAGTTGGATTCTATTTGCTTAAACTCACTAATTAATGAGTTTAGAGGAGATGGATGAGGAAGTAGCTTATGAAACATAGTTACATTATCAAAAAACTCTTTTCCAATAGGAATCAATCTTGCTAAAAAATAATGAAATACGTTTAAGAAATGAGTTTGTTGTTGTTCTACGAATTTACACACACTTTCCTGAATCAATCCATGATCATATGGTAAAGAAATAATAGAAGAAGTAGAAGTGGAGTTTTCAAAATATTCTATTTGACCCAAGAATCTTGAACTAAGGCAGTCCATAGTTTCTATACTGGTAGAGTCCATAGCTTTTAGACTGGCAGAGTCTATAGATTTCAGACTGGCAGAGTCCATAGATTCTGGGTATATGTCTCCATTCAATTTTTCCAAGTGTTTTTTAACTGTGATCATAGCTAATGAGAAAATATTGTTTAATGTGTTATTTGATTCATCCACTCAAAGTTCTTGTATGCAATTTGTTAATGGTTTTGCAGGAGGATACAAAGAGATACATTTAGATTTTATCCCATTAGAAATGGTCATGTCCCCTGACCTACAATCAATCAATGTTGCTACAGTAGCTAACCATGGTCTACCTAGGATTATGGGATATCCTAGATTATTTGTTTTGGGTTGCAAAACCATGAAATCTACTAGATACTCTCAAGATTCTATTAGTACTTCAACATTTTCTACAGTCCCTTTTGGTTTCATTACAGATTGGTCTGCCATTTGAAGAATGGTAGTTGTAGGTTGCATTTTCATAAGAGATAATGCATGGAGAGTATCATTTGTCGTAAAAATTATTGCTACTCCCAAATCTACCAAGACGTTAGGAATTTATTTACCTCTAATTATAACTATGATCATTGGGCTTGATCTAAAACTCGAAAACTCTGGTTGAAAGATAATTTAAGAAATAAGAACAACACAATTCAAATAATGCTATCTCTGAGAAGAGATGTTTTATTAATCAATTTTGCAGACCAAACATATGCCTATTTTTGAGAAGAGATGTCTGATTTCTATTTTGGGTTACATCTTAATTTATACATGTTTTGAAGGTGGGAGGAGGATGTGGAAGGTCACCAATCTCGAGGGAGATCGAGTGGTTTGACTTCCATGATTTACAATAATACAAAATTTAAAGAATTACTATTTTTAGAAACTTACTATTTTTAGACTGCACTACTAAAATTAAAATTTGGGACACTTCTATTAAAGATACGGTTCAAAAGTTATGGCTCTTGGAAGTTTCGTCATCAATTGGGGTGGACACGTCACCCAAATTGTCGCCTGAATTGTTGCCCAGATTAGGGCTTCTTAGATCTACATATTTTGGAACTAATAATTTTCTTACTAATAAATCAAAAACTTTTCTATCAACATGAATGGTTCCCAGATATTTTACTTTCCTCTCAGGTGTCTTGATACAAAGGTTTTTGATGATCTTATTTAATTCAGGTATATCCCTAATAGCTTGTAGAAGAGGTACCTCAATATTGATCTTTTGCAACTCATGGACCAAGTTTGATTCTGTCTTAATATTTTTGGAAAAGAAACTACTGGGGTAGTAGTTTTTTTTGTTTGCTTCAGGGCTTATTTTGATTTCAGCCTCTCTAGTGTTTAATTTAGATGATTCTGTCTTTTTGTTTTCATAAAAAATGAGAACTGGAGGTTTTTGTATAGTTTTCTCTAATCTCAAATATATGTTTGAACACTCAATATATCCAACATTGATTGTATCTTCTTGTTTATTAGCATAAACAGGTGCTGATTATTTATTTTTTAGATTTACTATTGGTTGTGCAGGGATTAAGGGTTGATTGATTTGTCCTTGTTGCTGAATAACTGGGGGTGGCATAATAGTTTGCTATTGAAGTGGTCTTCTTAGTTGGTTATATTGTGACTGTGGGTTCCACTACTAATTCCATTATTGATATGGCTGACGCATCCATTGTTACTGTGGTACCCATTGTTGCTGTGGTTGTGGCACCATCCATGGGGGTGTTGGCATCCAATCTTGCCCTGCCCATGGATTTTGAATTGATAAAATTTGGGGTTGATTCCAAAATGGTGAAGGAACTGAAACATTCCATGGTGCCATCCATAGATTAACTAGATTTCTTGTATTAAACTGTCTTTGAGCCTAGTTTTGTGGGACAAAGTTTTGTCTCTAAATATAATTTATTTCTTCAGTGGACTGAACTTGTGTTTTCATTTGATTCTTTAAAATATGCATAAGGGTGCAATATTTGGTATCATGATTTGTTGCATCACATATCCCACATGATGAAACATTGGTTCTATCTAGTGGACATTCTTTAAGGGCATGTTTCTATCTGCACTTAGGACAGTAGATTGTTAAAGGTTCTGTTGCATTTGCCTTAGCTTGAAGGCCATCCAAGGTAATATTTAGTGTAACCATAATATATGTCTTTAGATTAGCAAATTATTCCATTAACTTACCCACTTCATTAGATTTCCTACATCTTCCTTTTCTAATTCCGGGTTTCGTTCAAGAGTAGTTGGTACAAAGCTCAGAAATCTGATCGAAAGTCAACTTATTTATATCTCATCTGCCCATCAGATTTAAGTTATCTCTAGTGTCTTTGTCCAACCCTTCCAGAAAAACTAATTTATGAACATCTTTAGTGAGTGGATAATTGCTTCTTTTATGAGTGAACATGAATTTATTTAAATAATCTTCTAAAGATTCATCCTCATTCTATTTGATTTTGAAGAAATCCTCTTTTCTTTCTCACACTCGGTAGTAATCTTGGTATTTGTTCAAGAATTTTGTTTCCATGTCATCCCATGTTCTAATAGAATCGCTAGGTAAACCCATGAACCATCTCATAGATGCATCTTTAAGTGTAGAGGGAAATAGTTTTAATTTCTGGCCATATGTTGTGTAATCATAGGTTTGACATAGCACCTTAAACTCAAACAAGAATTGATAAGGATCTTCTTTGTATCTTTCCCAAAAATTTGGCAAATTAGCTAGTGAAATATTTTTCATGGGGGTTTGATCAGTAGGATTTGTAATAATAGGAAAAGAGAAAGTCCTTTCTGGTTGTGCAAATTGTTGATTTTTTTGGAGAGCTATTTCTTCTTCTGATGATGTTTTAAAACTAGGATGATCTTCCCACTGAATATTTATGGTATTAGTTATGGGTTGTTCAAAATTCTCAAATCTTTTTTAGTTATAGATTTTTGAAATGCTTCTTCTAAATACTTGACAACTTCTAAATAGTGTCTTCCTACAAGAGATTGATCTTGAGGAATTTGTCCTATGGGGCTTGCTTGTGGCAAATAGGTTTCACTTGTATCTTCTAGTTCACTAATTAGAGATGTTGAAGGAGTGTCCACTTGTGTTCTTGGTATAAATTTTAGGATAAACCATTCTTTAGAATCTCTAGGATGGTACATCAATTTATTGAATTTTTATAAGATTTTATGGGTTTTTACAATGTTTTCTATTTTTCACTTTAGACCAATAATTATTACCTTACTAACACCTTATATTCCTTGGCAACGGCACCAAAAATGATGAGTGTCATTTAATTCCTCATTTAATCAATATTCAATTGATGTCTTATCAACCAGGGCTGGTGTCCAAAGCTGTCTGTAGTAAGGTATGAGATGGTAGATCTAGAAGGCTACTTGTGGGGGTATTTGATTGTTCTATTCTAACTTTGACTAGAGAAAGAAATGTGTCCTAAACTACGTGATTCACTCTTTTTCTGAAAAGGAAGAAATCAAATCAATCCACTCTTTTGCTGAAAGTAAAATATCACACTCCTATTTATGCTTGCATAAAAAATAAAATTACACTTCTTTACTAACAAAAGGAAATTTGTTTCACACGTTTATTGTAAAGGAAAACACACATTGCTTAGAAGGAAATAACTTTGAAATAAGAAAATGTTTTTTTTTTAAAATTATGAATTTATTTTGATGTTTTTATGAGTAACAAGATTTTAATTAACTATAACAATGAATTAGTAAAACATAACATAAATACTATACACAGTTCTTGGTTCCAAGGAGAGTGGGCCCTTGTTCCTCTCGGACTCAGGAATAAAGATTAATTTTTCTGAAAAGTGAAGTATAATTTCATAAAATTGAAATGATTACAATCTATCTAAATCCTGTAATATGCTTGTACAAATCTTTTCATCTATTATCTGCTCTCTATCATCTGATATCTAATATCTGTAATATATGAAAATATTACATTTTATACTAATATAATCAACTCAAAATAGGATGCAAAGGAATAGGATTTATTGGTCGATCCACTCATCCAAAGATAGGAGATTGG
Source organism: Torreya grandis (assembly GCA_037957365.1). Classification (NCBI taxonomy): domain Eukaryota; kingdom Viridiplantae; phylum Streptophyta; class Pinopsida; order Cupressales; family Taxaceae; genus Torreya; species Torreya grandis. The sequence continues at coordinate 1,591,144 of JARHVA010000406.1, forward strand.
ATTTCCAAGAGATCCAATTATTCTAATAAAATAGATATCCTTTCCTATAATAGTCTTAAGATCAAATATATTTACAACTTTATCAAAAGTAAATCCTACAAAATAGTAGGTGGTTATTTTCCTTATTTGATTCCAGTTGGAATGATTCTCACTTATCTTCTCTAGCCGTTGGCTTCCCCATTTGTAGCTTTGTCCTTACAAAATTCTCAAAATTGACCTTGCAGAGTCGGTAGGAATGAACCTGCAGAGTCCGTAGAAGCAAGCCTACGGAGTCCATAGAAATAAGCATGTGGAGTACATAGAAATAAGGCTATAGAGTCTATAAAAACAAGCCTACAGAGTCTATAGAAATGAGCCTGCAGAGTCCATAGAACCAAGCCTGTAGAGTCTATAGTTCTGCTGGATGAAGATCAAAATTGCACGTTCACTTTACATTGCCTGTGTCTTTTTTTTTAGCATTCTTCACAACAAAAATCACTAAAAATGTATTAGACATTAATGACAAAGTAAAGGCTTCATCTTTGGTTTAATATAAATAAGACAAATATCTATTTTCCATGTAATAGCTATCTAAAAATCTAAGATTTGCATAAGATAATATCTTTAGAGAGATGAATTGAGGGAAATAACATGTCAATAATGAGCCATATTCTGAGCTCATCAATGAATAGATCATATTATTTATGAACATTTATGGAGTCTCTGAACCCAAAATAATAGATGAAAAGGATGTTGAACCTATGAATATAAAATACTTGGGACAATATGATATCTTACAGCTGAAAGATAATTGCATACCTATGAGAATGGTCTTATTAGAGTGAGTTTTTGACATATATATACAATCTCAAAAGTGGAAAGAATTTAAAGTAACTAAATCTGAAATTGTCAAAGAAAACCTAGGGACTAACCAATACCCTCAATATGTAAACATTGGTATGAGCTATTCAGATATGAAGAAATAAATACTAATAGATCTATTGACAAAATAGAAAGATGTGATTGCTTGGATATATGAATACTTGAAAGTTTTTTAATCCTATGGTCATCACCCATACTATCCTACTGAATCTAGAACATAAGATCTTTGACAATGACTGAGGCTAGTAAATTTAATTTTGGAGCCCCTCATTCAGATAAAATTACAAAAGCTATTAGATGCTAGGATTGCTTTCCAATCATATATTTCACTTGGGTCACTAACCTAGTGCATGTTAAAAATAATATTGGATAAATCAGGTTGTATGTCGACTTCAGGTACTTGAACTAAGCATCAAAAAAATATAACGATCATTTTACCCTCCTTGGATGAGGTAATCTAGATTGTTAGTGGATTTGAAATGATGTCTTTTTTAGATGGATTCTCAGGCTATAATCAAGTGTTATTATAAACAAAAAATAGAATGAAAACTACCTTCACCACCAAGTGGAAGACTTTTGCATATAAAAGGATGCTTTTTGGTCACCTTCCAACGATTTATGGGCTTTGCCTTTCAAGGACTTGTTGGCAAATGCATCATCATCTACATGGATGACCTCATGATGCTTTCAAAGAATAGATTTGATCATGAAGATCATCTATAGAAGGTATTTGATAGACATAAAAGATATGGAGTGTCACTCAATCCAAATAAGAGCATCTTTGGAGTTACTAAATAGAAACTATTAAGCCATGTCATTACCAAAATTGGGATTTCTATTGATTTAAAATGAATTCGTACCATTTCTAAGTCAATGCCTCCTAACAACAAGAAAGAATTCAAGTCTTTCTTTGAAAAGATAAACTTTGTGAGGAAATTCATTTACAGATTTATAGAGATTGTCAATCCATTGAATGTCATGTTGAAGTAAGAGGCTAAAATACAATGGAAAACTAAAGGCAAGAGAATTTTTTAGGATATCAAAATTATTATTTGTCAATCTCTAGTTTTGATCATCCCAAACTTTACTAAGGATTTATTCCTTTATTTATTTGTTTTAGAACATATTATAGAAAAAATACTCACACAAAATGTGGATGATGATGAACATCTAATTACCTTCATGAAAACTAATTTGAAGGATACAAAACTAAAGTATTCAATGATAGATAAACAAATATATGCATTGATCAAAACTATACTAAAGTTCAGGCATTACATTATAAAGAACAAGACATATGCCATTATCCTAGATCTAGATGTCAAGCTCATGCTTATCCAAAATGAATTAGGTGAAAAAAGAGGTAAGTGGATAAAAAAATTACAAGAGTTTGATCTTGAAATCAAACCAACAAATATGGTTTGAGGTGGTTCGAGGCCAAGAAATCATCTAGCTCATGACTAAGACATGTGCACAAATTTATATTGAATAGATTAATGAGACACAAGTAGCTAGTGGTGAATGGGACGCCCACATCATTCATTATTTACTCATATTTACATGTCCCCTTGAGTTGAACAAGAGAATAATGGTGAGCCCTTAAGCTCAAATCATCCCATTATATGATCATTAAGGGAGTTTTATACTAGAAAAATTATGAAGGCATTTAATTGATGTGTGTCTCAAAAAAAGAAGCTACAAACATCCTCTATAACTTACATCAAAAAATAGGTAGTGGACATCCCTTAAGCAATGCAACAACTCATAAAATCTTGAGAATGGGATACTATTGGCCTAACATTTTCAAATATGTCTGTAATCACATTATGACATGTGATGAATGCCAAGTATTTGGGAAAAGGGAAGTGCATGCTGCCATTCCTTTACAACCAAACATTGATGGATGCCTTTTTGCTCAATGGGGTCTTGAATTTGTTGGGTTGATCAACCCAAATTTTTTATCAAGACATAAGTTTATCCTAACAACCACTGATTATTGTACTAGATGGATAAAGGTTGTAGCCACAAAGAATTCCAAAGTAAAGGATGTGATCAATTTTTTTAAAGAGAGCATATTGACTAGGTTTGACACTCCAATTTTGTTAATTTGTGATAATGGTCCAACCTTTCAATCTAAACAATTTATTGAGTGGGCCTACAACAACCTGATTACCATCAAGTTTTCATCAAATTACTATTCCTAAGGGAATGGAGTGGTTAAATCCACTAATAAGAATCTAATGGATGCCATCAAGAAATTAACACAAGACAAACCTAGAGAATGACATCTATTATTAAAGTATGCTCTATGGACAGACATAACAAAACATAAGCAAGCCCTCATGGCTTCACCTTTCCTACTAATGTATGGACAATAACTAATTTTTTTTATCACTCTTAAACTACCAACATATCATTTCATGCAGAAGTATATAGGAAAATATGAATGAATCTAGTCCAAATTACTTGACATAGTTTATATGGAAGATGCATGAACTAAAGCACTACATAGATTCAACAAACATCAAGATATTTTCAAAAGGTAGTCTGACAAAAGATCTAAAATTAAAGCTTTTAAGATTTTAGATCTAGTGTTTTTATGGCACATGAAAGGAAATGGCAGCATGATAAGTTCACTCATTTATGGATTGGACCATACCAAATATGTGAAATTCTAGATAACAGTGCATTTCATATAAAAGATATCCAAGGTAATGACCTCACATTTCTAATCACTAGATAGTTTTTGAGATATTATTTCATGGCTGCTCCAATTCGAGATGCTTCTAAATGATTATGAGTGCACATATAGAAATATGAATAGGATTAGGTTTTCTATTTTTTAGAATAGATTTCCTACTTTATTAGGTTAATCTTTCCTATTTTATTAGACCAATTTCTTATTTTATGCATTTGCTTTCATAATTAGTTTCACTACTTTCTAGATTAGTTTTAATAAAACTGTAGAATAACCCAATCAATTTCTTATGTTAAAATTATTAAAAACTTGTCAAAAGAAAGGGGATGACACAAGAAGAATAAAATTGAAATCCACCAGGATTAATTCTAGTAGTGGTTGAAGTTTTGAAATTAAGGTATATGTTATGACTGAAACTAAGTTCTACCTAGATTGAATAATTTTATTGAGCCTTTAGGATTTGCTATAATATATTTATGCAAATTTTATAAAGATTTTTCATTTACAAAGATCAATATCACTATTACATGCTAAAACTTGGATGGGAGATAATAAACATTGAAACGGATACATTTTGACATAGACATATTGATCAAAAAAATGAGTTTTTCGTACACACACTCAACCAATGGTGATTCCCAAACCTTCTTCCATTTGTGTAAAAAATGCTATAAAAACTTATGGAGGAATGGTGAATCGAGCAATCTCTACCATAACTATAGACACCTAGCTAAAGGTAGAACAAAGCTTAGAATAGAATCATAGGTATCTCTGTCGGGGCTATGGATGTATGGATGGTAGTAAAACAATGCCCAGGTTTCCCTTACTAATGTCATCATAAAATCAGAAATCAAAATGAAACCTACAGTGTCTATCCAAGTCTCTATCAAAACTCTCTCACGACAAGGGAAAATAAATTTCACAAATCACACACATATCTCAATAATTAAAAAAGTTAGTATGTTACATGAAGAAGTTGGAGTCTCTTCCAACTAACTAGTCTGATTATTCTTTCCTTGTTGGGACTGAAGTCTGTTATGATGTTTTAACAAAGATTCAACATTCTCAAATGACTTGGAACATTTCCAAATTGAGTCACTATTTGTTGTGACCCAAACACCCCATTCTAAAAGTTCAAATAGGGACCCATATTGTTAAGAAATATTTCATATTAACCTTAGGATTATTCTAATATTAATCAAGTGGGCACCAACATGAGGTTATTTTCAAATTCTAATTTTATTGCAAAAGTTTTGATAGGAACAAAATCAAAATTTGGGCATCATTTATGAATTATTTACTTTCAAAATGTATATTCCATATCATATTTTGATTTAAGGGACTAACAAGACTAATTAAGATATGTAGCTTGTGTAAACGTCCAATTCCTAACACCATTTATGTTGAAATTGTCAATCTTACTCGAATTGCACTCAAATGCACATTTTACGTCAAAATATATAAAGCATCCTAAATGGTTCAAACTTGTCATTTATAAGTGCCAATTTAGGTCAAAGTATCCCTAAATAAGGTAATGCATTTTATGGGCCAACTAACTTTGATCAGATCATTTTGAGTCAAAATGACCATTTCACCGTTTACTGCTCTGGATCACTCTTTTCTTCTAATCAATTGGTACACATCATGTACCTTTATTATTTAATGTTGGTAACATCCTAAATGGCAATACGGTTTCAACACATCAAGCGTCACCTTCTAATTCTTCCTGAGACAAATTACGACCTAGTAATATGACTGTTTGATCATTTTGATTAATTAATGGCCAATTTTCAAATAATTGCACAAATGTTGATTAACCTTGTTTAAGGTCAATTAATCCAAATCAAGGGATTAAGTGAATTTTTCATGAGAGTTGTTGAATATTTATTTTTGAAAATTGATTTTTATTATCTGCATCACCTAGTGACATCATCTATAGCGTGGCATCCATCAAGCTATAAGTGCATAAAATATCAAGATTATGGGTCACCCATGCCTAGTTAATGCCTCCCATGACTCTTTAATGCCCCTTCTTCCAAGGTAATCTTGAGGATATTTATGGATTTAATTCCAAATATTAGGATTATCCTCAACCACACATCTTAATCTTGAGATGGACGGTTCAGGTTGATCCTGACCAATCTAAAAAATCTATAAATAGAGAGGCCATGAACATCATTTCTAAGCTATTTTGGTGCAAAGTTATTATGCTCAAATATATTCAAATCTTAAACATTGCCAGGTTATAATGCTAAATTGTTTCCACAAAGCTTCATTGATAGGCTAGTTTAGTGATTCCACATCAAGAGCCTAGGTTTTATAGAGTGTTCTTGAGGCATTAGAGGAGCTTATCACCATTGTTGACAAAGACAAGGATGCTTGATCAAGGGAGAACATGTTTTTGAGCCACATAGGTATGGTGAATCCATTTGGGAAGGTAATATGGTATTGTTTTCTTTCATTTTTTTCTTGCTATCCTTTGTAATTCTCATAAGAATAGATAGACTTGGTTAGTTAGTTCTTTATGCATGTTTCATGGTTTATGGACTAATGCTTGACTAACTTGATTTGTAATTCTTTGTACATCTTGGCACACCCGGTGAGATAAGATGCATCCTACACCTAAAGAAGATCACTTTGCAACTTTAAAAATTTCATTTGAGCCTTTAAAACTCTTGCAAATTGATTTCTTGACTTAATTTTGCCATTTTTAGTTACCACAATTTTTACACAGTAACTAACTTCAGTAGAAATACTGACATCGATTACTGACTCAACCAACACCAATTAGCAGAATTGACATCAGTCAAATATTGGTTGCCTGTAACCAACGTTAGTGGTATTGACCGATGTTGGTCACTATGTTTTTTCCAAAAACACAGACTGGAGACCTACTTTCCCAAAGTCCATTATTTCAAATTCAAAAGGGATTTAAAGCTAAAGGATATGTTAACAATTTTGTTGTAGGATCAAGTTTAAAATTTGCTTAAAACATGTTTGAATCAATTTTGCACGCTTAAAATTTGATTAGGAACTTTGTTTTGGTGTTTAACAAAGAATTTTTAGATGTTTTTGGTGAATATTTTTCAAAGTTTACAACTAAGACCAAGTGGTCAAATGAACACCACCAAACATTTAATTTGGGTTTTAAAATTAAACACACTTGTCAATTCTTGTTTGCAATAGTTATTTATTTGAATTTTGTTTGGCAAAAAGAGGAATGTTTCATGTATGCTCTTCTATTTTTCCCCTATAGGGAACCCTTGGAATCAAAAGCGCCATTCCTATTACAAATAGCCTAGTTTAAGGCTTAGAAAGAATGCCACCTAAATCACTCCCCAAAAACTCGTTAAAGTTTGGGTGACCTTGAAAATGACCCTAAAGTCTTTCTATTTTCATGCTTTCTTTGTTTTTTTATGCATCTTAGCTTGCGAGGGGGACTCCATCACCTCTCAAAAGTTATTTAGGGAAGCTTTGACCCTGGGTTTCATCTCCTGAGATTGACTTCATTTGACTCCTTTGGAGTTGCACATGGTATGAAGTGGCACTTTGGACATCGCACTACATTGAGTGAATAATGGATGTAGTGGTTGCATAAAAGATTAGACATTTCTACAATAAGCTGAGTGATACGAACCCAAAATCTATGATTTTATTTTGCATTATTTTGCATGAAAATCCTTGTGTAATTGATTCTCCTAAAACATTCAAAACTTGATAGTTTAGTAGACCCCACTTTGCCATACCTTGTCAGTTTAGACTTAAGACATTTGTTTTTTGTCATTCACTTACTTGGTCTTGATTTGTGTCTAAACTAATTTTTAACTCAATAAACTTAACCAAAACACATTGTCCTCAATTTTCTTGAGCAAGGGAGGCATTACGCTGTCCAAATGGAAAATTCATCTTTTTTTTATTCAATTTATTATCAAAATCTTTGTGTCTTGACATCCAATTTGGTGTAGTCATGCTACCTAATTGATTCTAGAACTTTAACCCAATTTGTTTAAATTCTTCATTTATAATCCACATTCAAAATTGAACCTTTTTGAGTTCTAAGGATTGGTGCGTCAAAGTGGGTTCACCATTTGTGCACTAAGCTTGTTTTAACCTATGTTAAAATTTCTATTTGGATTGAAGGTCATTTATTAAGAATCAAAATCACATTATCATCTTGGTGGACTCAAGTTATCTTACGTATCACTCATGGTTAGGGAAAGTACATTTTTTATCTTACTAGAATCATGTGGTGACGTTGTGCTACCTATTTGGTCCTAGCTTTATACTTAGTGATTCACGTATGTTTTTACATCTTGAGTTGCTTAGTTAATTTTTTCTTCTTTGTAATCTAGAGAGCTTTCCTCTAAACATCTAGGGTCAACTTGTCGAATTTGAAACTAGATTTTGTAGTGTGGGTGTATCACAAAGATCTAGGCTTTAGTGTACTAGTTTTCACCTTGGGTCTTTGAGTTACCTTACTCTCTTTTGATTTATATGATTTCAACTTTACCATAAGTTGAGTAATTTTGTGAACCAAATCTTCTAAATTGTGCATGGTTTCAAACCACCCTCGCTTATAGTCTCATTAGTACCTTGATTTTTTGTTTAAAAATAGTTAAAGCATACTTTGATTAGTTATCACACATTAGTCCAAAGTTAGTCAAACACACAGAGCAGCTCTTTTTAGACATGAATCAAAGGTTCACTCATAGTGGGGCCTCTTATGGCCTTAGTTATGAGGATGAACAATTTTATGATGGTCAAGATAACCCTATTGTTTTTGATGATATCCCTGCAATAGTAGGATTTGAAGATGATTACAATGAATATAAACCCTAAGAAGATCAAGATGAATTCCTTCTCAGATTGATATAATCAGGTGCTAGACTACCTTCTGAATTTCCTATAGAATAATTGCATACCTTGGTTAGAGAAGGAAAACAATAATAACAAGAGCAAGCTTTTGCAAAAATAGACATACCTTATTCTTCTAACAAAGGAAAGTAAATATAAACATAGTCAAAACCCACAAATCTAGATCTTCTAGCTAAGATCAAGATATTAAGTCAATGATATGCAGATCAACTTGATGTAGACTTAACTAACTCCCTAGTTGCCACTTTAATTGATAATAATGCTTTGAAATAACATGAGGATATGGTGGATAGTATGTAACAAATATTGGATGAGAACATTACCATAGTGATCAAGGTAATCTAAACAAACAGTTAAAGTCACAATAGACCTTACAAGATGTTCCATTTGACACAAAACATACATTATTTAATCATCAAGAACCTCTTATTACTTTACAAAATTAGAAACCCAAACATTTAGTTCAAATTGAGGAAATACCTCAAACAAACCAAAGATTGGTAAATAAACAAAAAAAAATTCAAAATCAACAAAGTGCGAAATAGCCAAATTCTAGGAATGTTTTACAATCCAAGAATCAATAGCCTATGTTCTCAACTAAAGTAGCAAATCAAAACTAAATCACAGATCAAAAGGTATACTCTCCCTATAGATCCATACAAAACCAGGGGCACATTTTACCCTAAGAAACAATAAAACCAGGGGCACATTCCACCCTAACAACAACAAAATTAGGGGCACATTCAACACCAATAGCAACAAAATTAGTGGCACATTCCATGCCAACAACAACAAAACTAGGGGCACATTCCACCCCAACAACAAGGAAATTAGGGGCACATTCCACCCCAACAACATATTATCCAATCCACAAATGCACCAAACATGTAAGAATGGAATTCTATGAAGGAAATTATCCAAAGATTAGAGACGAACAATAGATTCAAAAAGTATAAATTTGATGAGATATGCCAATATCCATTTGACTTATCTATTCTTCAAAACCCCTTTCCACCTCACTTTAAGGCACCCAAATTTGAAAAATATAAAGGGAAAGGAGATCCATGCGAAAACATACAAGCATTCTTCATCTTGTGTCAAGAGGTTGTTTATAGTAGTGAGTACTTATTATGATCATTTCCATGAAGTTTAGTGGGACAAGTTCTTGATTAGCTACTTAAACTACCCAAGGGATCAGTTGTAGATTGCAACAACTTATCAAAAAATTACATTAACCATTTTTCATACAACATAGAACATGAATTGACCATTATTGACTTATGCAAAGCCAAATAACATGATGGTGAAAGTTTTGTGGTATATCTACAAAGGTGGAGAGCATTAGCAAACCGCTTTCAACATAATTTACTAGACAAATAGTTGGCTAATATCTTTGCATAAAATTTTCATCCTGAAGTGGTGCATAATCTACGGTTAGCTTGTGCTAACTCATTTGAAGAAATTATTGACAAAGTAGTGTAGTTTGAGAAAGCTCATATTGCTAGGGGCCTTGTTAAGATCTTTACACAAGGACAAGCATCTAATCAGACTAAATCACTAGATCTTCAAACAATTATGCAAGATAATTCTAAGGGTTTCAAAAAAATAAGAACATGGTCGAAAATGGGGTGACAAAAACAAGACATGTACAAATGGTACAAACTATGCCTCCTCCAAATGTATAATTAACTCCCTTAAATTTGCTACCTACTTTGCAAAGATAACCTCCATAAAGGATGTTTCATAACAATTTTAGAGTCTTTAGCAAGTTAGGACAATCAGTTGAAGCAGTATTATAAAATCTCATTGCAACTAACTTAATTATATGGCCAGTATCAAGACCATTTCTTTAAGATCAGCCAAAACTAAACTGGTATAAAGAAAACAAATGGTGTAAATTTCATCATGTTTCTGGTCATGGTGCATATAATTATGTTCCATTGTGATATATTATTGAAGAATTTAATGAAAATGGTGATCTAGAAATTAAGTTTTCCCCTAATTATGACATAAATTAGGATATGGGAATCTATAAAGATCCCTTTCCTCACATGATCCACCACTACCAAGAAATAATCACAATGGTCATAATCAAGGACAGAGGCAGAATCAAAACCAACAACATGGTCAGAATCGTAATGAGCATAATCAAGATCATGATCCCCACACTAATAATGTGGATTATAACAATGTGCCTTATGGCTACAATAACATTGTGGGATGCATTTTTGTAACCCACATTGCCACTATTACTGTGACACCACATGGCCAATCTTGTGTTCCTCACAACATGAGACCCATCATTATAAGGTCAGCACCCTCTCCCCCTAGTAATACCATGTCAAGTTTGTATCATCATGTTGCTACTCTGTTTGCATGGGTTACTAATCCTAAACAATAGTACCATTCTTCTAGAGGCTCCTCACTGACCCAAAATTATAGCAATGTAATTAATCACCCATGAATCACCATCCAAGGCCCTTTGCCTCATCCTTATAATTATAATGACTCCTTGCCACCTCTAGGTTGTGTAGTTACAACTAGACACCCATGAGTTACCATCCAGGGCCCTTTAGCCACTTCTTTCCATAAACCCAATGAGAACATTGATCCAATGGTTCCAAAGCTGAATATTGTCTCAATAAAGACTAAACTAGTTCAATCCACAATTCAAACACCTTATAGTATAATGGACCAATTAGATAAAACCCCTACACAAATTTCCATATTAGAACTCTTATAGACATTTGATGTCCATAAAACCATCTTCAGTAAACTTTTACAAGAGTTTATTGTGCCTAATGATATAAACCTTGATCAGTTCTAGAACCTAATTGGATATTTGTCTTTGTTTTGGAAAATCATGTTTGAACAAAAGGACATGTCCACCCTTGGTCCAAACCACAATAACCCATTATACATTGAGATAATCATTATGGATCATAAGATCAAGTAGGTTATTTTAGATAATGGTTCAGGGTTGAACATCATATCTCTTAAATTGGTGTGATGATTGGGTTACATGGATAAATACATTCAACCAAAGACTATTACAATCAAGGCTTATGATAACGTAAAGAGGGAGTCATCTAATACAATTTGGTTACCAGTCATGGTTGGAGCTATTTCTCATCACACGTTATTCCATATTATGGATATTGAGCTTCTTTATAACATACTTCTTGGTCATCCTTGGATCCATGAAGTACGGGTAGTTCCATATACTCTTCATCAATGCCTAAGTTTCCCCATGATGGGATCAAGGTTACTATTCCCATTGATTAGTAACCATACCAATATTACAAACATCGTGAAGCAGAGTTTTGAAATTATACCTATTACCCAAGTTTTGAATTCATTACAAAGAAGAACAAATCCATCATTTCTCATCCATCTCCATCTAATTATATAGACCCTAGTGATCTAGCCTCCACTTCAATTGATCCATTTCCTGTAGCTCTGGCCAAGCAGGTGATTATTAAAGATGCAAGTATTTTCACATATCATTTGAAGGATGTCCTCCATATTATAAAATTACCAAAATCCCCTAAAACATTTGGTAGGCCTAAAACTTCCCAGACTCCTAATAGACCTGATCAAATTTAGCAACCAAAGAAGCAAACAAAACCTCATGTGGTTTTTGTGCCTGCAATTGCACCAAATAAATATTGAGAGGCTTTTACCAAGGGAGATTGGTTATATTTTGAAGGCCTTAAAAATTGTTTTCATAATCCAAAGTATCCTATCCATAAAAAGACAATGGATCATCTTGACTATACAGGGAAAGGCCTTGGCCCCCAGGCGCAAGGAATTTCAGAGCCCTTATTAGTTAGAGTTGTTAATGGGAATCATGGTCTTGGATTTAAACCACTAGAGGATGACCTCATAACATTTGGTAGTGATTCTTTTGAAATGACTGGTAATGAGACTCTTTGCAATGACACAACATCCTATTATAGCCTTTTCGATGAGCTTGTTGATTTAAATTTGTTTGATTCAAAAGCCATATTGACTATAACACCTATTAGAGCTTCCCGTCCTGAATAAAAAACCTATCTTAGTGATGCTTCCCTTCCTAAAGTAGGACATTATATATTTACCATTGATGCTTCCCATCCTGAAGTAAACCCTCACTATAACCTATGCCTTTGCCATCTTAAACTCATAGATTAAGATCAAGAAAATTTGGTCATATGCCTCGATGAGTTTTAAAATGAAGAATCAATTGCAGAATACATGGGCCTATGAGATGCATTCCACATTGGTGATCATAAACAAGGTTTTGATTTTTCATTGAATCCTTCTACCTACTTTAGAGATTAGTCAAACTTTCTTGGTCGTAATAAAGAACAAACATTAAGATCTTCAGGTGAAAACCTCTTTGAGGCACTTGTTGATTAGGGAAAAAGTAAAGAAAAAGATAAGCTTTTGAGTGAAAACCTATTTTAGGCACTCCCAAGTGAGAAAGTTTACTCATTCCCTTAGGACATATAAAGTCTATCTAGCCCAAGTTACATATCTAGTACAAGCATCTTTTCAGAATAACATCAAATATTTGAGTGTCTTGCTCTTAAGTTTCTAGAGGTCTTTGCCAATTGACCTTTACCTAAGAAGGTAGATTCTGATTCTTCATATTATTTAGACCTTTGGGAGGTACAAAAAGAAGATATAGTAGAAGAAGATGATCACGACCATATATTGCCTACAATTCTAGAAGATGGATCCACAATCCTTATGAAGAGCATAATAGAAGTGAATTTGGGAACCCCTGAGGATCCCAAAAATGTTTATCTTAGGGCTTCTCTTATTGAAGCAGAATGGGAACATATTATATCCATTCTTAAGGATTATATAGACATCTTTACATGGGCATATTATGACATGATAGGCCTGGATCTAGATTTAGTTGTGCATCATCTAGTTGTTCACCCTAATGCTAAACCAATCAAGCAAAAGTTAAGAAAGATGCATCCACGCATTGACCTTTTGGTTAAGGCTGAGTTGGAGAAGTTGTTAGGAGCCAGTTTTATTAGACCACTAGACTACTCTGAATGGATTTCTAACATAGTGCCAATAATTAAAAAGACCCCAAGCATATGTGTTTGTATTAATTTTCATGATATCAACAAGGCATGTCCCAAAGATGATTTTCCTCTGCCCAACATTGACATGATTATCAACTCACCTGTTGGGTATGATATGCTATCCTTAATGGATGGATTTTATGGTTATAATCATATCAAGATAGCCCCTAAATATCAGCATAAGACCACATTCACTACTCCATGGGGAACATTTTGTTACCAAGTCATGCCATTCAGTTTGAAGAATGCTGGAGCCACATATCAACGTGCAATGACTATCATCTTCGATGACATGATGCATAACATTGTCAAGGACTATGTTGATGATATACTAATAAAGTCAAGAACAAGAGTTGGACACCCTAACATTCTACAAAGAATATGTGAGAGGCTTCGTACATATAAAGTCTGCTTGAATCCTAAGAAATGTGTCTTTAGAGTCACATCAAGAAAATTATTAGGGTTCATTGTACCATGAGGGATTGAAGTTGACCCTGAAAAGGTCACCACTATTATGGAAATGCCTCCACCCAACAATCTTAAATAGTTGTAGGGTCTACAAGGCAAGATCCTGTCTATACACAGGTTCATTTCTCAACTGGTAGATAAGTGCCACCCATTTACCCATATCTTCAATAAAGGGGTGACATTTCAATGGGATGAATATTATTAGATAGCATTTGCAAAGATTAAAACATACTTGGCCAATCCACTGGTCTTATGCCCTCCAACACAAGGAAAACCACTACTTCTTTACATATCAACTACAAAATATCAACTAGGGACACTTTTGGCTCAGCATGATGATCATGGTAGGGAACACATGGTTTATTATTTAAATTGCACATTGGTAGCCTATGAACATAATTATATTCATATTGAGAAGGCATGTTTAGTTATGGTGTTTGCCACTCAAAAATTATGACATTATATGCTAAATGATAAAACCTTTGTTATCGTCAAGGTAGATCCTCTCAAGTTCCTCTTATCTAAAGTAGCTCTCCAAAGATGCATGGCTAAATGGATTATACTCCTCCATGAGTTTGATATTGAATACTAGAATTGGAAGGCAATCAAAGGGTATATTATTGTAGACTAACTTGCATAATCTCCTATTATAGCCACTCAACCTCTCAACTTTGACCTTCTAGATGATTCTATCATGATGATAGAATAAGCATCACAAGATCCTGAATAGTGAACACTCTATTTTGATGGATCCTTCACATCCCGAGGAACTAGAGCTAGCATATTGTTAATAACGCCACAAAGGGATTTGATCTCGACAACCTTCCACATATAATTTTAGTATACAAATAATATGGCTGAACACGAGGCATTGGTTACAGGGCTCCATCTTGCCATATAACGGGATATTAAAAACTTACAGGTCTATGGAGATTTATAGCTAATCATAAATCAGATAACTAATCAGTATCAAACAAGAGATGATAAGCTTATCCCTTACAAGCAAATTGTTGATAACCTTAAAAGACATTTTAAATCTCTACAGTTTGAGCAAGTTTCATGAGTAAATAACAGGTCTATCGATGCCATGGCAACAATTGGTTCCATGATTTAAATGCATGATAGTGCTAAAGAGTATCAGTTCTTGATTGAAAATATTCTTCAACTAGCACATATTTTATCAAATTTAGAGAGGATATGCACCATTTTTGATCCTAATCTCTCACCTGAGCTACCATGGTACCGAGATTTTTATAACTATTTCCATAGCCATGTCTTTCCTGCCAACCTTTCCAATAACCAACAAAAACTTTTCCTTCATCGCCTAATAAATTATATCCTCCTTGGAAACATGTTTTATCGAAAAGGCTATGGTAGAATGCTTCTTCAATATTTATCTTTGGGAGAATCCAAGATGGAACTAAAGGAGGTTCATGAAGGAATGTGTGGGGCCCATACCAATGGTGTAGTTCTAGCTAAGAAACTTCTCATAATAGTCTATTATTAGCCCAAAATAGAGATAGATGCTTGTAATTATATAAAGAAATGTGTTCCTTGTCAGCAACATGGCAACTTGATACATGCACCTTCTTTACCATTGCAGCCAATTACAACACCATGGCCATTCTCAACATGGGGTCTTAATCTCATTGGGAAAATTAACCCAACATCTTTAGATGGCCATAAGCACATTTTTACTGCAACTGAGTAATTTACCAAATGGATTAAGGCCATTCCTCTCACTTATGTTACCAAGAAACAAATAGCCAAATTCATTTATTACCATATCATTTATCGATATGGCATCCCAACCCGTATTATATCCGATAATGGTGGATCCTTTGTAAACCAAAATGTGAAATCTCTTTATGAAAAATTCAAGATCAAGCACAAGAAATCCACTCCATATAACCCCAAGGCAATGAAAAAGCTGAGGCATCAAATAAAACCATTCTATCCATCTTTAAAAAGATTGTCAATGATGTTGGCCGTAATTGGCACTTACAACTCTTTCTTTCCCTTTAGGCTTATAAAACCAATCATCTCACCCCAACTAGAGTTACTTCGTACTCCCTTATTTTTAGCACTGAAGCTATCATCCTAGTCAAAATTAAGATCCCATCATTAAGAATATCATTGGAGCACATTGAAGATGATGAAGACTATAAAGCTTCATGGCTGCAAGAACTAGAAATTCTTGATGGTAAGCATTTGGTTGCCCTAGAAAACTTGCATGCTTATCAAAATAGATTGTAGAGAAGCTACAACAAATGCATTCTCCCTTGAGAATTTGAGATCGGTGACTTAGTTTTGAAATAGAACCAGAAGAACACGAATGTTGAACCCAAAAATAAAGGCAAGTTTTAGCCTAATTGGTTAGGACCATATATTATCATGATAAACTATGGATCAAGAGCATATCAATTGGCTAAAACTAATGGTGAAGAAATTTCAGAGCCCATAAACGTCATACACCTTAAGAGGTTCTATGAATGAATAGCTTTGAACCATTGTCTATAAGACCCCTAACTTCGGGGAAACTTGTGCTATCATAATTTTATCCCACCCTTTTATCTTACCTTGCATACATCTTATACTACCTTGGTCCACTTTTCATGAATCCCGATGGTAAAGGCTTTGAACTCTTGGCACTCTAAACACATTCTTTGTACCATTCTGGATTGCTCTCTTCAAGATGCATATTCTTTGTTATGTCTAAGACATGTTATAAACTTGAACACTTTTTGTCCCTTGACCAATTATGATCTCGATTATGTCTCATGAGCATTACGAACATCTTCAGTAGTAGTTCTACAAAGCAGTTTAGCTAGGATAATCTTGTGTAGCTTCTGATGGGTGAACAACCACATCTTAGTAAAAGTATTTTGCTACTTTCTTATTTTCTCAAGAACCTCACTCTCACTAATTTGTGAGTATGGGATGTTGTAGTTGGCTTAGTTGTCTTATTGGAACCTCTATTCTCAGAACGTGCATCTCCTTGACTAGATGGTCCCACCTTGTGCATATTTTATTCCAAAAACACCAAAAACATTAGAAATACTTTGAAAATACCAAAAACATCAGAACATGATCTACAAAAGAATAAAAACATTGTCTCATGCTTATGTACATTTTTACATTCCTATTTTACCATCTCACACTCTCACCATTTTGTGAGCAATTGTTAAGTTTGAATGCTCTTGCCATTTTGTAAGCACAGGAACACCAGTTCATCTTATCTTGTCCCACACACTTGCCATTTTTCAAGATAATTCTTTCTCATCTCATCAATTTCTTGTTTACCAGACCATTCTCGTTTGTTTTTTTTATCTTCCATATTCTTCTATAACATTAATCATGCTGGTTTGATCATCATTTTTCTTCTATCCCACTTTCTGGGAGAACTGAATTTGGCTTAAAGTTCATGTTGGAACATAGATACATGGAACTATGTAGGCAACATCCACTTGTCTTATACATCTAGAGTTAGCTCAGCCAACCCCTTTCTTTTCTTCTCTTCCCCCCTTTCTTCTATCATTGTTCCTCTTTAATCAGGGAATAATTGTCATGTCATTGTTCTTTGTTATGATGTGGTAGAAAGTAACACCTCTACCACACATGCATGAACATTTGTCTTTAAACCGTGCTAGCTTGGATTTTGTTTATTTGTGTTTATTTGGGTTTTATTGGTGTTTTGTTTTTTTTATACACCTCTCCTTTTATTTCTTCTCTTTTCTCTATTTATTCCTTTTTGTCTCATTCTTGGTCTTGTTTTTCTATTTGATTTTGCTTTTTTTTTTTTGTTCAAGAATACCTTGATGGTCCACATGGATCTTGATTATTCATATCTTGGTCTCATGTTGTTAAGATGTTATTGCCTTTTGTTTTTAAACATTTTTGTTCCTACATAAGTCTTGATGGATCATATCTTGATTCCAAGTTAGGTTCATTTATGTTTATCTTTTTCTTTGTTTTTGCTTTTTTGTTTAAATGTAAATCATTGTAACTCTAGTTTAGGTCATTATTCTAAAATTATCCTTAGTTATAAATATTCACATTTGAACTAGTTCAACGCAATTGAAATCTTATGTCATTCTAAGTTATTCATACTTATGATGCCTAATTTCTTTTGATATAGCAAGCACTTTGTGCTCAGGTCTCAACATCGTAACGTCAACATCAGCTCCAGTGAATGATTCTCAAGAACACTCTATAAAACATAGGCTCATGATATGGAATTAGGCTTCTAGGTAACATGCATTTTAGGCTTCAACTCTATGCTTAGACCTGCATCTCTTCAAATACATTATGAGTCTAATCACTTCTTGGTCATTTTTCGTCATTTCTCATTCCATTTTCTCCCAAACTTGGGTGAACTATGTAGGTAGCACTCAATTTCTATTGAGGTCAACTCATATATCTCCATTCTTCTTTTCATCTCACTTATAACTTTGTGCATTCTCATATACTTGGTTTTATATGACTTTCTAAGCAATTACACCATCGTATATACATTTGCACCTGCTCACTTTAACCTATCTTTTAAGTTATATCCTTAAGCTATTTTGCTTGCCAATTGCCCATGCTGGGGCATAACATCTGAACACTATCCGAATCAAATCAGATAGGCAGGGGAAAAATCATTATTTATTCTTTATCAATGATCAAAATTTTCCCTACTGGTGCACAACTATTTTATCACGATCAAATCTACTTTATTGGGGCACTTCTTATTATATTATCTTTAGAGACCCCGTTCTAGTGGTGCTTCCCTTTCTGAAGTAGAACATTCTCCCTTTTCCTCTAATTCTAATCCCTCCACATTAAATCCCATGATGGCATTATTTTAGTGTGCAAATTGTCTTGAGATTGATCAATGTCATAAACACGCAACTTGTACTCTCAAATTGTGTGCGTTTATAGTGTGTCCCTTAAATTTATGGATTGTATCTTTCCCATTTACCCTGTATCTAGGGCCTATTATACCTCTAATTATATTTTAATTATTGATGGTAATCACGTGTGCAAGCATTAGCTCATCTAGATGTGATCTATTCCCTAGGTTAATCTCTTACTTTCTCTCTCTTTTTGAGACTTCATCATTCTCTTTAATCCTAGTATGTCCTCTCGAAGGGGAATCATGGGTCTATTCCAATGTCTTCTTAACAACTCTTTTCTTTGAAAAGATGTTGATTTGCTTGAATGTCTCACTACACCTCAAATAGGGGCAAAATGTAGACATCCAATTCTTAACACTATTTATGTTGAAATTGTCAATCTTACTCGAATTGCATTCAAATGCACATTTTAGGTAAAAATATATAAAGCATCCTAAATGGTTTGAACTTATCATTTAAAAGTGAAAATTCAGGTCAAAGTATCCCTAAATAGGGTAATGCATTTTATGGGCTAGCTAACTTTGATTAGATCATTTTGAGTCAAAATGACCATTTTGCCATTTAGTGCTCTAGATCACTCTTTTATTCTAATTCATTGGTACATGTCATGTACCTTTATTATTTGTTGTTGGAAACATCTTAAATGGAAATACGGTACCAACACATCTAACATCACCTTCTAATTCTACTCGAGTCAAATTATGACCTAGTAATATGACTGTTTGACCATTTTAATTAATTGAGCACCAATTTTCAAATAATTGCATAAATTTTGACTAACCTTGTTTTAGGCTAATCAGTCCAAATCAAGGGCTTAAGTGGATTTTCCATGAGAGTTGTTGAATATTTATTTTTGAAAACTAATTCTAATTATCTGCATCACCTACTGACATCATTTATGGGGTGGCATCCATCAAGTCATAAGTGCATAAAATATCAAGATTATGGGTCACCCATGCCTAGTTAATTCCTCCCATGCCTCTTCAATGCCCCTTATTCCAAGGTCATCTTGAGAATATTTATGGATTTAATTCCAAATATTAGGATTATCCTCAACCACACATCTCAATCTTGAGATGGACGGTTTAGGTTGATCTTGACCAATCTCAAAAATTTATAAATAGAGAGGCCATGAACATCATTTCTAAGCTATTTTGGTGCAAAGTTATTATGCTCAAATATATTCAAAGCTTAAACATTGCAAAGTTATAATGCTAAATTGTTTCCACAAAGCTTCATTGATAGGCTAGTTTACTGATTCCACATCAAGAGCCTAAGTTTTATGGAGTTTTCTTGAGGCATTGAAGGAGATTACCACCATTGTTGACAAATATAAGAATATTTGATCAAGGGAGAACATGTTTTTGAGCCACATGGGTATGGTGAATCCATTTGGGAAGGTAATATGGTTTTAATTTCTTTCATTTATTTTTTGCTATCCTTTATAATTCCCAAAGGAATAAATAGGCTTGGTCAGTTAGTTCTTTATGCATGTTTCATGGTTTATGGACTAATGCTTGACTAACTTGCTTTGTAATCCTCTCTATATCTTGGCACACCTAGTGGGAGAAGATGCATCCTACACCTAAATAAGATCACTTTGCAACTTAAAAAAATTCATTTGAGCCTTTCAAACTCTTGAAAATTGATTTTCTAACTTTATTTTGCCATTTTTGGTTGCCATGATTTTACATAGTAATCGACGTCGACAGAAATACCAACATCGATTATTGACTTAAATGACACCAATTCGTAGAACCGATGTCGGTCAGATCTTGGTTACTCATAACCGACATCGATCACTATGTTTTTTCCAAAAACATAGACCGAAGACCTACTTTCCCAAAGTCCATTGTTTCAAATTCAAAAGTACTTCAAAGCTAAAGGACATGATAACAATTTTGCTATAGGATAAAATTTAAAATTTTCTTAAAACATGTTTAAATCAATTTTGCATACTTATAATTTGATTAGAAACTTTGTTTTGGTGTTTAACAAAGAATTTTTAGATGTTTTTGGTGAATGTTTTTCAAAGTTTACAACTAAGACCAAGGGGTCAAATGAATACCACAAAACATTTCATTTGGGTTTTAAAATTGAACACACTTGTCAATTCTTATTTGCAATAGTTGTTTAGTTATATTTTTTTGGCAAGAGGATGAATTTTGCGTGTATACTCTTCCATTTGTCCCTTATAGGGAACCCTTGGAATCAAAAGAACCATTCCTATTACAAATATCCTAGTCCAAGGCTTAGAAAGAATGTGGCCTAAAGCACTCCCCAAAAAGTCACTAAAGTTTAAGTAACCTTGAAAATGACCCTAAAGTCATTCTATTTTCATGCTTTCTTTATTTTTTATGCATCTTATCTTGCGAGGGGGACTTCATCACCTCCCAAAAGTTCTTTAGGGAAGCTTTGACTTGGGGTTTAATTTCTTAACATTGACTTCATTTGACTCTTTTGGAGTTGCACATGGGATGTAGTGGCACTTTGGACATCGTATTACACTGAGCAAATAAAAAGATGTAGTGGTTGCATAAAAGACTAGACCTTTTTACAACACGTTGAGTAATACGGATCTAAAATCCATGCTTTTTTTTACATTGTTTGGCATGAAATTCATTATGCAATTGATTCCCCTAGAACGTTCAAAACTTAATAGTTTAGTAGACCCCACTTTGCCATACCTTGTCAGTTTAGACTTAAGACATTTTCTTTTTGTCATTCACTTACTTGGTCTTGATTTATGTCTAAACTCCTTGTTAACTCAATGAACTTAGCTAAAACACATTGTCCTCAATTTTATTGAGCAAGGGAGGCGTTACACTGTCTAAATGGAAAATTTGTCTTTTCCTTATTCAATTTTTTATCAAAAGCTTTGTGTCATGACATCCACTTTGACGTAGTCATGCTGCCCAATTGAGTCTAGAACTTTTACCCAATTTGTTTAAATCCTTCATTTATAATCCACATTCAAAATTGAACCTTTTTGAGTTCTAAGGGTTGGTACGTCAAAGTGGGTTCACCATTTGTGCACTAAGCTAGTTTTAACTTGGGTTCAATTTTCTATTTAGATTGAAGGTCATTTATTAAGACTAAAAATCATGTTATCATCTTGGTGGACTCAAGTTATCTTGTGTATCACTCACACTTTGGGTCCTAGAACATATTTTATCTTACTAGAATCATGTAATGACGTTGTGCTGCATATTTGGTCCTAGTTTTATACTTAGTACTTCACGTATATTTTTACATCTTGAGTTGCTTAGTTCATTTTATCTTCTTTGTAATCTAGAGAGATTTCCTATAAACTTTTAGGTTCAACTTGTCGAAGTTGAAACTAGATTTTGTAGTGTGGGTGTATCACAAAGATCTAGGCTTTGGTGTACTAGTTTTAACTTTGGGTCTTTGAGTTACCTTACTCTCTTCTGAACTATATGATTTCAACTTTACCAGAGGTTGAGTAATTTCATGAACCAAATCTTCTAAATTGTGTGTGGTTTTAAACCACCCACTCTTATAGTCTCATTAGTACTTTGGTTGTTTGTTTAAAAAGAGTTGAAGCATACTTTGATTGGTTATCACACATTGGTCCAAAGTTAGTAAAACACATAGAGTAGCTCTTTTTAGACATGACTCAAAGGTTCACTCATAATTGGGCCTCTTATGGCCTTAATTATGAGGATGAGCAATTTTATGATGGTCAAGATAACCCCATTATTTTTGATGATATCCCTGCAATACTAGGATTTAAAGATGATTACAATGAACATCAACCCCAAGAAGATCAAGATGAAACCCTTCTTAGATTGATAGAATTAGGTGCTAGAATACCTTCTGACTTTCCTATGAAATAATTACATACCTTGGTTAGAGAAGGAGAAAAACGACGACAAGAGCAAGATTTTACACAAATAGACATACCTTCTTCTTCTAACAAAGGAAAGGAAATACAAGCAAATTCAAAACTGACAAATCTAGATCTTCTAGCTAAGATCAAGATTATAAGTCAAGGATATGTAGATCAACTTGTCATAGACTTAACTGACTCCCTAGTTGCCACTTCAATTTCATAATAATGCTTTGAAAGAACATGAAGATAGGGTGGACAATACACAACAAATATTGGATGAAAACATTACCATAGTGAATCGGGGTAATCTAAATGAATAGTTAAAGTCACAAGAGACCTTACAAGACCATTTGACACAGAACATACATTCTTCAATCATCAAGAACCTCTTGTTACTTTACAAACTCATAAACCCAAGCATTCAGTTTGAATTAAGGAAATCCCTCAAACAAACCAAAGATTGGTAAATAAACATAAAAAATTTCAAAATCAACAAAGTGCAAAACAACCAAATTTTAGGAATGTTTTACAATTCAAGATTCAATGGCTTATGTTCTCAACTCAAGTAGCAAATCAGAACCAAATCATGGATTGAAAGGTATATGCTCCCTATAGATCCATACAAAATCAAGGGCACATTCCACTACAAAAACAACAAAACCAGGGGCACATTCCACCCCAATAACAATAAAATTAGGGGCACATTCCACCCCAATAAAAACAAAATCAGGGGCACATTCCACCCTAATAGCAACAAAACTAGGGTCACATTCCACCCTAATAATAATAAAATTAGAGGCACATTCCACCCCAACAATAACAAAATCAGGGGCACATTCCACCCTAACAGCAACAAAACCAGGGGCACATTCCACCCCAACAACATATTATCCAATCCACAAATACACCAAACATGCAAGAATGAATTTTATGAATGAAATTATCTAAATATTAGAGACGAACAATAGAGTCAAAAAGTATAAATTCGATGAGATATGCCCATATCCATTTGAATTATCTGTTCTCCAAAACCCCTTTCCACCTCACTTTGAGGCATCCAAATTTGACAAATACAAAGGGAAAGGAGATCCATGTAAACAAATACAAGCATTCTTCATCTTGTGTCAAGAGATTAATTATAGTAGCGAGTACTTATTACAAATATTTTTGCAAAGTTTAACAAGATAAGCTATTGATTGGCTACTTAAACTACCCAAGGGTTCAATTGTGGATTAAAATGACTTATCAAAAAATTTAGTTAACCATTTCTCATATAACATAGAACATGAATTGACCATTGTTGACTTATGCAAAGCCAAATAGCTTGATGGTGAAAGTTTTATTGCATATCTACAAAGGTAGAGAGCATTGGTAGGTTGCTTTCAACATAATTTACCAGACAAATAGTTGGCTGATATCTTTGCACAAAATTTGCATCTCAAAGTGGAGCATAATATATGGTTAGCTTGTGCTAACTCATTTGAAGAAATTATTGGCAAAGGAGTGCATATTGAGAAAGCTCTTATTGCTAGGGGCCTTGTTAATATCTTTTCATAAAGACAAGCATCTAATCAGACTAAATCACTGGCTCCTCAAATAGTTATGCAATATAAGTCTAAGGGCTTTCACAAAAATAAGAACATGGTCAAAAATGGGGTGACAAAAAAAATCCATGTACAAATGGTATAGACTATACCTCCTCCAAATGTACAATTAACTCCCTCAAATCCACTACCTAATTTGCAAAGATAACCTCCATGAAGGATGTTTGATAACAATTTTAGAGTCTTTAGCAAGTTAGGAGAATCGATTGAAGCAGTATTACAAAATATCATTACAGCTAACTTAATTATATGACCAGTATCAAGGCCATTTCTTCAAGATCATCCAAAACTAGATTATTATAAAGAGAATACATGGTGTAACTTTCATCATGTTTCTGGTCATGGTGCATATCATTGCATTTAATTGCAACATTTTATTGAGGACTTTATTGAAAATGGTGAGCTAGAAATTAAGTTGGCCCCTAATCAGGACACAAACTAGGATATGGGAATCTACAAAGACCCCTTTCCTCGGCATGATCCACCACTACCAAGACATAATCAAAATGGTCACAATTAAGGATAGAGGTAGAATCAAAACCAACAAAAGGTTTAGAATCATAATGAGCATAATCAAGATCATGATCCCCACACTAATAATGTGGATTATAAAAATGTGCCTTATGACTATAATAACACTGTGGGACACATTTCTGCAACCCACATTGCCACTATTACTGTGACACTACGTGGCCAATCTCATGTTCCTCGTAACATGAGACCCATCATTACACCCCCTAATAATACCATGTTGAGTTCACATCATCATGTTGTTACTCCATTTGCATGGGTTACTAATCTTGAACAATAGTACCATTCTTCTAGAGGCTCCTCACTGACCCAAAATTATAGTAATGTCATTAATCACCCATGAATCACCATCCAAG
The DNA here is from genome assembly GCA_037957365.1 of Torreya grandis. Taxonomy (NCBI): domain Eukaryota; kingdom Viridiplantae; phylum Streptophyta; class Pinopsida; order Cupressales; family Taxaceae; genus Torreya; species Torreya grandis. Next base: position 1,616,372 of record JARHVA010000406.1, read on the forward strand.
GCCCTTTCCCTTATCCTTCTAATTATAATGAGTCCTTGCCACCTCTAGGTTATGAAGTTACAACTAGATTCCCATGAGTTACCATCCATGGACCTTTACCCACTTCTTTCCATAAACTCAATAAGAATATTGAGGATTTGGTAACTATCTCAATTTTTAATCCCTAAGCTCCACCAAATCCATATACCTAGTTGGACTTGTCTATTTCCCAATCCACTCCAACTGAGTCATCTATAATTATTTTCAAAATAACCCCAAGGTAAATGAGATATGTAATGGAAACTACACCCCATAAGATTACCTCAAAATAGAGTAGGGTCACTCCACTTCCTAAAATTCCAATCCAAATAAGTGCGTCCATGATCCCACCAATTTTCATACCTCCTTCCATTGCTCCAAAAAACACTCGACCAAAATAATAGGGAGAGATCATTATCCCTAAATAGGTTAAAGAGTCATAGGAGAGGAAGAAGGATAGGATGGGCCTAGTCCATAGTAAATTACCCACAATAAGTACTCATTTTGACAAGAAGAGTGGTATAATCCAAATAGTGAGGAAGAGGAAGGGAGTAAAAAACAACACATGGGAGGAAGTAATGTTGGAGCAAAGGTAAATTTTATTCCCCTTAGCCAATAAATAAAAGAAGAATACAAATGACTCCACCGAATATACATAAGACTTTTGTTATTTTGTATACATAACATGGGAGGTGATGAAGGAGATGTACAAAAAGTAAAGATTAGGATAAACAAAGACTTCTCTAGTACTAGATCATTCAAGATCCTAGAGATATTATAGATAGCATTCAAAGTGAAGCCACCAGGTTATATGATGTTTTGAAAACAATCAGGACTTCTAGGGGTGAATCACAACCTAAATGGGGGAGAGTAATGAAATTTTGGAACCAACTGAAAGATCTTGAGAAGAGGCTCAATTATTTGGTTCAATGCACAAGAAAATAATGCATATAGTCATTTGAATTTAATGACTACCTAGGAGGTAGCTTGGGATTTGGTTATAAAATTTGAAGTTAAAATGAAACCTATAGTGTTTATCTAGGGTTTTGTTAAAACTATCATAACAAGGGGAAAATAAATTTCATAAAAACAAGCACATAGATCTCAAGAATGAAAAAGGTTTGTAAGTTGCATGGGGAAGGAGGAGTATTTTTATAGGGACAAGTTTAATCATTATTTTATTATTAGATTTGAAATTTTATCATGATGCATTATTGAGATAATGGACTCTAAAAAATTTGGGAGTATTTCCCCACTAGATTGCCATTTGTTGTTCCTTAATACACACACCACATTTTTTGAATTTAAATAGGGACCCATTATTTTTTGAATATACTTATTAAAGGTCTTATACACCTTAGATATCCATGATATTAGTTTTGATATACAAAAGGCTAAGGTTGTCCTTAACTGTCTAATTTAAAAAATTTTGAATTATGAAAATCAAAGCTTGGGCATCAATTATGATTCATTTTAAACCTTGGACTTTCATAATGTTTCTTGAAAAATTGACTTCAGGATTTTTGGACTAATAGAGCTCATATATTATGTCATAATGTATCTTTGATTTTCATATGTCCATAAGACTATTTTAAAAACCTACAAATTATCTACGTTTTGACTTCACTTTCATATGTTCCACAAACTTTTTGAGCCCCAAAATCAAGACAAGCATCAAGATCATGTTTCTCAGAGCAATTTAGTCCTCATAAAAAATCCTAAGTATTTAAAATTTATAGTATAGATGGCACTATGACATTACTTAAAATGTACCATAGTTTAATAAAAAAAATTTAACTTATCGACAATCTAGTTACGATAAATTGTCTACATGGGAAGAACACATTAATTAGGGCAAATTTCTCTTCATGAAAATTATAAGTCCTTCATCCTTCTAGTACCTTGAGACCATACCACATGGTATAATTTCATTAACCCAAAACCTATAAGGTGAAATAAAATCCTAATGGCCCCATGTCCCCATAGTCTAATTACCCTAAGGTTCTAAGCTTTGAGGTTTTGACAATTGGCATAATTTTGTTAACCTAGAGATTCAAAGGGAAATATCAAGTTAATGGTTGAATCTCTGTAGTTATGAGATCATGCCACACATCAACGTCCTAGTAATTAGAGCCTTCCTAGTAGATGTATATAGTTCAAATTTCAAATAGTTGTGACCCTAAGTCTTTCAATCCTTGCATCCCTAAGAGAACTCCATGTGGCTTAATTTTGTTAACTTGTAACCCTAGAGCATGTAAAGCAAGATCATAAGTTTAAAGACCTCGAGTGAATGAGAAATAAACAAATGTCACAACCAAAGAGACACATGGATATAATACACATAAATAATTTCAAAAGATAAGCAAAAGGCTAATAAGCAAGAGATTCACACCTGTCTTAAATGGGATGACTATACATGCATGAATTAACAAAAAGTTTCCATTTGGCAAACAAAATAATCTACCAAAGATGACTGGGAAATTTAAATCTAAACAAGAACAAAATCAAAAGGCCATTATTTTCATTGATGTCACAAAAATTATGCATTCAAGATGCAAGCTTTGGTAATATATGTGAAATCTAAACAAAGAAAAGTCATTTTGCCATTAATCAAACATTGCAATCCTGCTCTATCAAGTGACCAAAAGCCTTATCTTTTTTTTAGTGATTTTTTATGAGAATTTAGACAAATTTCAAAGGAAATACATAGTCCTAGATTATTTAAATGGATTCCCTAGGACCACCATGCATCCAGGATCTTGCATATTCTATTGTTGGAAATACTGAATACACATACACTATATTCGACAAAAGTGCCTTGGATTTCAAGTTTCCATACTATTCAACTATTTTTTAATTTATTAGAGTCAATAACATCATAATATTCACAAGATCATCTATCCTAAGATGATAAACAATGCATTAATAACTTGTTGTCAATCAAAACCATGGGGCTCCATCAAGCAACAATGAAACTAGAGGTAATGCTCTATATTGATTTACTTCATGATGTGTTCTTCAATGGTACTTATTATGGAGACTATATACATCTTATAAAATGAAAAAATTCAATTTCATATGTTTTTAGAAGGGTATTTGAGAGGTACCTTAGGCTTCCAAGGCTTGAGATTGCCTATAACTAAGTCTCGACCAATGTATGGCTTGAGCATAACACTTTAGATGGAAAATTGAAGTAGTGGCTAGTGAAAGGCAGATATTAAACCCAAAAGGAGGTATTTTACTCTAACAATATCATAAAATTTGAGATTGGTATTAGAATATCCATGGCCCTTCTGAATATATTATATGGTTTTTCTAGCATTACTTATGTATAGGTGGAATGGGTTCCATTGTTGGCCATTTTCCTGACTTTTGACAAAATTGTTACCCTAGGAGAGATCATCAATGTCAAATTGAAGGCACAAATATTTGAACATGAACAAATTCATAATTATGGAAATATTTATATGATGTCATATCTATTAGATGTAGTCCTTGAGATGATCTCCAGGGCCCATGGAGAACTATGGTATCCATCTGCAAAATATGTGGATAATATAATCTTTGAGGATTATTATTTCATGTTTATCTACATATTAAATAATGAAATTACAAGAATTTATGAGAAAAAATTTCCCCAATTTTACCAAGCCATTCATAACACTTATATTTCTATAATATCTAAGAATTTGAAAAGAAGCATAGCCAAGATGGGGGACTAGTGGTACTATCTAGATTGTACCATAATCAAAATTGAAGGAATAAGGGAATCCCATTTATTTTTAGCATGACACATCCTAGACAAGGTGGTTAAACAAGATATTACCCACCAATTATATAATAGTGTAGATGAAGAGCTTGGCCTCAAACAACAAGGTTACTACTATAAGATCCCTCTAAACATTGGGAAACTTTAGTTTGTGGTAAGGGCACATTTCAATCAGGTGGGAAAAATAAGATCCCATTAAAAATGGTGTTAGGAATTGGATGTCTACACAAAGCATTCTAATCCAACACTTTAAAGGTGGCCCAATTTAGGAATGGGAACCCAAAGGAAAAATTACAAACTATCTTAAACTCTTAAAATAGAATAAGGGGGTGACCATTAGATATAGTCACTAGGAGTATCAACATTATGATCTCCTTTTGAATGCATCAGATGATTCTGAAGTTTGGGCCTACATAAGGGACAAAAAAATGTTAATGATTATTTCCTAGGCCATTCAATATGACATGATGATTACCAAATATCATGAAAAGGAAATGGTAAGGTAGGCAAAATAAGCTTGGAGTCATCAATGGCCTCCAACACAAAATAAGACCAACCTCCCTCTCTTTCAGAAGGAGAGACCAATCTATTAAAGGGAGAGTCCAATGGTCAAAGGGAGGAAACCTCCATATTAGAAAGGAAAATTTTAGAGGTCTCCTAGACCTCATCTTCCCTCCACCCATTCAGCTACTATTATCATGGGCACAACCACTATAGTTCAAAGGACTGCACCTCCTGGGATAAAAAAAGAACCACACTCTCTTGGCACCTCTCCCTCCACTTACAATAGCTACACAAGTAAGTGTCCTATATTTTCTTCAAGCTTCCTTCTCATATCTCCCATCCACTCCTCCATCCCCTCAAACACTTTAATAGGCTCCATCTCCATCCATTCTTCCCTCCACCACTGTTGTTCCACTTTCCATTCCTTCACCACCACCTTCAGTGATAGTCCCTACTAGTATGATTTATTCACTAGTTTCACCTTCTCCCTCATCTCTTATTCCCCTCACAGTCACCTACCAAAGGAAATATAAAGTCCTCATGCCTCTTTTAAATTATAATAATGGGAGGAAAGACCATCATTAGGTATTGAAACTCCATGGGGATCCCTTGATTAAGAAGTAGAGGAAGAAGAGAATGGACATGTGATATCACCAGTGGATTATCATACGGATGAGAAGGAAGTGAATATAGAAGTAATAAAGGGATTAGAACCAAGATAAAGAGAGGAAGGATCCCAAGTTAAGATATAAGAAGAGACAAAACTAAAAAATGCCAAAGCAATGAGTCTGGGAAGCTTGCAAGAATAAGAAACTCTAGTTGGGGAATTAGGCCAATAGATCCTCACTGAAGAAGAAAGACAAGATATCAATAAGGTAGTCTGTTTTCTTACTTATTCTATTAATTTTGTAGATGATTTGGCTACATATTTTCCACCTTCCATTCGAAGGCCACTATTTTATATTTCAATTGATTCTTCTATTCTTTCAACATCAACCCAAATAATGGCTCCAAAGAAGAGAGTCTATTTTAAAATTTTGATTTCAGTTTCTATTTTTTATCCACAAGTACAAGGGAGGAAATAGATTTTGAACAAAGATAACTTATTTCCCTTGGAAAAAAGGCCAAAAAGAATCCAAATGACCCTATAAAATATATAAATAATTTTTTTCTCGTGTGTGGATTCATAATGAAGGAGATGTATGGGAGCAAGGAGGAAACATAATAGTGGATACTATAGAGACAGATCATCCATGCCCCTAAAAAAATTGTAGATATTATCCAAAGTGTGGCTACAAGGTTGTATTACATTTTGAATAATATTTGAGCCTCTAGGGGTGAAAGTCAGCCTAAGAGAATGAAGGTGATTAAACTTTGGCACCAATTAAAATAATTTAAAAAAATGCTTACCTTTTTGGTTCGTTTTTCCAAAAGTAGCACATTCAATCACTTGAACTTGATGTCCAACCAAGATTTTTCATGGGCCCTAAGATATGTAATTGTAAAAAGGGATGTTGCTCCTAACTGGCATACACAAATGAAGGCTTTAGTGGGACATTTTTAAATCTATGAGAATGAGGCCTTTAGAAATTTTGAGAGATGTGATGATCTCTATTGGAGAGCTAGTAAACATGCCTAATTTTGAAACACTCCTTAAATCAGCTAAAAATAGCTTCTAAGTGGAATTTGAGGCAACTATCTATAAAACTAATGATGAGATTGTTTAGTTGATCAATTTTGTCAAAGATGGAGTAACTAAGGTTGAAGCCCTTGGGGCAGAATTTAAGATCTAAGAAGCATATCACACAAGGTTGATGGCTAAGGATATCAAAGTATTTAAGCCTACCTTGCTCAATTTTGATAGTATTAATACAGAGCTTGAGATAGCCCATGAGTTATTTAAAAAAGTCATAGCTACATAGGGAATGTAAAGGTCAGCACCAAGCATGTTGTTAACTACAAGTGATTCCACATCATCACAAGGTCCCCATCTTTCTAGATATGCAATTATGCATACTCTAACAAGGCTAGTTTTGATCCCTCAAGAGGCTATAACAGTTACTTCTGTCTCCATAGTTATCACACAACTGTTTGCTTTTTCTTATGGTGACACATTAGCACCACCCTAAGTATGTGTATATATTTTAATGTTAAAATTAAGTTAAGACTAATGGTTTTAAATTTATTTATCATATATATATATATATATATATATATATATATATATATATATATATATATATATATATATATATATATATATATATATATATATATATATATGTAGTATTTTGGTTGAGGGGTCCTATTTATGTATACACTTTTATACATGCATGGTATGCATGATTTTGACACATAGTTATATTTTATAGATGTAAATTTAGACTTCACTTAGATGATAAGGCATCCCATCCCTAAGCCTATATATATTTGTATCCTCTCGATCCCAAAGGGAGGAGAATTTTGGCTATTAAGATTAATAGGAAATTTTAAGTATTATTTTGCAATTAGTCTTGATGTGTAAATCTTGTTCTTCTTCAAAACTATGAATATTGAAACAAGTTCCATAAAATTAGTATCTTATTAGTTTGTTTGTGTATGAGTATTTATTTCATATAGTTATTCATATTATGTTATTTCTAATTTGAATGCCTTTGTATAATAATCATAATCTCCCTTTGTAGATGTGCAATCACAATCTCACAAACAAGTCAACCTTTGATTATATATGATAAAGATTAATATTTTCTTGTTTCCTTGAAATATTAACTATGTTTTATTTTTGGTATACTTACAATAACTTTTAGCAAATATTGGTTCCTGGTTATTTGTCCAACCCCTAGTTCAAGAGCCAACTTAGAAAGGTTTCATCTTGTTTGGTCCATAAACTTTCTTTCCTGCCCTACCTTTCTTTATTTTTTTAAGTTTATTTTTATCCTACCCACCTTAATTTAAATCCATAACCAATCCATTAGTCTTAAATATATCTAAATTAATATCTTATCTAAAGCATCTGAGGTAAACAATTGCTCCACACACCATTATTCCACCAACAGGTTGTTTACAAAACCCAATATCCTACAACTCGTACCTTGGAGTGAATCTTTCTTCACTAATACTAAAACATTATAATATACCTCATAAAGTTATCTAGTGTTCATAAAACCCACATCAATAAGTTTTTGTTCAAATTGATCTCTTTGGAGATCAGTTTTATCTGTAGTCGATTCCACTATTGGCCCTTCTTGGGATGGTTTGGTTTCATATTCTTGTTGATATACCCCACTGTCCATTTGATCTTCAAAAAAACATATAATTGGATTATAACTCCAATCATCATCAAAGGTTGGGTTATAATAAGCCCCACTTCTAGTGTATGTAGGCATGTTTACAATCTTCGCTTTTGGATTAAGATTAGATTGGTTGTTGAATTGATTTCAATTTGATGTCAAATTTGGATGAGGACTTGTGTTACACTTGTTCAATTCAATTTTGAGTTAACTTTTAAATTTAGGGATCAAATTTGGATTAATTTTCAATCACAATTTATGGCCCTTTTTGAAAATAAGATGTTTTTAGCATTTAATTTTGATTTTTTTTCTAATTTTGGGATGTTTGAACAAGTTCACCTAATTATTTGGCTTTAGGATGATTTTTGGAAACATTTGATCTCTTATAATACACTTGATTTTTTGATGTGATCATAAAAATTATGTTTCGCTCAAGCCTTATGAATAAGTCTTAGATGGTTGGACTTTTGATTTAAGTTTTGAATCAAGTTTGACCTTTGATTTGGTGTTGACTTTGATTTTTTTAAAATTTGACTTGATTCAAGTTGACCCTTAAATTTGACCTTGCTTGACTTTAAGAGTTAACTTTGAAAAGGTTTGGCTTTGACTTGATTCAATTTGACCTTTGAATTTGACCTTATTTGACTTCATGGGTTGACTTGGAAAAAAGTTTGACTTTGACTTGATTCAAGTTGACATTTAACCTTGACCTTTTTTGACTTCACAAGTTAACTTTGAAAAAAGGTTTTACTTTGACTTGATTTGAGTTGACCTTCTTTGAATTTGACTTGATGTTGTAAGATTGAATTTAAAAGGTTTGATTGAATTTGACTTGATTTGCCCTAATTTAGAAAAGGTGAACCAGATTTGATTGGTTGATTTGGAATTAGATATTGGTTAAAATGGCCTTAATTAGGTTTTAGGCATGGTAAAAAGAGTATTTATATAATATAGATAGTATAATGTTACTATTAGATAGAATAAATTTTGATTTTAGAAGAGTAATGCCTTAATACGTAACTTTATAATTGGATGTGATAAGGTTGAACTTAGTATTTTTATACTTGTTTGAGTTACATGGGATAATACATAATACAACCACTGACAACAAATAATCAAGCACATAAATACAAGCCCTGTGCTTAGTAATAAATGGGTGTGCAATGTGACCACAAGCCCATCGATCTACTCATGCAAAGTGATGAATAGGTTGGTATCCCAACCCTCATTAAGTGTTTTTATGTGATGGGTAATCTTTGGGAATGTTATTTTGCATGTATTGGGTGTCATTTGCAACCAAAGGTCTAAATCTAGTAAAGATAGGCTCCACTAGGTATGTAGCAAACAGTTACACCAAAACCTCAAGTCATCAGTGAAATCTACCCATTAGGATCATAACATCCCACCACGATTCTACATCTCAAACTCTAGGCTAGATTTATGCCCATAAACTAGGATCCCCCACATATATGAGCCCCAAATATAAACTACCATGCTGGCATAACCACCTAATCTATGACTTGAATCTGGGTGGAGGCTCTGATACCAAATGTAACAAGTCATTACACTAAAACCTTGAGGTGTTAATGAAATCTACCCATTATGATTATAATAAGGTAAATCCCATATATACCTTGTAGTACGATGGGGTCCAAGTCTATATAAGAGTGAGATAATGGGCTTCAAAAAAGGATCATATCCTTTCATGACCAATCTATCCATAATATTTCAATGGAGTGTCATTTCAAATAATTCCTCGAGAGTGTTGTCTGAAGCCTGGTTTTAGAGATAAACTCCTTACCTTCACAGTTGTGCTTAAAACACACAACCACTTGGATAATGTTGATATTTACTCTCAATTTATATACCCCACTAAAATATAGGGTTGGTATGTACATTGAAGGATGAAACCTCATCCATTGCATCCTAAAGACTCGTAGTTGGTGATCAAGGCCCAACTCACACAACCAAAAATTTAAAAGGAAGATAAGTTATTTTGATCCTTAGAGTCCCATGAGGGACAAGAATAAATCATACATAGTGTCTTTTTAGTAAGAGGGAAAGATAACTTAAGTGTTTTTTATCAACCAAGATCCTAAAATCAGGCAAGGAGAGATAATACACAAGTCAAGTTATTATAAACAAAGACACAAACACAAAATCAAACTTAAACAAATTCATTTTAAGCTCCAAATTCAAGTGTTTATTATTTTTAAAGCACCAAAATAAATATCTATGATATGTTTAGTTAAATAATCACATCTTTGACAAGTAAAAGTCTACAACAAATAAGTTAGTAATCTCAAATGTAGGCTTTGGAAAGTGAATGAGGTCTTAAAATTTAATAATTTAAGTTTTTGTCTACGTGATTCTTCCATTTTACAAAGTGATTCCACTATTATGCAAGTCAATTTCATTATTTTGCATGAAAAAAACACAAAAAAACATGTTTTCATTGTTAAGGTTAGTGAATCTGCTACTACGTAGAGTATTTCCACTACCACAAACCACAATACTTTTATTAGGAAAAAAAATTTAGTACTACAAAAAGATTAAACATAAATCATAAAATCCATGCTTTCACCAATAATAGTCACAACACCACTATTGTGCAGAGCTTTTCCACCATTTGCAACCACATTTTTACCAATCTTATAAAATAGATAATTAGTTAGAACAAATGTGATTCCACCACCGTACACCATGATTTATTTGTTGTGTGGAGTGATTTCACTAGTCCCTATAAACACAGTTAGAAAGGCATTTATGCTAATGCATAGTGCATTTCTATCATTTCCATAATTAGGTTTTCACCTTTTTTATAAAATACATAGATAAAAAAAAGTGTTTCCATCATTTCAAGTCACGATATCACTTTTTTGGGAGATTTTTTGCCAATTAGCAGAGTGTTTCTACCATTGTATTGAAAACACTTTTTTTGGCAAATTTAAAGGAAATATGAGAAATTAACTCAAAATTTGGATTAAATTTTGGCCTATAATGGTCATGAAATGTCCTCAAAAATTATTGTGGGGTGTTAGTCCCACTGGGTGTTCCATATGTAACACACGAGTATGAAAGTTAGTTTTGGGTTAGTATGAAATCAAATCAATTTAAACTAATACCACTAACCTAAGTGTGCATCCTCAGATTGAGCAATACTAAGAATAACACAAATAAACAAGCAATAAAGCATAAATTATTATACCTTTCCTCATGATCTCTTTGTTGAAATCAGTGATGTGCTCAGATGTAGTTACAAAAAGGATTATACAAGATGCATGGGCAATCTGATAGTGTAACCCCTTGAAAACTAGATGATTTGGATGATGAGTAATGAGGGTGATTAAAGCTTTTTAGGGTTATTTAAACAACACTTCCTTGTCAATTGAAATTTTATCGAGAATGGAATGTGGCCCTTCCATCTATATATTTTCAAAATCAATTATGATCGTTGATCTTAGATGAATATCAATGGTTGAGGATCAATCAAAAAATGGGAGATAAACATTAAATGTTATGACATGGAGTGTGTAATAACTTGTAATATGATCTATTCATGAGGATTTGGAGTGTGTAAATGCATGTCATAGACTTTTCTTGCACTTCCCTCACCTTGTATTAAAATTTCCTTATAAAGGACACTTTGACTTTGAAATATGATTTTTAAGTTTCTAAGTGGGTGAGTGATGTAAGAAGTTAGGATTTATTTGAATTTTGGTAAAACCGATGTGAATTCCATGTAATTTCCTTTTAGTGATTGATTAATTAGCTAACCAAATTTAATTAACTAATAAATATTAATTAAGATAATGTGGTTCTTTTTGTAATGTTCACTTTTGATTGCACATTTGATTTAATTGAACTAAGGTGGCATTATCAAAGCAACCAATTGATTTTGAATGTTATTGATAAATTTATTGTCATGATGTAGTACATTTTCTATATTAGTGATGTGTTACTATGATTTGAGATAAAACCAATAGTTATTTTGATAATTTCAAATGTTCATATGATATGATGTTTGAATTATTTAATATTGTGGGAATTCAATTTGATGATTAATGATGCCATTGAATTGGTAGAAATGAAATGTCTACACACAGAACCACTCCCTACGGGGATTCATATGAATGAGGCACCTGAGTCAATCAACCATGCATCATGACATGCAAGTGCACTTAAAATTGCTAAGAATATATTCCCTTATTCTTCACTAGAGGTCTTAATTTCTATAAAAGAAACATTGTCACATGAATTACCCTTTTCAACATTTTAATATATGTATTCATTCTTAAAATTTCTAGTTTTACCATAGTTCCAACATCTCCTCTATTTTCTTAGAGTCTTAGATTTACCTTATCACAAAAAAAACATCCTTCATTTGATAATCCTCCATGGATTTTGATCTCACTTCCTCTAATAACATAGTTACAACTACATCCTCAAGCTTCAACATAGTTTCACTATTTCTAATGGCCATTACAAGCCATGAATCATGCATAAATGATAATAGAGTGATAGAATTTTCTTCTTCCTTCATTTTAATATTGACTAAAAGAAACTAACTTACCACAATTTTAAACTCACTCAAATTATCTATCATGGAGTCTTCATCAATCATCCTTAAGTAATATAATGCATTTCAAATAAGAAAATTATTCACAAGAGACTTCATCCAATATAAAGTTTGTAACTTATCCCAAAATTTTGTAGTGGTTTTTTCTCCAATGGCATTCAAAAACATTGAATTTGAAATATACAGTCTGATTTAACTCTTTATATTTTGATCCATCTTGTCTTAGTATTCTACCTTTATGTCCACATGGTGTACACATGATACAACAACCCACTAATTTATATCTATAATAAGATCTTTCATCTTTAAATTACTTAATTCAAAATGTTGGCCATTGAATTTTTAGATCTCTATACTTGTGTTCCCCATCATTTTTATTTACACAAATATCCTCATGTGTAAAACTCGTATTATAGTATCAATATACCCTAGGCTTCAAATAAATCTAAAACCTAGATTTGATGGAAAATGAATAGAAAAATAGAGTAATAAACTAATGTAGGAGAACAAATGCTTACAAAATCTTGAGCTTAATAGAAATAAAAATGAAATACACATATACATAATACACAAAATTTTCAATTGGGAAAATATTTTTGGGAAAAAACCCAAAAAAATAGCCTTCTTCCTTAATGCATTAACTCGACCATTTACAATATAATAACATCCTTCAAAATTATGGCTTACCCTAAAACATGTGCAAGTATATGTGGGTACATTAATAGGCAACTACCTAAGGCATATTATAATACCATGGGTACCAAAACCATGGGCCAATATTATAATCCATAATGGTTCCCATAAAACTATGGGTCACAATACCATCCATATAATATAATGGGGTTAAACCACCCACTCATGCTCAAAATTATGTGTAGGAACCCAAAACATTTCAGGGCTTTGCCTCGAGCTCCCCAACACAAGGGATATATATTAGATTCATCATGGACTCATATAACCACAAGATCTCTCATGAATACCATTATCACAACACTTAGATATCAATTACATAATATAGTCTCATTGTTATTACCTTAATGATCAATATACAGTCTATAACATCCTCTCTACAATCTAGCTGATACCACAAGGAGTGCCCAATAAATAGGCCCAATTTTTTTTCATGCAACAACATTTTTTGCATTACACCAACATTAGTTAAGATGGAATATTTTCATTCACCAAATAGTACATGAAAATATTCCTCATCCAAAAAATAATAAAGTAAATCCCAAATCAATCTTAACTCCTATAATGGGTGTGAACACTGCTAACACACAACTAGTTTAGAAATAACCCAAACCACTAGCTAGTGTGAACATGACCACTCCAACACCCTCCCTTAAGTAGAATAGGGAGTGAGAAAAGAACAAGCAAAGAGACTGATGGGTCCCAATTATTAGGCCTGATTAGGTATCTATGTACAAATGTGCATTAAAATATTGTGTGTCCCTATGGTAACCAATCCATCTTCCCATAATGCATTGATGTCAAATCATTGTAAACATGAAGTCAAATATGAATTGATACTCTGCATGATGCTCACTCAAAAAAACACTAATCACATAACTAAAAAAAAGAGATACCAAAGATGAAATGTGTCATCACAAAGTACCCAAAAACTAGTAAAACCACAACAAAAGTAGAGCAAAACTCTAAGCTCATACATAATGTTGAGGTAGGTGCACTCAATGGAATTAATCCTATCAAACATAAGTGCCCTCAAATGACTCAAAACACACAAAGTATCTTATGAGAATAAAGGGTCTCAAGCAGCTATTGAAGCGCTGACAAGTGTTGGGAATGCCATTTAATAAATATTATCAAGTTAGAATTGAGGAACCTTACAAGGTATCCTCTAACATTTTAGGATTGGTGAAAAATATTAAATCCAATGCATGAGTTGTAGGGTATTAGGTATTTTAAACAACCCAGTAGCAAAATAGCGATTGACACAGTTGTTTATCTCAAATGGTTTGGATATGACATGAGTCTAGACCTACTTGAGAGGAATGGATGGATGGTGAATCTAACCTGAGGTGAGCATGATCAAAATAAAACTTAAAAGTAAGGAAGGGTAAATCATAAAATAATTTTTATGAATCAAATTCAAATGAAAGCTTCCAAATTAGATCTTGAACTATGAGTTGGACAAGTAGTCAAAGAACTAGTGTTTGATGCAAGTTACTGTTAGCACACAGGATAAACAAACATAGTTAATAGTCTATGGAAATGAAATACAATAAAATCTAGTGTACACAATCAAAGGTTGATGAATTTGTGAGACTAAAATTTCACATCTACAAAGGGAGATTATGATTATTAAATAGAAAACATTGAAATTAGCTACTGCACAATATGAATAATTATATCAAAATAACACTTCTACACAACCTAATGACTAAACTACTGGAGTAATGTAACTTATTCAATGAATCATATATTTAGAGAAGAATGAAAGATTTCACATCAAGACAAATTTGTAAAACAACCTGTAAGATTTCTTATTTATCTAAATAGCCAAAAATTATCTTCCCTTTGGATTTGGGAGGATACAAGTATATATAGCTTGGGGAGAGGTTGCCTCCTCTTCTAAGCTGAGTCTAAATTTACATTCCAATTTTAAAACTCATGCAAAATATGCATATAGAGGATATAATTTAAATTAATGGCCCAAATTACATAATTATAATGTAAATACATATATGCTCAAAATAGATTGAACATGTGAGTCTTTGTAACAATAGAATACATATAGACATACATACATATGTATGTATATAACTATGGTTCCAATTTGGCACCATCTAAAGAATAAGGGAGCTACACATTTGATGTATAAATTGAAGTAATCTGAGGTATTACATGTGAAGAATTAGATGAAGTGGTAGTTAACAGTGACATGGCAGTAGTTGTTACTTAAGTAGCACTAATGATCCTAGTAGGAATATGTACTATTGTATGAACTACCACCTAGGGTTGAACACCTGTATGTGGCATTGATTGCATTCCTTGTGCTATAATAGTGGCTCCTTCATTGGTTTTTAGTCATTCATACAATGTGTGTGTGCAACATTAAACTTAGTTTTTATTATCTCAAATTTGAGCATGGGTGGCTTGAATATCCATAAAAATCCATCCATTAACCTTTTGTGCTCAACCTCTAAATCTTTGAATTATAGTCTAAGGGTTTATGACTTAGTCACTTTATCCTTAGAAAAATTGATCAAAGATAAAATCTCTTCACTAGTATTATATACAGCCCCCTCAACTTTTGATTTAATGCTATCAGTAGTTACCTGAAGTAACCCTTTAAAATTGGGCATGTTGATCAATTACATTGTTTTATTAATCACATTGATAACTCTCATGTATCTCAAAATTTCAATTTCATCCCTTTCATGGCATGTGAACTACATTAGCAAGGTGTTTATTTATTGGTGCCATGTAAATGCACCATATCTCTCAGGAATTACATAGTTTAGGGCCCATATAGCGTTCGGGGTTGTCATTAAGCTCAGATGACTATATGTACTATTTGTTACACATTGAGCCAAGAAGTCAAGCCTTATTTCTAATTATTTTAATTGATTCTAAAAAGTGACTACCCTTATCTAATGAGGTTAGGACTCAACTCGAGAAGATCTTATTATGCTTATAATATCATACAGTTTCTTAGTTTCACTCTGGACATTATCCACTATTTCCCTTTAGAATTTAAATGATTTATGCTTGTAGAAGCTTTTGCTTGGCTTGTTCTTGAATCCTATACATTTCTTTAATTACCTATAATGTTGTATCCACAAAAGATTAAAAAATCTTATCATTTTCATTGGGGTCATTGGGATTCCTCTTCTATTTTTTGGATAAGGGAAACAAATTCTCCCTTTGTTCTAATACTACTTCCCCTTTCTTATCCACTCCTTTCCTCTTCCTTACCCTTTATATGGTGTTGGTATTATTCTCAAATATTATAATTATTGTTGGTAATTCTATAAGAACTAAGACCATTCCATCTCTTTTTCCTTATTGAGACTCTTTGACCCAATATGGGATGATGATTTCTCCATGGTCATTAGGTTAATTGGTCTCTATAAATGTGGAAGGTGGAAAGTATTCAAGTGGAAGCATTGAAGTAATTATATGAATGGGAACTTGGTTAAATGTTGGAATGACCCTACTCTAATCTAATGTGTCTCTTTGTGGTGTCATCTCCACTACATACATTATCTTTCCCAGAGTCTTCTTAATTGTAACAATGACAGATTCTATTTGAGTAGACTGGGGAATAGATAAGGCTTGTTCAATGGATGGTCTAGGTGGTGTCAGGGATCAAAAATGGAAATAATTACTAAGTCCTCAAAATCAACATTCCTTATGGAGTCTTAGTGTATGACCATTATTTGGGTTGTGGTTAAAAGAATAAAAAAATTAGAACAATTAGAAGCTTGTTGCTCACCCTTGTCAACACTAGCATAAGGATATAATGACTTAGTCTTAGAACAATATTCTTGTGGTGACTCATGGGGAGAGTGTGGGGTAGAAATTAGACTAGTGGATGGAAAATTAACCATCTAAGAATCTAAAATTGTAATGGAGGAGGCTATATAGGACTCTACCTTTTTTTAAACTTGACTTTTTCATTAGTTTGAATATCCTTTCTCTAGCCAACAGTTTGTATCTTTATTGGAGTAAATGATTTTGCAGTAGTAGCTTTTGGGGAGAGACTTGGAGATGATGTTGTAGGTGATTAAGTAAGTCCTGGAGTAGGGGAAAATTGTAATGTATATTTTGCATGTGTCTCTAATGCCTTGTCTCTAAGTTCTTTTTCTTCCTCTAATAATTTAGTATCAGCTAAATCAGTGTTTTCTTACTCAACTTCTCCTAATATTTTTTGTCTCTTGACCCAGTTTCCTCATCCTTATATTAATTTTCATCCTCATTTTTTTTTCATTAAATGATTATGTTTCATTAGGATCAATGTCTATTTTAGGCAACCATTCTTCTTTAATTTCCCACCTTTTATCATCTTTATCACTATCATAGACTTGAATTGGCTATGTTCTTTCTTTTTCAACTTTTGATCTATCTTTTTCCTCCTCAAATTCCTCATATAGAGGACCACCTTGGGTTAATGGATATTCAATAGGTCTTTATTCTAGTTGCACATTTGGAGGTGAAATTGGAGTAGTCTTGGGATTCATTTTGTAAGTGATAATGATGGTTTAGTGGTTGTGGGGGATTACCTTGAAGTGGATGGTGTGAAGGATGAAGAGACTTCAGTAATGGAATGTGGAAGTGTAGTAAAAGTAGTAGGAGAAGCAGAAGGTGAAGGCACTATTATTACATAAGTCATTGGTGGAGATTATGGGGATGTTAAAATTGGAATTTCAAAGGGCATTATTACAAAAGAACTTTGTAAGAACACAAGGAGACTTTCCTATTGAATAATAGTTAATGGGGGCAAAGGTGCAAATTAAAATTCCCCTACTTATGTACTTTTAGGAGGGTGTATCTTTGTTGTTGTTATAGGGATTTTAATTGTTTCCATCGATTAAGGTGTCAGAAGCCCATTAAGAATTTTCTTTCTTATCCAGGGATACATCTCCCTTTCAAAGGCATATCACTTTGATGGGCCAACTTATTCTTATTATAGAGAGGAAGGATGACTATGTACTGGAAATGATGGGGCTTGTGGTTGAGGCCATTAATGGATTGAAGCTTTATTTTCTTCCTCTACAATTTTATTTTCTTACTCTCTTGTGATTAAGGGGTCATATTGAATTACTTGGGCTACTACTATTGGCATTTTATGTTTATTCATATGGATGTACACCTTTGAATCATTTGAAACATTAATAAAGATTGATCATGATCTTAGCTCTTGTGACCATAAGAGATATGGACTCTATTATTTCTGAGGTCATTTAGGTATTGCCCAACCCTATATCTAGGGTCTCAATCTTGTTATTATGTTACAGTCCATAATGGGCCCTAATTTTTTCCACTGAATTAAGATGCCTTCTCAATGTGTATTGGATTTGGACAATGATCAGATGGATCTTGTGATAATATCCCTAGTTTTTGGTACTAAGGTATTCATCCACATTATTTTATATCTCGTGTGAAAATTCTTACTCTGGTACCTTATTAGGAACATAACATGGTAAATATAGAGGAGATGTCTTACTTTATTCTATCTTGATTATGGTACAATCAGGATAGAACCAATAGTTTCCCATCCTTGAAATGATTCTCCTTATATTATCAGAGAGTTTGGGAATATAACACCCATAAATGTTCTTGTATACTTGTGGGTATATATCCTCTACAATCATCTTTATTTCATTTATTAACCTATATACATACACCATGGGATAATCATTATAGACCTTGTTATTTGCATATTATGTAGATAGTACCTAAAGCTGCCCATAGGTTGTGTGCATTATTCTCATAATTTCATCTATTGTGTAAGACATCATATAGAAATTCCCATCAGATGGCCTTTCATTAATTTTGAACATTTGTGACCTGAGCCTAACACTACTGACCTCACTGAGTGCCATAATTTTATCAGAAGTTATAATGATGTCTAATAAGGGCACCTATTTCTCATGCACATATGTGATGCTAGAGAATCATGCAGATAACTCTAACAATGTAACTTTGATTGGAAATTTTTGAGTTAACAAGATCTCACCACATGGATGACTCTCATTAATCTAGAAGGCTTAGAACTTTTGGTAGTGTACCTATAACTGATAAGACCTGAGTGAATAAGATTATGCCACTTGTCATGATATTAGCTACCTGATAACTCTACATACATTAAACTACCTTAATTTTTCAAGTTTTGGGTTAATGACATTATGCTGGATGGCATAATCTCATGACTCCAAGAATTCAAAAGACTTACAATGTTGTGAAGACTAGTTGTATTGTGAGTGAGTGGGATCATGGCACTTGGATGACCCTAGGTGATTTAGATTTATTTAAATATTGACTATGTATTTTTCCTAAATAGATCATGGGCTTCTGAGTTAATGTGATTTCACCATTTGTCTTGATCTTGAGAATCTAAGCAATATGGTAAAGAAAATAAGACTAAATATTGAACCAAATATTGTAGGTAATTGGGTTATCACCACATGGTGTGATATCATGAACTTGAAGGACTTTGAATAACTTTGGCCTAGTAATGTGATGCAAACACATAGCCTAAAATTTAGCCCAAGACCCAAGTGTGGATAATTATCAGTCCTGAAAGTAGCCCCACATTCATACAAAAGATAAGATGGACTAGAATACCACTTTGTTAGCTTCATCAGTCAATTAAACATGTAAATTTATCTTGGAATAATTATTCATAATGAAAATCTAAGGCGATAAATAGAACCATTTCATACAATGTCCAAGCTTTGACTTTCATTTTGAAATGCAAAATTAGATGTGGAAAAACCTCAAACCACATGGATTAACTAAATATTAGAATTTTAAGGTTCATCTAGACCAAAAATGAATATTTTTTATAATAATGGGTCTCTATTTGAAATTTTGAAAATGGGCGGGGGGTTTGTTGGGGTACAACAAATGGTGACTCAATAAGGAAATACTACTAAGTATTTAAGAACCTGGATCTTAGTTAATGAATTCTAAAATAATTTTAAACCCTATAATAAATATAATAAATAACTGAAAGAGACTCCAACTCCCCATTAAACATACTAACCCTTTTCATTTCTAAGATATGTGTGATTTTGTAGAATTAATTTACCCCTTATTATGAAGGTTTTGATAGAGATCTAGATAAATATTGTAGGCTTCATTTTGATTTCTTGATTTTTTAACAATAGTAAGGTAACCCTGGGAATTGATCTATGGCCATCCAAGCATCTATATCCTTGATAGAGATTACTTGAATCACCTTTTCTTCATAAGTTTGCATAGTTTTTTTATAACACAGATGAGAGAAGGGTTGGGAACAACCATTAGCTGGGTGGATGTATAAGAAAACTTATTTTTCATCAATATGTCCCTCTCAACATGCATCCATATCAATGTTTATTCTCTCTCATCAAATTTTTAGTATGTAAGAGTGTAGTTGATCTTTAAAAATAAAATTCTTTCTAAAATTTGCATGAGGACATTAGAGCAACTTTCAAAGACCTAGTGAACTCATTTAATAACTTGATTATAGTTATGATACATACCTTAATTTGGGAGCCTTAGATCCATCTAGATCAATCCTTAATGAATATTAATTTACATGTACCCTTTGTTTACCCTCTCTTTGGATAATTCTGATGGCCTCAACATAAGAAATAGTTCTAATTATTTTTTCACTTTTTAAAGCAAACTAATTTAGTAAGCATAACAACTAAATATGAAAGTAAATATTAAAAACAAGAAATTAATCTAGAAAAGTTAGAAAACTATAAGAAAGTAAATGATAGAAATGATGAAATATAATCTCCTCCTATTTCTAAGGTCAAACTCACAGTCATTCAAAGCATCCCCGATTAGAGCAGCCATGAAATAATGTTTCAAAACCACCCATTCACTAAAAATTAAGATCATTACCTTTGACATCTTGTAGATTAAAAACATTATTACATAAAATATCAAATATTTTATATGGCCCAATCCATAAAGGAGTGAACTTATCATGTTGTCATTTCTTTTCATGTGTCTTATCCTATAAAAGTATTAAGTCTGATATCCTGAAGGCTTTGATTTTGGATATATTCTTGAATCACAATTTAACAATGTCTTGATGCTTACTAAATCTATGCAATGCTTTTGTTCATGCATCTTCCATCTGGACTATGTCTAACAACACAAACTAGATTATTTCACATTCTCCCATGTATTATTGCATGAACTGATACATTGGTAATTTAAGAGTAATAAGAAAGACTAGTTGTTTTCCATACACTACCAATAAGGGTGAAGCCTTGAGGGATTTCTTATGCCTTGTGTTATCTACACATAATGCATACTTCAATAGTCGGTGCCATTCTCTTAGTTTGACTTGTGTTGACTTCTTGATAACATCCATTACATTATTGTTATTGAACTCAACTACTCCATTCTCTTGGGGATAATAATTTGATGAAACTTGATTGTAATCTATTTGTTATAGGACCATTCTATAAATTCATCTGACTAAAATGCTAGACCATTGTCATAGACCAATGAAATTTAAGTCTGAAACATGGTGAGTATGTTCTCTTCAAAAAATTTAATCACATCCTATGCTTTAGATTTATTTGTATCAATAAATTCTATCCATCTGGTATAATAAGTAGTTACTATTAAAACAAATTTGTGCCCTCTTAAATAATTTGGGTTGATCACCCCAATAAAGTTAAGACCACATTGAGCAAAATGGAATCCCTCGATGATTGGTTTTAAAGGGCATATCAGTGTGTACTTCCCTTTTCCTAAATATTTTCCATTCATGACATGTCCTGACATGATTATGGGCATATTTGAAAATAGTAGGCCAATAGTATCCCATCCTCAAGATTTTATTAGTTTTTTCATTGCCTAAGGGATCTCCACTTCCCATTATTTTATGTAATTTGTCTAATATGTTTACAACTTACTCTTTTGAGATGCACCTCAAATAGATGTCTTCATAATTATTTTACTATAAAACTCCTTTTTTAATCATGTAATGAGCTAATTTGAACTTGAGGGCCTGTCTTTATTCTTTGTTCAACTCAAGGGGACACGTACCTATGAGTAAGTAGTGGATGATGTGGGCATACCAATCACCATCATCTACTTTCATTTCATTGATATGTTTAATATGAATGCATGGATCTATCTCAGTCATGAGATAGATTATTCCTTGGCCCCACACCATCTTAGCTAATATAATTTCAAGATCAAATTCTTGTAGTTTTTCCATCCATTTACCTCTTATTTCTCCCAATTCATTTTGGCCAAGTGTAAGTTTGATAGCCAAATTTGGAATGATGGCATATGTTTTTTTCTAAAGAATGTAATGTTTGAACTTATTTACAACTTTGATCAGTGCATATATATGATTATCTATCATTAAATAATTTAACTCTACATTCTTCATATTAGTATTCATGAATGTGATTGGGTGTTCATTACCATCTACCTTTTATGTGAGTATTATTTTTATAGTGTGTTTTGAATCAAACAAATACATAAAGAAATCTTTAGTAAAATCTAGGATAATTAGAATAACAATTTGAGCAATAACAGTCTAAATATCCTAAAATGCCTTCTTATCCTTAGTTATCCATTTTATTTTTAGTGTCTTGCTTTAACATGGCATTCAGTAGCTTGATAATCTTTGTAAATCTAGAAATGAATTTCCTCACAAATTTTATCTTGCTAAAGAAAGACTTCGATTATTTTTTGTTCTTAGGAGGGGTCATCTTGGAAATGGCCTAGATTCGTTTTGGGTCAATGGAAATCCCATTTTTGATAATGACATGACCCACCAATTTTCATTCATTAACTCTAAACATGCTCTGTTTTGGATTGATTGATAATCCATATCTTCTACATCTATCAAACACATTTTGTAGATGATTTGCATGATTGGCTTTATTCATTGAAAACACTATGAGATAATCCATGTAGATGATGATGCACTTGCCAACCAGTTCTTAAAAATTTAATTCCATAGAACACTAGATTTATCTTGCATTAATTAGGTCAAAAGGTATCCTTTCATATACAAAAGTGGCCCACTTGGTATTGAAATTAGTTTTCATTATATTTTTACTTCTACTAGTATTTTATTATAGCCTAAAAATCCATCCAAAAAGGACATAATCTCAGACCCACTAACCATTTGGATTACCTCAACTAAAGAGGGCTAAGGATATTTATCCTTTCATGATGCTTAGTTTAGGTTCTTGATATTGATGCACAACCTGATTTATCCATTCTTCTTCCTGATAGGCACTAGTTAGCGACCCAGGTAGAATGTTTGATTGGAAAGATAATATTAGAATCTAATAGCTCTTGAAATTTTGTCTAAATAAGGGGCTCTAAACTTTGATTTACTATCTTGTATCATTGCCTAAATGGGTTTTTTTCTATATTCAAAGGTATAGTATGTGTTATGACCCTGGGATCAAATACCTTGAGGTCTTCATATGTCCAAGCTATCACATATTTGATTTATGTGAGTAGATATTTCAACTTTTGTTTCTCAAATTTTGTGCAACTCAAGCCAATGCTGGCATGTTGAGGGTGTTGGTCAATCCCCAGGTTCTCTTTGACAAAATTATATTTAGTTGCTTTATAATATTTATGCTTTGGGGATTATGGATCCATTCTACCAATGAAAATCATCTACCTGAAATAGAGTATGTGTGTCAAGGACTAGTAAGGAACATGAGACCTAGAGAAATATATGCACACAACCCCCCATAATATTTAGATGGGTGTATTGACTCAAAATATCTATATAAGTTGGAAAACCCCACTATTCAAACACTAAAAAATGACATTGGGATTTACCAAACTAGCTACTCTTCATAAGGAGAATGAGTTCCACCATAAATCTAAAGGAGATTATCAACATATAGAAAGTGCTAAAAATACAGATACAATATACACTCAAGAATAAATCAAGAGAGGTGTTTTACAATAACCAAAATAAAGCTTAGTCGACAAGATAACTACAAAGGGCATGAAGAGCATAATGTAGACTAAGAAGCTAAGAAGTGGAGGAGGCATGTCTATAATGCCTTCTTAATGAATGTTTATAGTGTTTTCAAAACTGATTTGAAGACCATCCCATATGAATATAGATAGATTAATATGATTCAATGGGTACAAAATTCACAAATGGATCATGCATCAAAACATCTAGTAGTGTGTCAAAATAAACATAATTGACATGAACAATCCTAGCATTCTCAGGGTGCTCAAACTTGAGTGAAGGTGCAATAGAGCTTATATGTAGCTCAATATCCTCAAAAATAGAAGAGATAACAAAAACTAGAGCTATGTCATCATCAAGATATCCCAAATAAGGTGCAACATCTACTTTGTAACTAATGCCATAGAGAGAATCTCATTTACAGGCTAAATGGGAGTAATAATGCCTTGTGAACGCATACCAAGACCTTTGCCAAGATGACCCATGGAATAAATCATGAAAAAACCAAATGAAATAGCATGCTTTTCAAATGAACCAATAAAATAAGTAGATGTATCTATAGTGGGATGTGCATAAGCAACAAATACAATAATTGTCATAAATAGTTATAAATTAGGGTTAGTGGGTTCACAAGTAGTGACTGTAGGTGAATATGGTAAGTTAGAGTCTAAAATAACATCAAGTTGATGTGTGCCAAATTTAGGATCATTACATGATGGATTATAAAAAGGGACATGAATGTCCAACATATCAATTTAATGTTTCATGCTAGCAATTTTATTTTAAAAGGACTGAATGAGGGTGTCCCTATTATGAATGAGAAGGATTTATGCTTCATCAATCTCATATTCTCTTCCCAAAGTGCTATAAAATAAGCAACATGATTAGTGGGTTGCATACGATCTAGTAGGTTACAATGAAAATGTGCATCTAGTGGATACTTACTAGAATCAGAAAGAGGAGAAATGGGTTTAATATCATAATGTGTATCAATGTGAGAAACAAAAGGAGGTGTATGTTCCTCTTATATGTCATTAAAAAAATATGGTGTAAGTGTTTCATACTAACAAGACAAGCTTTCAATAATAAATGAATAAGAAGGAAGTGAAACAAGATGAGGTGAGGGCTCATAGGATTTACAAGGCCTATAAGACTCATTTACCTCCTCAAACAAAGCTACAAAATTATCTCAAACTTTCTATGGTGACATGGCATCTGTCATAATATTAAATTCATTGTGGACTTATACATTTATATGATCTCTCTTAAACACCATTACCACAATACTAAAAAAAACCATTACACAATGTAATTTCATTATTATTGCCTCAATTATCAATATATAATATATAACATCCTCTCTCTATAATCTAGGAGATACCATAAGGAGTGCCTAATAAATAGGCCCAATAGTTTGTTTCATGAAATAATAATTTGTTACATGAAACCAACATTATTTGGGATGGAACATTTGCATTCACCAATAGTACATGAAAATATTCCTCACACAATAACTAATTAACTAGCTCTCGAATCAAGATTAACTCCTATAGTAGGTGTGAACACGGATAACACAAAATGGTTTGAAAATAACCCAAATCACTAGCCAGTGTGAACATGACCACTCCAGGTCAAGAAGGTCTCATTGTATCCCCGTTCCATATTTAAAGTTAAGATGACTATGAGTAATGCAAATTATATAACACATCTCCAACACCAAGTGGCTACAAATCCTTAATGTAATTTGATTTATATGATCTTGAACTACATTATTTTTATAAGATGTTTGTTCTTAGATGGATATACTACTCCTAATGAAAATTCCTTTTGTGTGAGGTTCCTAAAATTATATAATACCGTGTTCTCTAAATTAAACATACTATAATTGTTATAATAAGGCACAAATTTAATATATGTCATGTTATTTCAAAAATAAATCTAACTAAAAAATGCCATTAAATGTTGTAGAATTATTATAATATGTTGTAGGTGATGCATATAAGCGTTGCATTGCTATGATTTTTGTAATGGATATATTCATCCCTCTTCAAACTTGGATCTATATAAATCTATCTAGTTTGAAGTTATCATTCCCTCCCCCACCTTGTTTGATGTATTGTTTTTTTCAACTCAAATGAAGTAGATACTCTTTACTTTTTATAGTTGTCCCATGTTAATATTAATAACATGACTGAGATGGATGTTACTAAAAATTGTGACATGTTTTGTTCAAAATAATTAAACTAGTTCTAACATGAATATTAAAATGAATGCCCAAGATTCTAATAAATGAAAAGAATACATATGGGATTAAAATATAAATAAATAAGAATTTGTTGTTATTCAAATAAGCTACTCAATATTTCCTCATTTTTCTAATGGTATTGGTCATCTGGGGTTTCATGGATAGACGTGAGTAGATCATGGTTTAATTGATGCTTGTTTATGTTGGAGATTTGTTTACTTTACTTTCATATCATACAATTATATTTACTCATCATGAATTATAATAATAATTGGTTTTCAAATTCATTTAATTATATAATTTTCTATTCATGTTTGCATATTATTATGGTTTAACTAAATACTCTTCATACTTCAATAGTTGAGATAAAATACTGCATAATATAATGCTGCTAGTGTTGAACTTGGAATTTCCATTGAGTGTTATATGTTTCTCTCACCATGAAAATTTATAAAAAAAAAACCATTTTTATTTTTTCAAATGGTATTTTATTTCTTGTAAAATGTTGAAGGCATAATTATGTTGTAAGTTATATTTGATAATCATAAAAATTAACATGTGAACATTCCATATTACCCTCAAGTACTATGTTTCCTTGCATTACAAGTTTTAACAAGATGTTTAATATGAACCATGACTATTGATGTTATTTATCTAAATAAATATATGGTTAAAGCTTGCAGTGCTGAAATAAATTTAACTTTGTATATTTAATTTTATATGATAAAGTAGTCTTTTTATGTGTTTACTCTAATTATTGTTTTATATAAAATAAGGAATAAACTATTAAAATGAATATATATAATAATATCTAAATGAAAGTATAAAATTTAGATTTATTTAATTGGTTAAGTATAAATAACAAGACAAAGCGATAAATATCTAGGCTTAAGAAATTAATTACAAAGGGATAAGGAATTATCACACTTGATTGATTTTTTTAATTTTCTATAAGTATAGAACTAGAAAGATGATTGTGGATTGTCCTAAAATCTGATTTGACACCTATACCTTAATTTGTAGTTTTGCACCCTATGTGGGTTCAACTTGGATAGATTTGCATGTCTAGGTATGACTATGTTCTACCAAAATTGACATGTGTAGGGTTACAAAACTTGATTTTTTATCAGTACATTACCTTCGAATATATGATGTTCATGTACTTATGTTTTCCTAATTTTCTAGGCAGAATGTGTGGAATGACCAAAGCAACATTGTTGGACCCCAAATTTTGACTAAGTATTTAGGATTTTTGGCACAAAACCAACATGGCATGAGAGGAGCATGGCACAAGAATACCACGGTGTAGAACGAGCATGACATGAGAGGAGGATGGCATAGGAAGACCATGGTATGGAACTAACATGGTATGAGAGGATAACACCATGGAAGATAACAACACAAGAAAATTGGGTCAAAGATGACACATAACTAATGGAGAACCCAAGAGCTTAGGACTCAGTATAATAATGAAAGACTTGGGGAGTGAAAAGGAAGTGGGAAATGGTTAAGGAGTGATTCTGAAGGACAAACTAGACTTTAATCATCACATTAGTTTCACACCAAACCACATAACAGAGGATATTTGGCAGTAAGTATCTAGCACCAAATAAGAATATAGGGGGTGTAAAGGCCCATGTCCTTAGGAAAAAATAATTAAAATGACTTTCACGACTCTTATTCTACTAGAGATCATTGGCTAGTCACCTAAATATCATTAATAATATAACTACTTGGTCAGGGAAAAACAAGTATAACTAGCCCTATGTAGAGATGTGTAAGTGTTGTTAAACATAACCAATGAGATGTGGGTGAGTTGGTAAAGTGACTTGATTGTTTCAAGCACCATCCAAGTTCAAATCTTAGTTTCGTATCAGAGGCTGGATGTGGCTAATCATTAAGTATTCATGGGTTGATTATGGCTGATCATTGGTATTCTTGGGTCGATAGTGGTTGATCATTGGTATTATTGGGCTAGTTGTGGCCAATCATTGATATTTTTGGGCTGGTAGTGATCATTGATAGTATTCTCAAGATAGTTGTGGCCATTCATTGGTATTCTCTTAGGGATCTAGGCCCTCGTTTCTATCCCAAACTAGTAGAGCTCTGGTCAAAAGTGAATGGGATAGGGACCCCTTAACCCTGAGCATTGATCTAAAAACAAAGAGTGGTTGAACATTGGTATTATTTAATGAATCCTTATGGTAATATCAAATTTATGAAAGTTATTATCAATTCTGGTGTTATGCTTCAGTTGATTGATAGTTAAAACATTGAGTAATAATGGGTTTGGATTGAGTAATATGTGTCTTATAATTGACTATGATACATAGAATATGCATTATATGAGCTTATGTAATCAACACTTTGAACGTCATGGCAGTTATCTTTGTGTTATTGATTGTTTGCATTGATGAAATAATGTCCAAAATAATGTATTTTATTTTCTATGTAATCATTAATTATATATGTGAATAAACTCAAGAATATGGCAAGTGTGTTACTACTCAACATAACCCATGGGAACTGGTTTCTTGTGGCATACTTCAAGTGAGCACACAAGAGCTTAGTCTTGCATGAAAATCCAACATGTAAGCTTGTTAGGACTAGACACTTTAGTTCCTTAATTAAAACTTGATAAAAAATACCCAACATTTTGGTTTTGTTATTGGTACCCATAGTGCTTGTTGCATAGTAATGAAAAATGCTCAAACGTTTATCCCTTGAAAGTATTGAACAATAGATTAACAAGGTCAAGGATAAATTTTTGATTCCTTATATTAAACTAGGAGTTTTTGCACGTGCATGGGTTGAACAAAATATCTATATCTCATTATATGAAACCTTCGTTATTGAAGTCCCTATTCATTTGCATGTTTGGATCTCTGCCTATGCTCAAGATTGGTCACAAAATTTTGGAAGAAGGTAAGCTTAGAAAATAAAGCATCAAAGGTATTTGGCACATTTGGGAACACCATGGACATAGGCTATTAATATATGGTGGAGAGGGGTGTTGAATAGCTACATGTTGGAATATGTTATAACCACTTATTCTTGTTCTGAAGAAGCTTAAGTTCTAATTTCTCTGAGAGCCACATGGTCAGTATATTAAACACTTCCCATTAGAAGTAAAGAAGTTGTTTATTGATTCAGGACTCAAAACTTTACCTATCAAGGGATAAATCCATCCTTAAATGAGTTGCACAATTGGGAGGGGAATGCAGAGGTGTTGGTAAAGGATTTTTGGTTTAAAGTGGTAGCCAATTAGTGGACATTATGAAAACATAAATATGATGAAGCTCAGTAGAGGGTTATAGGTGGAGGTAGAGTAGGAAGGGGATGAGGGATTCAAAAAATTATGTTAGGATCCACACAGAAGTGAAAGGGTACAAGGAGGACTCACCATTTTTTGAACCATGACCAATGTCAATTTTATCATATGAGGGAGAAATTAGCTGGATAGAAGAGACTAAGGACCACATTTCAAACAACCTAGTTCCCTAACTATAGTGCACACTCGTGCTTTTGAAACATATGATTTAATCATATATAACTAGGATACAGATAGTGTAGAGTCATAAACTAATCCTATAAGATAAATTATAGATAAGATAATTTTAACTCATAGTGAATTGACACTTTCTCTTCCTTTTCAAGGAAATTCATGGCCCAACTTGGTATGCCTAGCAAACCCAACATTAATAGTGGGTAGAGTATTAGTCCAAGTATTATAAATCAACTTGATAATATGACTAACGTCTAAGGTTTTCTTTTTGGAGGCATAGGAGGAGGTCTAGGAGTCACAACAAGAGGAAGTGGTAGATTTCCACCTCCAAGAATAGGATTTAGGGGTTCTCAATAGCCACTGTCACAAGTACCTAAACTGTCGATGGTGTATTATGAAATGACATTTCATTTACCTAAATATCAGGGCATGAATAATGCTATAGAGCATGTTCATAAGTGTGAACTCATATAGACTATGTGTGGTAGAACTTCTTCAGAGTGAAAGGCCACATAATTTAAAACCACACATTTAGAAAGAGCACATAAGTGGTATAGGAAGTTTGACCCTCAATAAGTGGTAATTGAATATGATTAGATCAAGATGACATTTCTTTAGGAATTTGATATTATTGAATTTGAGAAAAAAAGTGTTGTTGCACTAAAGGATATAAAATAAGAGCTCACTAAAAGTGTATATGAGTATGATGCACGATTCAAAACACTCATGTATAAGCTCTCATTCAATATTAATGCTACTCAACATGCCCAATGGTTTATGGGAGGCTTGTTGCTTCCCTTTAGATAAATATTATCTCAAAGGACCTTTATCAGCCCACATAAGGCCTTGGAAGTTGCCCTCCATGTTAAAGCTATTGGTAGTATTGACACTGGGATTAGTCTTTTTATGGAAGCTCAAATAGTTTCCATGGCATCACAATTAGAGAAGCTAATCACAAACAATGCGTATGACACACGTAATGGTATTTGGTGTGTTGATTCTAAGTCTGAAGGTCATAATAGAAGCAACTGCCCTCACAAGAATATATGTGTTGTACTAAATTAATCTTATGAAATTTGACATGAAGAGCACAATATACATTTTTATCATTTCTTACAATGGGATACATATTATAAAGTGTCTAAATATTTCAAGATATGATATGCTTATACCAAACATAAATGACCATTGAATATATGAGGCACACGTGCATGATATACATCAAATATTCATCTCAAGCAATCAAGATAATGGTGGATATCATGGATGAGGCCAAGGATGTGGATGAGGAGGTGAACATTTTCCACCATGAAAATTTTATAAGTGTGGATATCTATAGCACTATCAATGAGATTATCCAGTCTATCCCACGTGTTTTTTGTAAGAAAGAGCATCGATTAGAGGAATGCCTTGATTTATACACAGCCATCACTAAGGAAAGAAATGAAAAAGGTGATAGTATGATTCATATTGAGAAACCTCATTGATGACCATGATCTAGCATTCCAATATCCCAATAGGTTAATATCACCACACGTAGCAGAGGATAGTCTTAGTCTATATCTATTTCACCTAATGAGAAGATACAATGTGAAGAGACTCATGCAATGAAGTATCTTGATACCCAATAATAGAAAGACATGCTACATGATACTATGACTTTGGTATGGTAACTATAGGAGGAAATTTAGTTTGTTAAGGACTAAGAAGCTATCCAACATGATGATCTACAAAAGGCCATAGAACCTCAAAATGTGACACAAGATAATTTTCAAGAGCTTTAAAAATGTCTGTTAGACAAAGACATTGTTCCACAATTGAGTAATTGGCTTAAAAATTAGGTTCTAAGGCCAACTAAAGATCATTGATTTAATCATGCTTGGTGTCAAGATATTCCTATCCCTCCTAGCCCTCAAGAAGATAAGGAAATATTGGTGAATGTTGCCATCAATGGTTGGGTGATCTGAGATATTTTGGTCAACACTGACACTGATGTCAATGTCTTCACAAAAGAAGCATGGCATAAAATTGATAGCCCAACATTACAACCATTACCTCACATATTTTTTATGGATAATAAAACCTATACTCTACCAATTGGAATTCTTAAGAAGCAATTGTCAATAGCCTTGGGGTACCTTTCAAAGTTGATTTTGAAGTTCTCAAGTTGGTTGAAGCTAATGATTTCCCAGCTCTATTGGGTTGGCCTTCATGCTATGTAAACAATGCAAACTTAAGTTTCAAAAAGCATTATATCAATTTTGAAAATGTTGATCTATAAGTCATCATCCTATTGGATTAATCACATGGGCCTCCATATGTAGAACCTATTAGCATAGATGAAGATATTAACCACATTTACAATGTCACACCTAGAGATGGTGAACATCATGATCCTACTCTTAATGGTGTCCTCTGATGGATGGATACATAGTCCCTTTCTGATACTATAAATAATGATTTTAAATGTTGGGCCCATAATGACTATGACCTCACTAGAAGAGTGTGCTATACCATTAATAGTTATGAGAGTATTTCATGTCACTACCACAAACACCATGGATTTATTTGTCTTATCACTAGATAAGTCATGTGAGGATCAATTATGGATACATCACTAGAGAGGATTGATGAAGTTACTCAATTTCATAAGCAATTAGAAGTTCATGAATTTATCTAGTGACTCAAAGTTTGCTATGACTCTGATGCTGATTATATGTATTAATTAGTTTACCTTTTTATGGCACAGCCACAAGGTGGTGGTGAACCCATAACAAGTGATTTATTTATTGGGATCAAGTATGCTTTACTTTACATCACTGATTTCATCATGACAAACACATCTAGGGAATAATCAGTTATAGTGGAGTTTAAGCACTAGAACCACACATATAAGCTTGTGAAACCATGTGGAGGGCTGAAGAATCCTTCTTGCCAAAGTACCTATGGGTACATGCTTTTTATGGCACCTTTTATGCTCAAGCCAGAGCATGGTATGTTCATGAATAATGACATTTAGGTACTTATTTATAGCATATATTGAAAAATAACATGGTTTTAGTGTTGTCTTACTCATCTCCAAGGATGGATTTACACCTCAATATATAATCCATGCATGAAGTAGTTGTTGGTGACCATAGTCTTAGCAAAGATCATCTACAACATATACATGTTATACCAAAATAAGGCTTAGTTATATTTAATAATCCATTTGAAAAGCCCATCCCCATGTCAAAAATTATCCTTAATCAATCACGATGTGAAGAGATTCATAAACAGAAGTAAAAACTAGTGTTTCATGTTGATGAAGGTAAAGGGTTTGACCCACCTGACCCATTGACAAATAATTTAGATGTCCTTACAGTATATGGTGCTTGAAATATTCATGATACAATTCCTAATGCAAACCACCCATACTTAGAACCTCTTTAAACTATCCAGTGTGATATCAGCATGGAGGAAGAACCAAAGATAGATAATGTGGGTAACTACTAGTTTGATATAGAGATTTCAAAAATATCTAAGTTGTTAAAATAATACCAAGATGTTTTTCTAAGAGTTATAGTGAAAAGAAAGTTGTTCATCCATCCATAGGCAAAATTCATATCAAATTATTTAAATGTGCTCAACCAGTCAGGAAATGGTCATATAAGATGAATCCAAAATTTACGTGCATAGGTGAAAGAGGAAATTGATAGTATTCTACACACTAGAGTGATAACCTCAATTGATGAGTCCAAGTGGTTCAGCCCCATGGTCATAAGTATAAATAAATATGGGTGCATTATAATTTGTGTTGACTCTTGAATACTTAATGCATCTTGCATTATTGATCTTTTTCCAATGCCATTCATAAAAGAAATCCTTGAAGGTGTCATCGGGTGTGAAATTTACACTTTCACAAATGGATACTTTGGGTACCATTAGGTCTAGATCACTGAGGAGGATTGACCTAAGACTACATTTGATACTGAATGGGGATCTTTCACATATACCGTCATGTTGTTTGTGTTGAAAAATGCACTTATTATATTCTCCCATAGTCATTGATACCTTTAAAGACTTCATCCATAAATTATTTTAGGTTTATTTAGATGAATGGACAGTATATGGCCTAGTGAAGGACCATTGTTCTAATCTAAGGATTATGCTTGACCATTGTCAAGTGCTTCAAATTTCACTTAATCTAAATAAATGTCTTTTAACTACACCATCTAGTGTTCTTATGGGTCATATTATCTACAAAGATGGACTTTTAGTAGACCCCGCTAAGGTAGCTATCATTCTCCATCTACCAGTACTGACATCCCAACATGTGGTCCATGCCTTTATAGGACATACAGGGTATTATCAAAAATTCATCTGAGGTTATGCATGGATTGTCATGCCCTTAGAGGAAATTTTGAAACACAATGAACACTTTATTTGGACCTAATCTTACCAAGAAGCCTTTGAGGCCTTAAAGGATAAACTCATCACTAAACCAATTCTCTTATTCCCTGATTAGACAAAACCATTCCATGTCCATGTTGATGTTTCTAGAATGGTCGTCAATGTGATCCGTGTACATCCTAGTGAAGGTCATGTTAAGGTGTGGATCCTAAAAGCTTCACATATGAGCGCATTACCAAAGTTGCAGGTTTACACAGTCACCGGCATCGATCAGAAGTGACTGACGTTGGTCTGGTGCAATTGAAGAGACGCCAGCATCAGCAGATGATCGGTCGACGTCGGTCATAGGCAAGCAGGCAGGAACTGGCGTCGATTACCTGTGCGTCCAGAATGCTATTTCTGAGGACAGAAGCGAGTGTTTGCATGATGAGTTTAAGTCTTAGTCTTAAGTTCACGTTTCTATTATTAGTAAGATTGTTTTTAGAGCCCTTGTTCAAGAGGCTTAACTATTGGTTGTAAGTGCATGCTCAAGTCTCCTAATTCTATATGTAGAATTAGATATTTTTAGCTTAGTGTGATTATTGTAGTAGTTCATTGTATGTGAATGTTGAAGAATAGTACAGAGTTGTATCAATCCAGGTTGTTGGAGTTGATTGTACTTGAGAGAGAGAGCTCTTAAGGGATAGAGGTCTAGAGAGAGATCTTGTGCATCTGAGAGAGGTGTGGAAGAAAGAAGTTTCTTCACTTGTATTCCTTTTGTAAAGAGTTTAATACAAGTTTTCAGGGTGGTTTCTTGTATCTCTTGTTCTTTGCTATTATCTGATTCTAGTTACTTATCTATCTGATTTAATTCCATGGTTTATTGCTTTCATAAGTGTAATCTATTGTTGGTTGATCCCCAACAAGTGGTATCAGAGCCTTGGTTGTAGGTTTAGAGTTTGATATCCAATAATTGGTATCAAAGCTCAGGGTCTCTAATAGGCGGTTCAGATCTGTGTAGTGTGTATTGATTACAAGTTGCTCACATGAGTTTCTACAGGGATTTTTGTTTGAGTGGGAGAAGCAATGGTAGATGAAAGTAAACTGAGAATGGAGAAGTTCAATGGCAAAAACTATCAACATTGGAGAATGCAGATAGAGGACTATCTGTATCAGAAGGATCTATACTTACCATTAGGTGGGATTGCAAAGAAGCCCACAGACATGGAGGATGAAGAATGGGAAGTTCTTGACAGAAAGGCTCTGGGATCTATAAGACTGAGTCTAGCATCTACTTTGATATCTAATTTATCACAGGCAAAAACAATGGTTGAGTTGATGACTACTCTAGCAAATTTGTACGAAAAATCCTCAGCTTCCAATAAGGTATATCTTATGAAGCAGCTATTTAATTTGCATATGCAGGAAGGTGGATATGTATCTAATCACCTGAATGATTTCCATGGTATTGTAAATCAATTAAGTTCAGTCAAAATTGTATTTGATGATGAAATAAAAGCTCTTTTAATATTATGTTCTTTGCCTGAAAGTTGGCATAGCTTAGTAATGGCAGTTAGCAATACTGCATCTGCATCAAATATTTTAAAAGTAGAGGATGTTGTTAGTGTTATCTTGAATGAGGAAATTCACAGGAAAAGCACAGAAGAGACATCTGGGAACGCTTTAAGTTTTGAGAGTAGGGGAAGGCAAAAAGAGAAGAGCAAGAAAGGGAGATCAAGATCCAAGTCTAAGGGGAAAGGCAGATCCAAATCCAGAAATGGCAGAAAGCCACAATGCTGGAATTGTGGAAAGATGGGGCACATAAGTAGAGATTGCTGGTCAAAGCCTAAGGAGGACAATCAGCATGAAGGAAAAGAAGAAGCAAAGGTTATAGGTATTGCACAAGATGCTTTAATATTCTTTTTGCATAATAATATAGAATCTTGGGTGTTAGATTTTTGTGCATCTTTTCATGCTACCCCTAATAGGGAATATTTCTGTGACTATATCCATGGAGATTTTGGAATACTATATCTAGGGGATGATGAACCCTGTAAAATTATTGGCAAAGGTAAAGTGCAGTTGAAAATGTAGAATGGTAACACATGGGTGTTGAGAGAAGTTATGCATGTTCCTAGCTTGAAGAGAAATTTGATTTCTGCAGGAAAATTAGGGGATGAGGGTTGTACAGTAACTCTCACAGTGGAATCTTGGAAGGTGACCAAGGGTGCACTTGTTATGGCCAGAGGTAAGAGAGTAGGTACTCTCTATTTGTGTAATTGTGTTACTAACAATTCTCCTTCTGTATTATCTACTTCAGATGTGGATGCAAAATTGTGGCACTCAAGGCTTGGCCACATGAGTGAGAAGGGGATGTCAATTCTTAAGTCTAAAGGTAAGCTTTCATATTTGAAAAGCATGGATCTAAAATTTTGTGAGCACTGTGTATTTAGAAAATAGAAAAGGGTTAGTTTTCTCAAGACTGGGTCTACAAAGAAGAAGCATAAGTTACAGCTTGTTCACACAGACGTGTGGGGACCGGCTCAGGTAGCTTCTATTGGAGGATCACAGTACTATGTTCTGTTCATAGATGATGCTACAAGAAAGGTATGGATCTACTATATTAAGAAGAAATATGATGTATTTGAGACCTTTAAGATTTGGAAAGCTATGGTTGAGAATGAAACAGGCAAAAGATTAAAGTGCCTGAGATCTGACAATGGTGGAGAGTTCTGCAGTTATAAGTTCAACTGGTATTGTTACATGCATGGGATCCGTAGGCAAAGGACGGTTCCAAGGACACCTCAGCAGAATGGAATTGCTGAAAGGATGAACAGAACAATCATGGAGCATGCAAGATGCATGAGATTGCATGTTGGTTTGCCTTTAGAGTTTTGGGTAGAAGATGTTGACACTGCAGTGTACCTGATTAATAGAGGACCCTCTACAACTCTGGATGGTGGAATTCTAGAAGAGGCTTGGACAAGTAAAAAGGTAGATCTCTCTTTTCTCAAAGTTTTTGGTTGTGAAGCCTTTGTGCACGTAGATAAAGAAAATAGAAAGAAGCTCGATGCTAAGTTTATGAGGTGCACATTTATTGGCTATGGCTCAGATGATTTTGGTTTCAAATTTTGGAATCTAGGAACTAACAAGATAATTAGGAGCCGTGACGTTGTTTTCAATGAAAAAGTGATGTATATTGATCAGCTAAAAAAGTTGAATCAATCTGGGCAAAGCAATAGTGAATTAGATGAGGTGACGGTCCAAAATGAGCTCGCGAGAAAAAGAAATAATCACTTGCAAGAAAACACAGAGACCGACGTTGGCAGGATAGGAACCGGCATCGGCAGAACAGAAATCGATATCGGTCATATAGAGACCGATGTCGGCAGGACAGGCACTGGCGTCAGTCAGGCAGAACTGGCATCGACCAGTAACAGGTCTGGAGGTGACTGAGGTCGGTCACTGTCAGAGAATTTGGGTGGATAACGTGTTGTGAATGAGTCTCAGACACCCATAAGGAGGTCTGAAAGGGTAAGTAAGCCTCCAATTAGATATTCTCCTTCATTATACTATTTATTGCTAACTGATGGTGGAGAACCAGAGAGTTTTGAAGAAGCAATATAGGTGGAGTCCAAGAGTCAGTGGGAGCGTGGCATGGTTGAGGAGATGGAGTCCTTAAGAGAGAACCAAACCTGGGATTTGGTTGAGTTGCCAGCTGGTAAGAGGACACTGAAGAACAGATGGACCTACAGGTTGAAAGAAGGTGAGAATGGACGATGAGATATAAGGCCAGATTGGTAGTGAAAGGATTTGTACAAAAGCTAGGTATTGATTCTGGTGAGATTTTTTCTCCTGTTGTTAAAATGACTTCTATACGGATTGTACTATCTTTGGTTGATGTTGAGGATTTGCATCTTGAGCAGATAGATGTTAAGACAACATTTCTTCATGGAGATTTGGATGAGGAAATTTATATGGAACAACTGGAAGGATTTGAGGTCAAAGGTAAGGAGAAGTTAGTGTGCAGATTGAAGAAAAGCTTGTATGGCCTCAAGCAAGCTCCTAGACAGTGGTATTTGAAATTTGGCAGGTTTATGACTGAGCATGGCTACAGTAGGTGTCAATCTGACCATTGTGTGTATTTTAAGAGATTGGATAATGGTAGATATATCATTCTATTGTTGTATGTAGATGATATGCTGGTTGTAGGATCACACATGCAGGATATCTCTGAGCTTAAGGTGAAATTAGCTCAAATGTTTGCTATGAAGGATTTGGGAGCAGCAAAGAAAATCCTTGGCATGAGCATTAAGAGAGACAAGAAAAATCATAGGTTGATATTGTCTCAAGAGGATTATGTGGACAAGGTGTTGAAACGGTTCAATATGCAAGATGCTAAACTGGTAAGCACACCTTTGGCTGGACATTTTAAGTTGAGTAAAGAACAATGTCCTAATTCACATGATGAGGTAGAGTACATGAGTAAGGTTCCATATTCTTCCACAGTAAGGAGTTTGATGTATGCAATAGTGTGTACTAGACCAGATATTACCCAAGCAGTGGGAGTTGTAAGTAAGTATATGGCCAATCCAGGTAAGGAACATTGGAAAGCAGTTCAATGGATCCTTAGATATCTGAGAGGAACTAGTAGTAGGCACTTGTGTTATGGAGGTTCAGATACTTCTCTACATGGTTATGTAGATTCAGATATGGCAGGTGATTTGGATGGCAGGAGGAGCACTACAAGATATGTTTTCACTATAGGTGGAAAGGCGGTTAGCTGGATATCTAAGTTGCAGAAGGTTGTTGCCTTGTCAACTACAGAAGCAGAGTATATTGCAGCCACAGAAGCTAGCAAAGAGATGATATGGATGACACGGTTCATGGAAGAGCTTGGAAGGGATCATGGGAGTTGCAAATTATATAGTGACAGTCAGAGTGCAATCCATTTGGCTAAGAATTCAGCCTTTCATTCAAGAACCAAGCACATATAGCTAAGGTACCATTTCATACGACAGGTATTGGAAGATGGTGATTTGAAGCTGGAGAAGATCCATACAGATAGGAATCCTGTTGATATGTTAACCAAGCCGATCATTCAACTTCTGTTGGTCTTCATGATTGAGTTGAAGATGGAAGAGCTAGAAGAAGTTGTTGTACAGGTACTGGTGCAACTGTTTATCTCCAAGTGGGAGATTGTTAAGGTGTGGAGCCTAAAAGCTTCACATATGAGTGCATTACCAAAGTTGCAGGTTTACACAGTCACTGGCATCGGTCAGAAGCGACCAACGTCAGTTCGGTGAAATTGAAGAGACACCGGTGTCGGCAGATGATCGTTTGACGTCAGTCATAGGTAAGCAGGCAAGAACCGGCATCGGTTACTTGTGCATCCAGAATGCTATTTTTGAGGACAGGAGCGAGTGTTTGCATGATGAGTTTAAGTCTTAGTCTTAAGTTCACATTTCTATTATTAGTAAGATTGTTTTTAGAGCCCTTATTCAAGAGGCTTAACTATTGGTTGTAAGTGCATGCTCAAGTCTCCTAATTCTATATGTAGAATTAGATCTTCTTAGCTTAGTGTGATTATGGTAGTAGTTCATTGTATGTGAATGTTGAAGAATAGTACAGAGTTGTATCAATCCAGGTTGTTGGAGTTGATTGTACTTGAGAGAGAGAGCTCTTAAGGGATAAAGGTCTAGAGAGAGATCTTGTGCATCTGAGAGAGGTGTGGAAGAAAAAAGTTTCTTCAATTGTATTCCTTTTGTAAAGAGTTTAATACAAGTTTTCAGGGTGGTTTCTTGTATCTCTTGTTCTTTGCTATTATCTGATTCTAGTTACTTATTTATCTGATTTAATTCCGCAGTTTATTACTTTCATAAGTGTAATCTATTGTTGGTTGATCCCCAACAGGTCACCTTGATCACCCCATATATTTTACAAGTAGAAGGCTTACTCTAGCTAAGAATAATTAAACCATAATAGAGCATGCATCACTTTCCATGGTTTGTGATTTATAAAAGTTCAACAATACCTATTGGCAACTCCTTTTGTGTTTTATATAGATTATTAAGCTTTAAAATATTTGGTTAACAAACTTATGTTACACAGCTGCATCTAACATTGTATTATATTATTTTAAGAATTCTAAATCTCTCTCATAGTCAAACTAAGATAGATCAATTACAGTCCTGACCATTTCTCTTGAATTGATTTCAGAGAACCAGCATGCACCATTAAGGATAACCTACCTGATGTACAATTTTTTCATGTTTCACTTGTGCCTAAGGAGTTATAACATATAATATATTTCCTAACTACCGGTGCAATGCCAGATTCTTTGGTCCACAGTCTAAAAAATAACTAGTCGTATGCACTATACCATTCTAGTTCATTAGAGGAGACCTCTACAAGCTTGGATGAGATGAAATTCTTTGACAGTCTGTCATGAAAAATGAGTTCCTTAAAGTACTTCATGAGGTTCATGAAGGAATTACTAGTGGAAACTATGTTGGTGATGCTACTATGCATAAAGTACTACTAGATGGACTATGGTGGCCTACCCTTTTTTGTGATGCCAAGCTATATGTTAAATAGTGTGATATTTACCAATGCATGAAAAAACCAAATCACTGGTATGTCATGCTATTACACACTATTTTATCTCAATAACCATTTGATAACTGAGCCATTTATTTTGCCAGCCCCATCAACCTAGTTGGATGATGTATAGGTTCCTATTATATCATAACAGTAACTGATTATCTCATACATTGGGATGATGTTGCACTGATAAATGATTGTACTACAATAACCATCGCATGCTTCATATGGTAACATATCATAACCTACTTTGGCTATCCATTAATTTTTACTAGTGATGGAAGTACACATTTCCTCAATGAGACTATATGTGTATTACTCACTAAGTTCATGATTTCCCATCACAAGACAACACCATATCTTCCTCAAGACAATGACATTGCTAAGGCATTTGATAAAATCTTAGGAACAACACTTACAAAGATTTATAATATTGACCACACTGAATGGGGTGATTGGGTGTTTGTAGTACTTTGGCCTTATCAAACAACTTATAAGCACCTCAAAAAGAGTACACCCTTCAATTTAGTATTCAAAATAGAAGCATTTCTTCCAGTTGATTTCTTGGTACCATCTCTTTGAATTGCATGCATTGGAAAATTATATGATGATTCATCATTGAAATCACATTTAGATGCTTTATTATGGTTGGATGAAGTCCATTTCCTTGCTTATTGGAGTCAAGATGTGGAGAAATGCAGATAAAAGGCATGGTATGATCGCCACCTTAAGCACAAGACATTTACCCCCAAAATGAAAGTTTTTCTCTACGACTCCAAGTTTGCACACCACTCTAAGAAGCTTTGTGTTCATTGGGATGGTCCTTTTATTGTTCATAGAATTTTCCCTATCAGTGCTTGTCGTTTACAAAGATTGGATGGCCAATTTCTTATTGGGCACTACAATGTGAGCCAATTAAGGCCATATTTATATGCTTAAAATTTAGTTTTTTTTGTTTCAATAAGGCATATGCCATTAGTTTAAGATTTATTATTTTCAATAAAGTGTTGCCTTAGTTTCATGCCCTTTTCTTTTATGTTACATTTTTTTTGTAACTTAGTACTTAGGATTCGTGGAGGACCATGATGCACATTTAGTGTGGGGTAATGGGTGTTACATGTATTGGTAAATGGTCTATAGGGATGTGTATGAAATAAAAGAGGTATAAAGATAGAGAATCCTAGCAATGGTATGAATATTCAAAACGGTTTTTTTAAGTTGTAATGCACTCTAGAAAAAGTGCAAGACAAGATGTGCCATTAATATAAATAAAGTGGTTGTGATAAATGTGCCAACATCATGCCATAATGATATCATTAAATGCATTTATGAAAAGAAGTGATAGTCAAAGAAAATATACCATTAAAATGCATTAATTTTGAGAAGTGATTGTTGAAGATAGGGGGTATTAAATGCAATTTACCCCTTGAGTCTATAAAAAGGTTTTAAGGTCTCATTTTAAACTTTACCTTTGATTTCATTGAGATTTTATAGAGCCAAAGAGTGAACTGGGTTCAGATGATTCCAAGATAAGTGCAGAGTATCAAAGTCTTGTTTGTTGGATATTAAGAAGGATCTTGTTTAAGTAATCAAGTGGAAATTAGCTAACCTTGAAGTGTGTAGAGGAAAACTAGTAGTCTTAAGTTGTAGAGGTCAGTATCTATCATTAATGGGCATTGAATCAGGGGAATTAAGTCACTTTCATAGCAAACATGTATTCTTTCAAGAACATTATATGGTTGTGCCTCAACTTTCAGGCTCCACTGAGGGTGATTCGGCCTAAGAAGAAGACACAAAGAAGTGGTCCAATACCAGTCATTCTAGAGAAGGAAGATCTATGTGTTTGGGGGAATAACATTGATCAGAGAGGAAACACCTAGGGAATAGAGGGAGTGCACAAAAGATAAAGGATCTGGAATGGCATGATAAACAAAAAAGAAGGCATAAATATTTCCACCTCTACCTTTCATGATAAAAGATATGTAGTACCCAAAAATAATGTTACACACATAAAATTGGGTATTAAAAGTACCCACCTGTACCATTTTTGACTATAACCACCACCAAATAGGAAATGAGGTTAAGTTACAAAATGACTACTAGGTTGAGCACCAAAACACTAGGAGTGAATTGGTGTATGACTTAAAAGTATTCAATGCCTTAGGCTCTATAGGGATTTTCTAGTTGTTTAACCTTCCATATTTTGGAAAATTGGTGGAAGTAAAAAAAATTACTTTTGTGCATCTATGAGGACTATATCTATTTTATTAGGCATTACATGAAGATTACACATGAAAGAATAAGTAAGGTGTCAGGGTTGCAATGCTCTAGCACAAATGTTGAATTTAACTTGGAAGACTTAGAGCAAATAGAGAAGACTTCCATGATGCTAGAGTACTATAAACAAGGCCATGCCATGCACATTAATAACTTTCAAGACCCTAACTTTTAATTAATAATGCACATTATTATGACCAAGATCAATAGTACTGATCAAAGGAAAGAGGTGGACATTGCTCACCTATCTATCTCCCACTAGGTAACTGAGGGGCCAAAGTATAATTGGGAAATTTATTTTTCCAAAAAAATCACATTGGATATGGAGAGTGTTGGGTGAATATTTTGTCACTAGCTAACTGATGAGCAAAATAGGTCTCTTCAACCACAGCATAGGGAGATTGGTCAGCTACATGTGTAGGTTTACCACATCAAAAGGGGACAAATATCTCCTCTCATCAAGAGGAGGTTCCCTTATAACTATGAGGAGATATATACTATATATATATATATATATATATATGCATAAAATAACACTCAAGGGTAGGATTACACCATCCATCTCTCTTCTTTCAGAGATGATGTCTAAAAACAAAGGAGAAATCTAGGTGAAGACATTGAAGGCACTTCTCTTCTTTCAGAAGTGGTCTTGCAGCAAACAATAAGAGTTCTTTCAAGTAGTGACAAGTAACTGGTAACAAAGGTGCAGTAACCAGTAGAATGAAGTGTAGCACAAAGTCTCCACTTCAGCTACCCCAAGAGTGAAACATGAAGGACAATGAGGGCACAAAGTCATCCCAAGGTCCTTTACACATAAATAAAAAATAGACAAACACACTAAAGGCAATTGTAGATAGCACAAAGTCTTCCCACAGTTGGCTTCAAGACACCTTCCTAATTATTTCCACTAGTTCTGCTTATTTCATTCAATGGACAAGAACACATTCAAGAAATAGACATAAGAACCATCCCCTAAATGACAAGCTATAATAGCACAAAGTCTAAAAGTAACCTGCTTTCTCATTCAAACAAATAAATATGATTAACAACCTGAGCTCAAAGTCTCAGCGATAACCTGTCAATTTTGGCAGAGTTTTGCTTCCATATTCAAAAATATCTCCTTTTCATAAAGTAAGAGAATACAATATATAGCAGCCAAAAAAGGCTTGGTGCTTTGTTCCATGAAACGTCCCATGTTGCATTTAATGCCTTGTATGCATTTTCAATTTTGTCAAGGGACCATGTTGGAACAGGGCGATTGCCTTAACTATGGCATGTCAAGTCATCTTTAATGTCTTCTCCTGGGCCTGGGTCATTTGGTTTGTCACCATATGTCTGTGTAGATGTCCACTTTGCCTTTACTCCAAGGGAGACAAACAGGCCGCACCTTCAATGTTTGTAAGCCAAAATATCTGTTTGGTGGACTGTTCCACCTAATGGAATAACTTTTGTGCAGATATTTTTGGCCTTTCCCTCTTTTTGCTATGATTTGAGCTCCCTCTTCAGCTGGTTGCTGAGTTTGTTTTTAACTTTTGTCTTTCTCTAGATTTGTCTCTTCCTGGTTTTGTCTTTTCCTAGAATTTGAGCTCTCAGGGATACATTCCCAACTTTGCTAGCTCTTTCAGCTCCTTCTCTCAGTGGTTCTTCCTTTTGGCCTTAAGGCCTTTGAATGCATCTGGGTCTGTGCTCAAACCTTTAAAGATCAACGGCTATTTCATTGTCATGAATTTGATGTCTTTGGGCCTGTCATCATTTGAAAACCAATGGCTAGTTTATTGCCCTAAATTTGATGGCTATGGGGATGTCACCAGACGTCTGGATCCCAATGAATAGTTCACAATGCTCAACTTTGACATCTTCAGGCCCATCACCTTCCTTGGCAATTCCTTTAGCTTTCTTGTTTGATCCTTCTCGAAGGGGAGGAATCCCTTCAGCTTTAGCCGAGAGTCCCTTACAAGGGTACCTGCCCTTCGAGGTTCTTCGGATGGCCATCAATTTTTATTAGGCTTCTTTAGGCTTCAATTCATTTGGATAAAATGTCTAAAGGA
The DNA here is from genome assembly GCA_037957365.1 of Torreya grandis. Taxonomy (NCBI): domain Eukaryota; kingdom Viridiplantae; phylum Streptophyta; class Pinopsida; order Cupressales; family Taxaceae; genus Torreya; species Torreya grandis. The sequence continues at coordinate 1,661,243 of JARHVA010000406.1, forward strand.
ATTCCTTTAGACATTTTGTTCAAAGAAAATCTTCCCATGCCTTAGCCATTTTTTCATCAGGGTTTTCTCTTCAGTCGGGCTTATTCCTTTAGACAAAAGTCTGAAGGAATTGCCTTAACAATTTTGCCACAAAAAATCTTTTTGAAGGAATTCCTTTGTCTGTTTTTGTTCACTGCCCTCCGCAAGGGCAATTGCCTTTGTTTGCTTTCCTGAAGAAAACTTTACCCTTTTGGCCTTTTACAACGGTCCATTTGGCTCATCACCTTCCCTCTACAAGGGTTGTTTGATCTCCAAAATTTCCTTTTAGAAAAGTTACAAAGGTTCTTTTGGCTCCCAAGTTCCCTCCGCAAGGGCACTTGTCCTTCAGGCTCTTAGAAGACTCCTTTGAAATGTTCAATTAAAATTGCCTAAGTGCTGAGAACTTGTTTCTTTCTTGTAGAGTCTGTAGAAACCAACCTATAGAGTCCATAGAAATGACTCTGTAGAAACTAGAAACCAACATTCTGAGTCTGTAGAAATATGTCCATAGAACCAAGCCTGCAGAGTCTATAGAAACTAGTCTGTAGAAATGAGTCTATAGAAACGAGTCCGTAGAACCCAGTAACCAACCTGAAAAGTCTGTAGAAACTAAGTCTGTAGAGTCTATAGAAATGAGTCTATAGAAATGAACCTATAGAGTCTATAGAAATGAGTCCATAGAACTTAGCCTGTAGAGTCTGTAGTTTTCTCTAAGTCTCTCAAGCTTAGAAAGAGTCTGTAGAAATGGGCCTGTGGAGTTCGTTAGCTAAAAAAGCTTGAAAAATGGAGAATTTGAATGCCCAAAACAATTTTTGAGAAGGGAAGAGATAATTTTTGGCCTGTAGGACCAAAAATAGTTCATGCATTGTCCCAAAAAAGAGTGATAGATTTTGGGAACAACAGTTGGCTCCAATTGGGGAACTTCCTTCAGTTAAAATTTTGAAGTAGTTGAGGGGAGTAGAAACCAAAATCTCTAGTGCCTTTAAGTATGTCATTGGGCTATGGAGTCATGCTACCCAAAAAAGAAAGGCACCAAAAATGAAAATGAAAAGCACAAAATAGAACTAAAGACTATACAAATATACATATGTATAGATGATCTTATCTGATGCTTTAATAATTGAAGCGCTTCAGATGCCACCCACTATGAGATAATGAAAATGGCATTTCATCCTGATAAACTAGCAAGAAACTATTTTCTCCCCAGAATTGGTGATGGGCAAATAGAACTCTCCACCAGGAATCACATTTTTTGTGCACTCCTTTTGGTTCTCTTCTTGCCCCATGGCAAGGCATGGTCTCCAATCTAAAAACCATAAATCTTTGCTCTCTTGGTGAAGAGTTCCTTTTCCTGACTTTGGCATGCAGGTATATGGTCCACTACCATAGCTTGTTGCTCTTCTAGTTTAGTCTAGCACATGATTTGATTGTCAGCATCAAACACCTACCAATGATTGGCATTGTTAGGCATACTTGGTCGCAAGACTAGCTCGATAGTGTACTTCTACTCTTCAAAGTCTTTATGAGGAATCAAGAGGGTCGTAGAGATAGCCAATGAATTTTAATGATTATGAGGCCCTCTAGGCACTGCAAAAATATTGAAAGCTTGAAAACTTTCAATACAGTTCCATACCAAATTATGATAATGGTGCAATCTTTTGTTCTTGGTTTGACACAGGTTCCTCACTTGACAAACCATCATCTCGGCATCTCCTTTAGCATGAAGGATCTTTACACCTCTATCTTGAGTAGCCTTCAACCTAAGTAACAGAGATTCATACTCGGCAGTGTTGTTGGTGTTGCTAAACTGCAACTTGTATGAAGAAGGAAAAATATCTCCTTAAGGAGATATCAACACAATCTCAGCTCCAACACTGGTAGAAGAATTGTTGCCATCAAATTATAAGATCCAAACATCATCATAAATTGATCTTCTATTAGATTTTTATTCATTAGAGAGGGAAGATCTTTTTTCATTTGTATTGTGCCCTACCAATTCTTCTGATGTCTTATTTGGATCAATTTTTGGATCGCCACCTATAAGATTTTTGTCTGCTATAACTAGAATGTATTCAGTAGATAGAAAATAATTACCCCTACCTAAAGACTCAAATAGAATTTGAGCTTCAGGCACTGATGTCTGAGTGACAACATATTTTGCTTCCTTCTCAAGTAACAATCTCTACATAACACCCTTGACTGGGATCCTTGATTCAGACAGGTCCATGTTCAATTTTCCTCCAACATCCTTGTAGAAATTTCATCCAAGAAGGATGTCGTATGAGGCTGGGACGTCAGCTACAAGGACTATCATCTTGATTCTCTTTTATAAAAAAGGTGACAAATGCAAATTAGGTGTCCTTGATTTGTCCCAACAGTGGCACTTGTTTATTTTCCATGGAGAAACATCTCCCAAATGTCTTGGTCAGTGTGAGACCAAGATATTTTTCCACTTTGGTAGGCATGACATTGTTTGAAGCTCTAGAATCAATGATGTAATTGCTCAGCTTGTGACCGTTTATCAACAGGAAAACATAGAAAGGCTCTATTTTCCTAGGGGCAATAGGAGGAGTAATACAAGATTGTTTGGGATGGACTTGTTCTTAGGGGGATCATGAGTTACTTTCTTAACATCTTGTCCTATAGGGATGGCTTTATTCTTCACACACTCAACCAACTTGTCCAATTGCTCAGGGTTGGCTTGTAGGAATTTAAATTCAGACATTTGAATGTTGATTTTCTTGACATGGTCAATTATGTCAAATGTCTAAAATGAATTAGGAACAGGGGAAGGTAGTTCATCCTTTTAGTTTTTAGGAGGGGGAGGACTGATCTATGGATTTGAAGTTGAAGGTGAAGGCAAGTTTAAAATACTTACTCTTTTAACAATCACCAGGTCCTTTGCTTGAAAAGGCAAAGTGGTTCCTTGTTTGGCAATCAAAATTGTAAGCTGAGATCCTTCTCCTAGTTTGTCCTTATCAGATTGTTGGGCTGACTGATTCTTGGACTGGGTGAAAATAGCGTATGATCCCTCAACTGCTTTACCTTCACTTCTGGGTTCATCCTGGTAATTCAAGAAACCAATGTTAGAGTCACCAGCTGATTCTTGTTGGTTTGTTGCAAAGAGATCAGAATCATTTTCTTGATAAAACTTAGGTTAGAAAGAGAAATCATGTTATGTTTCCAGATATCCAATTGCTGAGTTGGTTGGTGCTACTTCAATGGCAATTTTCCCTTGTGGGGGAGGTAGATGATTTGGTTGCCATTGACTTCTGGCAGCATTGCCTTGATATGACTAGTTCTAAAATGCCTTCCTTGGCATATCTCAATAAAGAGGAGCAGACATACCTTGGGCCACTTGTCTTTTCAAAGCTAGCAATTTATTTTCCAGCTTTTGCACCATTTGATCAGTGGTGCCTGTAGATGAATTCTCAGAAGATGAAGAAGATTTGCCTATGTTAGGATCTCTTCTTATCTTCCCTGTGAAGATGAGATCATCTTCCACCTTAGTGGCCAAATCCTAAGTAGAAGCAAGGTATATGTGGCCAACACATCTCAATAGAAAACTCTCTTTAGGCAGTTGTGAGTTGATGAAGAAACATTTAAGATTATCAAGTGTTGGCTGAGCAATGGTAGGAATCATGTTCTTCAGTTTGTCAAACTTGGCAACGAAGTCCCTCATAGGTTCATGAGGTTTTTATTCATCTGTGTGAGTTGGGCTAGTAGGGCATGCACATCTTCTGCAGGCTTGAACCTTGCATCAAATTTGGCTTTGAGAGTATTCCAGTCAGTCACTGACTGAGCCTGCAGATGGTAGAACTAGTCTGCAACAGTGCCTTGTAGTGTTTCCATGAACAATCTGACTGCTACATCCTCATACTCCATGCCTATAAAACCATAGGCTATGTTAAAAGCTACAATGTGTTCATCAAGATGAACTCTTCCATCACTAAGAAAATTAGGGAAATTCTTTCTTAAACTGCGTGGAAGCTCATGTAGAGGTGGAGTTAGATTGAGTGGGCTAAAAGAGTTACCCCAAGGGCCTTGAACTACCATGATTTGATTATGGAAAGCAGGGATAACAAATTTGGGTGGAGTATGTATAGGCAAAGCTCTACTAATAGTAGAAAAAGAGGCTCTACCTTGTATTGGTGACCTAGTATTGGTTGGAGGAAGACTCCTAGCTCGTTGAACTTGAAGTTGTGGAGGAAACAAATCAAAATTTCCTTGCTGCACCAACTCAAAAATAGGGTCAACAACACCTTGGGCTCTTTAACTTCTTGTATATCATAGAGTTTCTAGATTGTAGAAAAAAAATGGAAAAGAGTTGGCCCTACTTCAACTTAAATCTTGGGGCTTCAAACTACACGCTTTTCTTTAGCGGAGTCACCAAAAATTGTTGGCATGAGGAGCTGGAGGAAAGTGGAAAAAATGAAGTGAAACGTTTGATCCCCAATGGCTCTGGTTTATAGACTAGATTATATAATGGAAATGGATAAGGCTATAATGATAATGTATAAGACATAGGTGATGCTTCAATCTGAAGCTTGAGGCTTCAAATTATGTAAAATTGTTATGTCCCCAGCAGAGTCACCAAAAAATTGTTGGGAAAATATTTTGTCACTAGCTAACTGATGAGCAAAATAGGTCTCTTAAACCACAGCATAGGGAGATTGGTTAGCCATATGTGTAGGTTTACCACATCAAAATGGGACAAATATCTCCTCTCATCAAGTGGAGGTTCCCTTATAACTATGAGGAGCTATATAATATATATATGCATAAAATAGCACTCAGGGGTAGGATAACACCATCCATCTCTCTTCTTTTAGAGATGATGTCTACAAATAAAGGAGAAATCTAGGTGAAGACACTGAAAGAACTTCTCTTCTTTCATAAGTGGTCTTGTAGCAAATAGCAAGAGTTCTTTCAGGTAGTGACAAGTAACTGGTAACAAAGGTGCAATAACCAGCAGAATGAAGTGTAGCACAAAGTCTCCACTTCAACTACCCAAAGAGTGAAATACAAAGGACAATGAGGGCACAAAGTCATCCGAAGGTCCTTTACATAGAAACAAAAAATAGACAAACACACTAAAGGCAATTGTAGATAGCACAAAGTCTTTCCACAGTTGGCTTCAGGACACCTTCCTAATTATTTCCACTAGTTCTACTTATTTCATTCAATGGGCAAGAACACATTTAGGAAATAGACATAAGAACAATCCCCTAAATGACACAAGCTATAATAGCACAAAGTCTGAAAGTAACCTACTTTCTCATTCAAACAAAGAAATATGATTAACAACCTAAGCTCAAAGTCTCAGTGATAGCCTCTCAATTTTGGTAGAGTTTTGCTTCCATATTCAAAAAGATCTCCTTTTCATAAAGTAAAATAATACAATATATAGCAGCTAAGAAAGGCTTGGCAGTTTGTTCCATGGAACGGCCCATATTGCATTTAATTCCTTGAATGCATTTTCAATTTTGTTAAGGGACCATGTTGGAACAGGACAACTGCCTTAACTATGGTGTGTCAAGTCATCTCTAATGTCTTTTCCTAGGCTTGGGTCATCTGGTTTGTCACCTAATGTTTGCGTAGCTATCCACTTCGCCTTTACTCCAAGGGAGACAAACAGGCCATGCCTTCAATGTTTGTAAGCCAAAATATCTACTTAGTGGACTGTTCCACCTACTGAAATAACTTCTACATAGATATTTCTGGCCTTTCCCTCTTTCTACTATGATTTGAGCTCCCTCTTCAACTAGTCATTGAGTTTGTTTTTAACTTTTTTCTTTTTCCAGCTTTGTCTCTTCTCGATTATGTCTTTTCCTAGAATTTGAGCTCTCAGGGCTACATTCCCAACTTTGTTGGCTCTTTCAGCTCCTTCTCTTAGCAGTTCTTCCTTTTGGCCTTAAGACCTTTGAATGCATCTGGGTCTGTGCTCAAACCTTTAAAGATCAACGGCTATTTCATTTTCACAAATTTGACATCTTTAAGCCCGTCATCATTTGAAAGCCAATGGCTAGTTTATTACCCTAAATTTGATGGCTGCAAGAACATCACCAGATGTCTAGATCCCAATGGCTAGTTCGCGATGCTCAACTTTGACATCTTCGGGCCCATCACCTTCCTTGGCAATTCCTTTAGCTTTCTTGTTTGATCCTTCCCAAAGGGGAGGAATCCCTTCAACTTTGACTGAGAGTCCCCCGCAAGGGTACCTGCCCTTTAGGGTTCTTCAGATGGCCTTCAGGCTTCATTGGGCTTCTTTAGGCTTAAATTCCTTTAGACAAAATGTCTAAAGGAATTCCTTCAGAAATTACCTAAAGGAAATCTTTCCATGCCTTAGCCATTTTTCTGTCAAGCTTTTCTCTTTGGTCGGGCTTATTCCTTCAGACAAAAGTCTGAAGGAATTCCTTCAGACTTTTTATCCAAAGGAATTGCCTTAACAATTTTGTCATGGAAAATATTTCTAAAGGAATTCCTTTGTCCACTTTTTTTCACTGCCCTCTGCAAGGGCACTTGCCTTTGTTCGCTTTCTCAAAGAAAACCTTACCCTTTCGGCCTTTTGCAATGATCCATTTGGATCATCACCTACCCTTTGCAAGGGTTGTTTGATCTCCAAAATTGCCTTTTGTAAAAGTTACAAAGGTCCTTTTGGATCCCAAGTACCCTCCACAAGGGCACTTGTCCTTCGAGCTCTTGGAAAACTCCTTTAAAACATTCGATTGAAATTGCCTAAGTGCTGAGAACTTGTTTCTTTCCTGCAGAGTCCATAGAAACCAACCTACAAAGTCCATTGAAATGAGTCTGTAAAAACTAGAAACCAACCTATAGAGTCCATATAAATATGTCCATAGAACCAAGCCTGTAGAGTCTGTAGAAACTAGTCCTTAGAAATGAGTCCGTATAAATGAGTCTGTAGAACCCAATAACCAACCTGCAGAGTCCATAGAAACTAATTCTGCAGAGTCCATAGAAATGAACCTACAAAGTCCATAGAAATGAGTCCATATAACTCAGCATGTAGAGTCCATAGTTTTCTCTAAGTCTCTCAAGCTTAGAAAGAGTTCGTAGAATCTAGCCTGTGGAGTCTATAGAAATGGGCCTACAGAGTCCATTAGCTAAAAAAGCTTGAAAAATGGAGAATTTGAATGCCCAAAATAATTTTTAAGAAGGGAAGAGATAATTTTTGGCCTGTAGGACCAAAAATAGTTCATGTGTTTTCCCAAAAAGGAGTGATGGATTTTGGGAACAACAGAGAGGACCCATCAAATACCTAACCATAGGTTCCCATGGGGGGTATTTATTTTATTGATGATGTTCGATGAAATTGGTGTACCTGATTACACCTTTAGTGAGTTAAAATGGTTTTACCCACTAGAGCATAAGTCCATAGTAGAGAAATACAAGGCATTCATGTGCCCCAGTTATATCACTCTAACATTCAAAATCAAGATGAAGTTGTGGTATGATGTCATAAAGGAAGCCTTTGGAAATGAATGGTGCATTCCTAAGCACTTACCCATCTAGGTTGGTAAGCAATCCCAATTCAATGTTTCACAACATTTTTATCTAGCTTATATCAATATGGCCCCCTTTGGAGAGATTTTGGCTTGGTTTAATTTTCCCTATGCTTTCATAGTGTGGTAATTCATCAACTCAGTGAACTACATATATGGCCTATAGCCCTTACCTTTGAAGCAGATCAAATTGACTTGGAGATTCACACTCTCCAAAAGATGTATGATTAGCCTAGAAAGAAGCCATACATGGAAAAGCATGAAACTAAGAAAGTTGACATCAAGGTTAAGTAGACCATAGTCAAATAAACTATTCATAATTTATTATATATGCTACAACCCAAGAAGAAATCTTCAGGAGGTATGGAGCATGCAAGAGAAAAGCTTCCTCCTGTACCACCACTTGATAAGAAGAAGTGAGTTGGGCATGATGCCAACATAAGTTCATGCTTGGAACTACTAAAAAGGCAAAATACTACCCAAGCACCACCACCAAGAGCCTCACCACCATGGGCCTCCCCACCAAGGATGTCACCACCAAGGACTTCACCTTAATAAGATACACCAGAAAGACAATCAGAGGGTTCAATGACATTACCCCCAACCAATCCATTGGAAGGGGAAGATCTTGTGGTTCATAATAAAGAACTAGAGTAATTCAAATTAGAAAAGACACCCTCCATAATGTAAGATGAGGATACAACCATTGATGAGGCATAATTTAACATAGAAGATCCACCTGGAAAAGATAGGGATGGTTTTGCCACATAATAAATGAGTAGGATGGACATCAATAGCAATTCATTAGCCTCAAATATAGATGTTAATATCCTTGAGTAGGATGCCCTCAAAGGGAAGCAACCAACTAACATAAAATTTCAACCATGTTTGGTTGATCCAACCACTAACTTACATGCATAATACCAGACAGGGGTTCCAAATAGGATGTTATATTTATATTCCCATTTTCATCCACAAGATGTAACTATTGATATCAAGCATCAGATGTCCTTTTTATTGGAAATGTATAATGAAGAATGCCATTTTGAAATACCTTTGTATTGTCTCATTTTAGATTCTCAAGTAACATCGATGCACACTCCAATTTGGGTTGATCCCCAGGAACTCTCTCCTCTATAAACTAGCACCACATTTTTTAAATAGCCTTTGAAGTCACATGACAAAATATAATTTTAGATTCTAATGCATGTAATATAGATCAAAAACATGGCTAGGTGGTGGAAATTTATGATAAATAAGTTACCACTTAGAAGGCACTTGAAGAGCAAGTCACTGTGCTAAAGCAACAAATAGACGAAACCACAACAACCAAAGTTAAAACTTCAAATTTATGTAAAACTATTTTAGGCCAAGAACTGACATTGGTAGATGGCATACCTTTAGAGGGAGAATTTTTTGATAAGTTAGATACCCTTGTAATATCCTATTAAAATAGTGCAATGAATAGCCTGCTCCTATAAATGAAGCATTATGGGTGGTTGAGCAATTTGTAAAAGCAATGGAAGTCTACAGATGCACCCTCAAAAGGGTTGGGGAATTGATCCCCATCTTGGATGGGATTTTTTAGAAATTGACATGGCCCAATAAAATTTTAGAGGCTTGGTTCAAGGCAGAGGAGTCTCAACAGTATCAATTAGTGGATGCCACCCTTTTAATAAAAGACCACATCAAGTGCACTAAGGAATTTAAAGATGTCAATACTATGGAAGAAAAAATAAATGCACATCAATAGTAAATAAATTCCAACTTTGTAGCTCTCTAAGGATAGTTTGTAAATGAAGTCACTACACTTGATGAGGTCCAAAAGGATGCTTCCACAACCCTAGACCAATTGGTTAATAAGGAAAGTGAATGTCCTGATCAACCTGAGGAGACAAAAAACTTGAAGGCAGTGATCAAGGAAATAACATCCAAGCTATTTAACACCTTGTCACATTGGGATGGTGTTATAAAGTAGATTGAACATGTTGGGTCTAAATTTTTGACTGAAACTGAGACTAGTGCTTAGTCCAGGATGGACTAAGAGCATAGTTTGGGGTGATGTTGGACCCCAAATTTTGACAAAGTGTTTTGGCTTTTTGGTATAGAACCATCACATCATAAAAGGATTATGGTGTAAGAAGACCATGGCATGGAACTAGTACAATGTGAGAGGAACATAGTATAGGAAGACCACGGCATATAACTAGCATATTACGAGAGGAGCATGGTGTAGGAAGACCATAGTATGGAACCAGCATGATATGAGAAGATAACGACATAGAAGATAATAATGTGTGAAGACCCAGCCAAAGATGAAACATAATTAATGGAGAACCTGAGAGCTTAGGACTCAGTATAATAATGAAAGACTTGGGGATCAAAAAAGAAGTGATAAATGGTTGTGGAGTGATTCTCAAGGACCAACTAGACATTAATCATCACACAAGTTGCGCACCAGCCCACACAAAGGAGGACATTTAAAAGCAAGGATATATCACTGAATAAGAATATATGGGGTGAAAAGGCTTGATTCCTTAGGATAAAATAAGTAAAATGACTACCATGACTCTTAGTCTACTAGATATTGTTGGCTAGTCACCTAAATGTCATTAATAATATAAGTACTTGGTCAGGGAATAATAAGTATAAATACCCTTATGTAGAGATGTGTAAGTGTGGCTTAACATTGGTATTATGTAAATAATCCTTATGTTAATAGCATAATTATGTAAGTTACTATCATTTTTGGTGTTATGCTTCAGTCGATTGATAGTTAAAACATTGAGTAATAATAGGTTTGGATTGAGTAATATGTGGCTTATAATTGACTATGATACACAAAATATGCATCATATGAGCTTGCATAATCAACACTTTGAATGTCATGACAATTATCTTCATGTTATTAATTGTTTGCATAGATTAAATAAGGTCCATAGTAATGTATTTTCTTTTGTGTAATCATTAATTAGATATATGAACAAATTCAGGTATATGACAAGTGTGTTACTGCACAACATAACCCATGGGAACCAGTTTCTTGTTGTGTGCTTCGAGTGAGCACCCAAGAGTTTAGTTTTTCATGCAAATTCAATGTGTAAGCTTGTTGGGACTAGACACTTTAATTCCTTAAGGAAAACTTCATAGAAGATACCCAACATACATTATAAACTACATATCCCATAAGCTGAAATCAAACATCCACTTAGTTCTATGAGTGTATGGATGGAATAGATTGAATAATGGTTTTAAACCTAATATTACCAAGGAGTGATTATGTAGCTATATGCAAGTTAAAACCTTCATTTGGCATAATGGGATTAATAGAGACTAAGAGAGAGAACTTTGTTTCAAGTGTGTAAGATGAGAGTCAATGAAGCTCAAGAGGAGGAATTTGGTAGTTAGATGTTTGGATTTAATCTAGGTCTAGACCTTGATATTCTATTATTTTTGATGTTCCAATATGTTCTCCTAAATGATATAAGATTACTTGTATCTATATGATACTCTAATATAATATAGGGTGTGATATCCAATTTTAAAAATGAAAATAGGTGAGATTAAAGGCACAATAATAGTGGTAGTAGGAAAAAAGACCCACTAATACCAAGGGGATAGATCATACATAGACTTACCTAAGACGTGTTCACATAGGGTGTGGAATTACCTAGGAAAAATTTATGTAGGGTGTGTAATTTACGTAGGATAATTAGAGGTTTAGATATCAATGTAGAGCATGATAATAGGTGAGATGTAGTCCAAATATGCCAATGGATAAATTTTGATAAGTGTTGCGGTGTTATTTTTAGTATTATGGGCTCAATGGATACCAATATAGGGTCAAATAATTCTTATAAATACATATGTATATGTTTTACATTATTTTAAATTAATGTGATCTAATAATATAGAAATTTGAACTAATTTAGGTTATATAATATATTATAATTAAGCACAAAGTTGAATGTAAATGATTGAATCTAATTTAAAAATTACACTTGATATATATGGAAATTAATAAGAGAGTTAATATACTTAGAGTTTTAATGTATTATGTAGGTTTGAGAATAAATGCAAAAGTTAATAAAGGTGGGAAACTACACTATGAATAGCTCAGCTCAAGATATGATTTTCTAGAGACACCTAAACATGTTCATCAACCTTTGGATAGTATCGATTGACTCCATATTTTGATTCTAATGGTTTATTCTATATGATTTTTGCTCCTTTAATTTCATATAGGTTATTTCACCTACTTATAATCCATTTTTGAGAGCAATATTTAGAAGATGATTGTGCACGTAATTCAAAAAACCTATCCCCTTCTCTTTGAAACCCTAGGTCAACTTTCAAGACTAATTTTTGGTTTGTAAAATGGGAAAAAAGATTGGATGAGCTGACCTCAACCACTATCCAATAAATAGTTGAATGTTGCCTACATATCCAATACTCTAAAGAGGGAAATCAAAACTCATGTAACTCTCTATGTTAGGTGTATATGTGCAATAATGATCCTTTAATGATTTCAACATGTGATCTAGCTTTAAATACTTGGAAAATAATAACTTACACGTGGATTTGAAGTTACTTAGACTTGGCTAGGACCTAATTCTTGTGATTTATATCTAAATTATAAATAATAGTGTAGTACCTTTTAATGTGCAAGTGTTTGAGTATGCTTGATAAGTGTTTACTAGATGGGGAATAGGCTTAGACTTATTGTGTATTTATATGGAAATATTTGGGTACTTTATCATGTCACTGACATGTGAAATGTATGGGCTAACCCATAATAAGGATCTAAATTTTAAAATTAACCATTACTTGGCATAAGACAAGTCAATCAATTTTGAATGAGTCTAGAATTTTGAAACCATTCAAGTCTAATAGTTTTATCGAGAATGTAGTAAAACTTATATGCTGATCTAGAGATAGTTTTAATATGACTTTAGGTAAGTTATACACATACTAGGGAATTCATGTAGGAGACTGATAGAAAATCAAGAAGTCAAAACCCATGAAAATCATGTGGATGTTAGAGATAGGAAATAAGAGCCATATGTGTGTGCACAAGTCATGTAAGGTGAAGGTAAGTCAAAGCTAACATTTATAAGTATATAATACCATATTTTAGTATCTAAAAATCCCCCCCCCTTATACTAGTATTGAAATGAAGAATAATTATAGAGTAAAAGGAAAATAAATGCACCTAAGTGTGTACCATACACTTTATCTTTGGGAGAGGCTATAAAAGTGCAACTTGCTCCATGAAACATGAAATGGCCATACAACAATGAAATTTAATATATGAAATATGGAATATGAAATGAATTTAAAATTTTTACAATTGAAACAGTAAGGAAGGAATACTCTTGTAAGTGGGTGAACCATGTTTCCTTATAGTATGTCAATGGAGATGATGTTTCCTTATTGAAGCATTTGAAAATTATGCTTCTTTATTTAATAATTTTGAGAATTGGGGGTGATCATGCTCCAATTTTGTGTATTAAGGTGAGGACATGGGTTAATAAGATAAATTCCTCAACCCTCATTTAAAAATGAAATAATGCCTAGGTTTTTGAGTTTTATCTAACCTCAACCACACTTTTCATGTAACTAATCTTGTACCCCAAGATGCTAAGGTGAGAGTGACATATGGGATCACTTTGAGTAATGCATAGGCCATTGAGCATCATTAAACCTCAATTGCATTACCTAAATACACATGAATCAATAGCTACATATGGACTTATAGATTCAACAATGCTCAGTTTTAGGTACCATTGAATATGTTTGAAATCAAAAACTACAATATTGTGTAAGTGCATGAAAAATGTTCATGACCCATAATTGGTGCCAACATGATAAATTGTAACAATTTGCATTCATGAACAAGCTTCATTCCCCATAATACGAACCAACTAGTTCCAACATGATATAAAATATTATGCATCTAGATGTTATTATGTCAAAATTGAAAATTATAACTCATGTTCTTGTAAAAGTGTGCATATGCACCCAAATATGTATGAATCTATGAATATATGTAAGCCTTTAACTTTTGTTTCTATAAAATTATGTATCTACATGGTAAATTCCCCCAAAATATGTTTCAATATGTATGTATATGTCTCATATCTATACCAAACAAATATTCTTAACCACTCTGAAATCTTTGAGTCTTGTAAATTTTGTCAAAAATATAATTTTTATACTCATAGAGGCTTAAATATCTATGAAAATCCCACTAATATGCCCCCCTTTTGAGGTGAAGAATGTAGCATGTGAATTACTCATCTCTAGATAAAAGAGTTAATGGTATCATGTTATGGAAGAGATGTAATCATGTAGAATAATGTGAACATGTGGAAAATATGTCATCATAATAATGATTAGATAACTAAAGCACATATGAAACATGTAATTCAAGGCATAAAAGTTTCATGTTCATATAGATATAATAATTAGGCATGCATGTAGCAGTAACCATCATTGATATCAAAATTGAATAATACTGAGCAATATAAATGCATGATGTGAATTATGGAACCACACACAACTTGGGAGGTCTTTGATATAGACAAAAACACCCACAAAATTAAAAAAACTAGCAAGTTCAACAAATAGTCCTAGATTTATCCACTCATAAGCACATAATGTCATGGACATGATACACATAATAAAAGTACATGCAATAGCATTCAATGTCACACATAAGGCCAAGGAACACACACAATAGACAAGCAATAAGTTGCCTATTGACAATGAAATAACAAAAATGAAGTATATAACAAGTATACTAGTTTACACTATCAATTTATGTCATAGTCACAATATAGTAAAGTAGCATATCTATGAAATGTATCACCATAAATAATATAAGTTATATCAATACATGTGTAAGCAAGTAATGTATCTCAATCATAGTAAATAGAAAGGTCATAGAAAGATATAGCATGTATCAATGTAACTTATGGAATAAGATGTCCCCAATATTGGCATGGCCCCTAAGTATAGGAATGTCATACATCTATGAATCCATGTATCATGTGTAACATATATCTCTTGTATATCACTCATGTATACCATCAAATACATGTATGTATTAAAAAGGATATGTAATCTACCAAACATATGATAAATAACATAAATTAATAACAAAAAATATCAAACATGTCATGCTTAGGTCCTAATTTTTTATTATTATATATATATATATATATATATTGTATTTTTAAAATATTCACACGTTGATATAACAAAGGAAATATAAGTAGCAAGCTTTCAAAATAGAATAATAGAAGGGATCCAAACCATCCAAAACACATGTGAATCTATAATATGCACCAATGTAATAGCATCAAAATGTGGAGGAATAGAAGGAAAGCAATATTGCCCCACTATAAATGTGAATCATAACCTCACAACTCAAAAGAGTATGCAAGAGGTGGTGAGATATGAGGATGAATCAATGATGCTCATAAATGTATGTAATCATATAAACTCAATAGAATTCATAGCATGTATAAGTAGTCAATATGAAGTAGTAAGCATGTAAAATGCCATAAAGGTTTAACACTATAACCATCATAAGATAGATGTCACAAATGTCCAGATCATGATAAATAATCAAGAGGCAAGGGCCAAGTCACAATAAATCAAGGGCTAGAATAATGATCATTGCAAGTCATATGTACATACGTATTGAAAGTAAAATAATAGGGGAAATAAGAAAGCATGAAGTTGATATGTGTACAATAGATTATATGTTAATAAACTATAATGATCCATTTATAGGCCCTATGTTGAGTAGTGAAAATGTTTCCCACCATGAATGAAAAAAGCATCAGATGTATCTGATGTATATGTGTCATAATCTGTAAAGTAATCATGTGATGTATAATATCCATCATCCTTATTGTAATCAAGTTGTTCAATGTAATTAGTTCAACTATAGTACTCATATTGTCTTATATGTTCACATAAAGTTTTTGCATTTGATATGAAATTATGTTCACATCATGCATGAATTTATTTTGTATAGAAGTTCAATAGTTTCATTATTAATTAGATCATGTATCTTATGCCTTAACTTGAATAATTTATTTGTAAAATGTCTTATGTATCAATGATAATCACAATGTGTATTACTATCATATCCCTTACATGGAATCCTATTTATATCCAATTTTATTTGGGTAGGGAGAGATATGAGGTTGCACTTAAGTAGCTTCTATAATATATTATGAGAAAGTTATGATAATTTTGAAAATTACCTTTAATGGTGAATTGATTTAACATGTTGAGTAGTGACATGTTCTAAGATGCAATATTTGAAGAGATAATTATTTTTAGGATGTGTATATAAGTATTCATCATACTTGAATTTCACTCATTTGTGTCATGTAGAGGGTATTGCTTTCATAGAATGTATCCAAGGTTGACCAAGAGAAAATTGTATTGTTGATGATTAGGCATGATGTCAAAGGATGTATACACTATCTTATGTAATGATATGGTTCCAAATACTTATTTATTTTTACTATTGAATCCTCTTATGAGCTTATTTGACTTGAAAATGTTATATGTGTTGATTCTAAAGGATTGTAAGCATTGTTGAATACACCTATCTATTGAGAGGGGGGCTGAATCAGTAGATCTCAAAAATGAATTTCTTACAACTTTTAGGATAAATATTAAACATATGTAGTCTTAAAAAAATAAATGGAATATATCACATGCACAAAAACATAACACACAACACCATATTTATACATGGAAAACAAAGGGAAAAAACATGATGAGAATGCTGCTAGAAGCTATTATTCTAATCCAGCCTCACAAATTTTATCTCACTGACTAAACTTCATTGGTTACATTTAAGGACACCCATCCCAAGGAGACACCAATCCCCTATTTTAAGATCACAAACTCTAAGGATGCACCCACTCCTTATACTGAGCACCAATCTATCTTAATCTGATGGCACCAACCAATCAAACATTTACACTTCAAATTAATGAATTAGATTCACAAAAGAATCTAAGTCTTTGTTCTTTGTTGCATGTCTAATCTGTAACTATTCATTTCTCATTCAACACACTCTTGTGCGATCTTCACTCTTCTTGCACCCTTTCTCTCTATCTAAATGTATTTGTTTGACACTCTGGTATTCTCTAATTTGACCATTACTACTCTATGCTCAGATGAGTCTCATATTTTTTCATCTACGACTCAACTCCTCTCGATTCCTCTCATTCTAAAAATGAAAAATGATTGCTTTTCATCCCTACTCTTTGTCACCTTGGAATTTTTCATCAATCAAAAATTAGACGAGTCTCTTTACTTTATACATTTTATATGTGTTGCTTATCTCTTCTCATTCTAAGAAAATGACTATATGACTTCCATTCTTTGAGCCTCTTCAAATTATGCCCTTGTCACTTCAATTACAACATTCACACCACAATAATGAATCTATGATTAATCCTTTTATTTCATAGTGATTCAAAAAAACCAACTATTGATTTTCTTCAACTGCCATGCCAGATTCTTGTAACTAATTCACTTCAATGGTTCTTAATTTATTTTTCATTCCAATTTTGAAATGTGTCCATCGATATTTCCATCTAAGCTCCACATGCCATTCGATCTCTGGAAGATGCATGATCTTTATATTGGCTTGGTCATTAAACTTCAGCATGTTGACTTCATCTCATTTTCTTCAGCATTCACGTATTGCTTTTGCTCCTTTTAATTGTCTTAGACATGCTTGATCTTTATCTTTGCCTATATACCTTTCAGGAGTTTGTCATGGAAGCCTTTCAACTTTTTTGAAATGGCCTTGTGTTCTACATAATTGTCTTTCAGCATTTGCAGAAGTGTCCTATGTCTTTCGGTAAATTTTTAAGTATCCTTTCTCTTCATTCAAACTACCCTTCAGGATTTTACAAACTATCTTTTATAACTTTGGAAGTGTCCTTCTCTCCTTCAGAAGTGTCCTTTGAAAGCTTTGAAAGTGTCTTCTATCCTTCAAAAACTCTGCAAATATCCTTTCTTCATTCTAACTATCCTTTGAATAAATTGTTGTGAGTTTTTTATCTAAGTACCCTTCGAGATAATTTTTTAGGACTTTTTGTCTAAGTGCCCTTCAGCAAAATTTCTATAATTTTTTTGTCTAAGTGCCCTTCAAGAAAACTTCCTTGATAAAATGTCTAAGTACCTTTTGGGACTTTTCAATTGTCCTTCACTTCTTCACTCATATCTTTCAGAACTTGTGTAGGACACATACCCTTTGAAACTTTTTCAATAGTCCACATATCTTTCAAAACTTTTGCAATGGTCCACACACCCTTCAAAACTTTTGTAATGATCCACATACCCTTCAAAAATCTTGTTTTAGGTCACTTGACCTTCGACACTTTGCAAATGAACCCTTTGAAAATTTTGATTGGATCACTTGCCCTTTGGAATTTTTCAAATGTACCTTTTGAAACTTTTACACCAGTGCACATACCCTTTAGAACTTTCCTTTGGGATTATTTTTTTGAAAGAACTCCAAAACTTTAGAGTAATTGATGCAGGATTTTTGTCTGAAAGATATTCAACACTTTTTTTGAAAGAATTGCCTTTAACATTATCCTAAAATAATTCCCTTATTTGTTGTGGGCTTTTTGTCTGAGAGAATTATCTTTACCAATATTTTTGAAAGAATTCCCTTGATAAATACAAAGGTGCAAAATTATAGAAAATTAGTAGGATTTTAGCTGAGGAACAACCTTATGCATTTGTAACATTTGATATATTCATCCTTATGACATAGAACTTGTTGGTTGAATATTTTGTCAATCAGCATATTGATAAACAAAATAGGTCTGATCAGCCAAAGTAGGAAGATTAGGTGTCTAAATGCGTAGGTTTACCACATCAGAAGGGGACTGATCTCTCCTCATCAAGGGGAGGTTCCCTATAGATAGGCTATATATATATATATATATATATATATATATATATATATATATGTATATATATATATATGTATATATGTATATATATATATGTATATATATATATATATGTATATATATATATATGTATATATATATATGTGTATATATATATATATATATGTATATATATATATATATATATAAACAGAAAATAATACTCAAGGGTAGGACAAACCATCCATCTCTCTTTCTTTAGAGATGATGTGTGTGAATCAAAGGAGAAACTCAAGGAAAATTATAGAAAGCACTCCTCTTCTTTTAGAAGTACTATTCAGCAAGCCACAAGAATACTCTAGGTAGTAACAAAAAAATGTAACAAAGGATGTAATAACCAACAAATCGAGATGCAGCACAAAGTCTACGCCTGAATTGCTCAAGAGTAACATACGAAGGACAATGAGGGCACAAAGTCACCCCAAGGTCCTTTACACAGAAATGAAAAGAAAACATACTAAAGGCAATTATGGGGGGCACAAAGTCTCTCCACAGTTGACTCTTCAGGACACCTTCTTGACTGTTGTCACTAATTCTGCTTGTTGAATTAAAGGAATAGAAGATATATTGAAGAAAAAGACATAAGAATAGTTTCCTCAACAACAAAGATATTACAGCACAAAGTCTGAAAAACCACTTGCTTTCTTATTCCAATAACAAAATATGATAAACAAACTGAGCTCAAAGTCTCAGAAGTGTCTTTCAATTTGGGCAGAGTTTCATTCTGATTGTCAAAAAGAGATGCATTTAAAATAGAAGAGAGTCCCTTATATAGCCTCTTCAAGAAGGACTCAGGAACAGTAACACATCATGTTACATTGGAATCTATTAAGAAGACAGGCTAGAACTTAGGGGTGTTTACCCATTTGATTTTATTAATGCAGAGAAACAAGTCACGCTATTGAAAGTTTACAACTTTTAATGTCTACCTAGCGATCTGATCCTATCTTCATCATTTCTTCTTTTTTGGTTAATTGAATCGGGTCTTGGATTCAATTTGCTATTTTGTCCTTTAGCTTCTTTCTGTTGGCCTTGACCTTAAAGCTTGTGAATGCATTCGGGTCTATAGATTCAAGGATCAACGGCTAGTTTGTTGTCTTGAATTTGACGTCTTCGAGTGCATCACCCGTTGGTCCTTCTTTGGCTTTTCTGTTTGGCACTTTCCCAGATTGAACTTGCCCTTTTAGGCCTTAAGAAATGACCTACTTTGGGTCGGGAAGAGCCCCCCACAAGGGTATCTACCCTTCGGGTCAGTCTTCAGATGGCCTTCAGGCTTCTTTATTCTGGTGGGTCACTAAAGTTCTTCCTTCGGATTTATTGTTTCATGTCTTCCCGAAGGGAAGGTGACCCTTCAGCTTCAGGAAAGTATCCTTTAATTTGGTAGCTGAGAGTCCCCCGTAAGGGCACCTGCCCTTCGGTGTCCTTCAGTGACCTTTTCTTTAGTGGATTATTCATCAGGCTTTCTTGTGGACAATTCTCACAGGTATTTTCCCCGGGCTTTCTCTGCGGGCAAATTCTCGTAGACAAAAAGCCTGAGGATAAATTCCCACAGACAAAAGTCCACAAAAATTTCTCGTAGATAAAAAGTCTATGGAAATTTCTTTGCCTCTGTCAAATCCTTCAGGTTTTCCTGCGCCCACAGCTGGTTCTTAAATTCTTTCAAACTTTTTATCCGAAGGAATTCCTTTGGACAAAAGTCTGAAAGAATTATGACTGTCTGCCTTAAACAAAATTTTCAAAGGAATTTACCTTTGCGGCCTTCTTCAAAAATGACCCTTTTGAAGGGTGTTTTTATCGACCAAGTGCCCTCTGCAAGGGCACTTGTCCTTCAGGAGGCTCTTTGAAATTTTACATTGGACCGCTCCTTTGAAACAAGCTATTGAACCAAGGCGTTGAACCGCTTGGTTAAACCAATTGTTGAACCAAGGCTTTGAACCTCTTTGTTGAACCAAGGCTTTGACCCTCTTCGTTGAACTAAG
Source organism: Torreya grandis (assembly GCA_037957365.1). NCBI lineage: Eukaryota > Viridiplantae > Streptophyta > Pinopsida > Cupressales > Taxaceae > Torreya > Torreya grandis. The sequence goes on from JARHVA010000406.1 coordinate 1,681,769, forward strand.
GCTTTGAACCAAAATGGTTTAAGCTGATGGTTTAATTGAATGAACCAAGTCGATGAACCGCTCCATTGAACCACAAGACGTTGAACCTCTTCGTTGAACCAAAATGGTTCAAGCCAATGGTACATTTGATTAAACTGAAGTGATGAACTAACCGTTGAACCAAAAGATGTTGAACCAACTGTTGAACCAAGTGCATTAAACATGCTGTTGATGTTTGTCGATGGAGATTTTTGTTTGAACCAATGCACTGAACCAATCCTGAAAATGACCAAGTGTTAGAAACTAATTATTTTGATTGAATCCACCTGCAGAAGCCGTGAAGCCCGTTGAACTTGTAGAAATGAACCTGCTTGCAGAGCTTGTAGAAATCAAGTCCGTAGAAATCAACCTGTAAATCCCATTGAACTTGGTCTGCAAAGTCGGTAGATTTTCTCTTCTTGTAGAGTTTGTAGATTCAAGCCTGTAGAGTCTGTAGATTTAAGCCTGTAGAGTCCATAGATTTAAGCCTGCAAAGTCTGTAGAGTCTGTAGATTTAAGCCTGCAAAGTCTGTAGATTTTTGAGAAGCTTGAAAAATGAGGAATTTGAATGCCCAAGACAAATTTTGAAAAAGGAAGAGACAATTTTGGTCTGTATGACCAAAATAGTTCAAATGTTGTCCTAATAATGAGTGATATTTTTGGGGGACAACAGCTGGCTCCAGTTGGGGAACTTATATCAATTGCAAAAAGAATTGAAAGGACTAGAATCCAGAATCTCCAGTGTCTTCATGTGTACCATTGGGTTACAGAGTCATGCTACCCAAAAATGAAAGGCATCAAAAAATGAAAACAAACAAAACAAAATAGAATTAAAAATTATACAAATATACATATGTACAGATGAAATGATCTGATACTTCAAGAATTGAAGTATTTAAGATGCTAATTTTTGAGAGATAGTGAAAATAGTACTCTATCTTGGTAAACCAGCAAGAAGACATTTTATCCCCAGAAATGGTGACGAGCGAATGGAGTTCTCCACCAGGAATCCAATTTTCTGTGTCTTTCTCTTGGCCTTTTCTTCTTCTTATTCCAAGGCAGGATGTGGTCTTCAAACTGAAAACCATAACTCTTTGTTCTTCCTACGAAGGGTTCCTTTGCCTGATTTTGATTTGCAGCAGCATGGTCCATTACCATAATTGGTTGTTCTTCTGGTTCAGTCCAGCATATGATTAGATTTTCTATATCAAACTCTTGACAAATTATCAGCTTAACATCTCCTTTGATGTGAAGGAGTTTGATTTCTTCATCTTGAGCAATCTTCAATCCAAGCAACAGAGATTTGCATCCAGTTGTGTTGTTGATGTTGTTGACTTACAAATTGTATGAAGGAAGAATATCTCCTTGAGGAGATATCAACATAGTTCCAACTCCATTGTTGATGGAAAAATTGCTGCCATTAGATTTCAAGATCGAAGCATCATCAGACACTGATCTCCTATCATATTTCTCTTCATTAGAGATGGAAGATCCTTCCTTACTTGTATTGTGCTCTACCAATTCTCCTAAAGTCTTGTTTGGATCAATTCCTGGATTGTCATCTACAGGACTTTCATCTATAGAAACATGAACATTCTCTATGGTAAATAAATAATTACCCCTACCTGAAGACTCAAATAGAATTTGTGCTGCAGGGGCTGATGTTTGGATGACCACGTATTTTGCCTCCTTTTCAGGGCAATATCTTCATTACGCCATGGACAGGGATCCTTGCCTTAGACTGGTCCATGCATAGTTTTCCTCCCACATCCTTGCAAAAATTTCATCCAAGCAAAATGCCATAGGATGCTGGGACATCAGCCACCAAGATAGTCATCCTGATTCTCTTGTCTGAAAAGGCTGCCAATGTAAATTGGGCATTTTTAATTTGCCTCAGCAATGGCACTTGCTTGTTCTCCATGGAGAAACATCTCCCAAAGGTTTTGGTCAATGTGAGACCTAGAGACTCAGATACTTTAGCAGGCATGACATTGTCAAATGCCCTGAAATCAATGATGCAATTATTGAATTAATAACCATTTATTAACAGAGAAACATAGAAAGGTTCTATTTTCCTCGGGGCAGCTGGAGGAGTAATAACAAGATTATTCAGAATGGGCATGTTCTTTGGAGAATCAAGAATTATATTTTTAGCTTTTTGCCCTGTAGGGAGGGTTTGGTTCTTGATACATTAGACCAACTTATCCAATTGATCAAGATTGTACTGCAAGTATTCAAATTCAGACATTTGTATTTTGGTCTTTTTGACATGATCAATTATGTCAAATGGCTGAATTGAGCTAAGTATAGAGAAATGTACTTCAACTTTTTGAGTTTTAGGAGGGATGGGAGGTGGGCTGGTTTGCGAATTTGAAGTAGAAGGGGAAGGCGAAATTGATGTATTTGATTTTTGAGTGATTACTAGATCCATTGACTGAAAAGGCATAATGGTTTCATGTTTAGCAATCATGACTATTGGCTGCGGTTGCTCTTCTATCTTCTCTTTATCAACCTACTAGACTGATTGGTTTTTAGATCTGGTAAACACTGCATATGATCCATCAATAGCTTCTCCTTTGCTTCTGGGTTCATCCTGTAGTTCAGAAAACCAATGTGGGAGTCGTCAGCTAATTCTTCTTGATCATCTTCAAGGAGATCAACATCATTTTCTTGATTCAATTCAAACTGGAAAGAGAACTCAAATTCTATTTCAAGATATCCCATTATTGAATTGGTTGGAGGAGCTTCTAGGGCAAGTTTCCCTTGTGAAGAAGGCAATTTTGTTGCCCTTGATTTTTAGCAGCATTGACCTAATATGACTGATTTAGGAATGTCCTTCTTGGCATATCTCTGTATGAAGGAGCAGAAGACATTCCTTGTGCCATTTGCTTTTTCAAGGCTAGCATTTCATTTGCTAGCTTTTGCACCATTAGATCAATGGTGCTTGTAGATGCATATTCAAAAGATGATGAAGATCTATTTTTGTTTGGATCTCTTCTTATCTTCTCTGTTAAGATGAGATCATCTTCTACCTCAGTGGCCAAAAGTTGAGCTGCAGTAAGATCTATTTGACCAGCACATCTCAAGAGAAAACTTACTTCAGGTAACTGAAAATTAATGAAAAAGCATTTGAGATTCTCAATTGTAGGTCAAGAAATTACAGGAATTTTCTTTCTCAGTTTGTCAAATTTGGCTATGAAGTCTCTCATAGGCTCATGAGGCTCTTTCTTCATTTGTGTAAGTTGAGCTAGAAGTGTATGTGCATCTTTTGTAGGTTTGAATCTAGTTTCAAACTTATCTTTGAGAGTATTCCAATCAGTCACTGACCGAGCCTGTAAATGATAAAACCAATCTACAACAACACCTTGTAATGTTTCTACAAAAATCTTGACTACTACATCTTCAAATTCTACTCTGATTACTCCACAAGCTATGCTGAAGGATGCAATGTGTTCATCAGGATGAACTTTCCCATCACCATAGAATTTGGGGAAATTCTTCCTTGAACTGCGTGGAAGCTCATGTAGAGGTGAAGTAAGATTGAGAGGACCAAAAGCATTACCCCAGGGGCCTTGAACTGCTATTGTAGGATTATGAAAAGGAGGGATAACAAATCTCAGAGGGGTAATTATTGGTAAAGCTTTATCAACAGTAGAAGTAGATACTTCATCTGGCAATGGAGATCTGACTTTAGTGGGAGGAAAGCTCTTGGTTAGTTGGAGATGAGATGGTGAAAGAAATAGATTAAAATCACTTTGTTTTACCAACTCGAATATAGGGTCAACAATACATTTAGCCCTTTGGCTTCGTGTATACCTTGAATCTGCCAGATTGTGAAACAAAAATGGAAAAGAATTGATCTTGCTTCAGTTAAAGCTTGAAGCTTCAAATTGTGCATTCTTTTCTGATTAGTGTGGATGTAAATGGATAATGGATGTTCGATATCCCCAGTGGAGTCACCAAAAAATGTTGGTTGAATATTTTGTCAATCAGTGTATTGATAAACAAAATAGGTCAGATCAGCCAAAGTAGGAAGATTAGGCATCCAAATGTGTAGGTTTACCACATCAGAAGGGGACTGATCTCTCCTCTCATCAAGGGGAGGTTCCCTATATATATATATATATATATATATATATATATATATATATATATATATATAGAAAATAATACTCAAGGGTAGGACAAACCATCCATCTCTCTTTCTTCAGAGATGATGTGTGCGGATCAAAGGAGAAACTCAAGGAAAATGATAGAAAGCACTCTTCTTATTTTAGAAGTACTATTGTGCAAGCCACAAGAATACTCTAGGTAGTAACAGCAAAATGTAACAAAGGATGTAATAACTAGCAAATCGAGATGCAGCACAAGTCTAAGCCTAAATTGCTCAAGAGTAAGATACGAAGGACAATGAGGGCACAAAGTCACCCCAAGGTCCTTTACATAGAAATGAAAAGAAAACACACTAAAGGCAATTATGGGGGGCATAAAGTCTCTCCACAGTTGACTCTTCAGGACACCTTCTTGACTGTTGTCACTAATTCTACTTGTTGAATTAAAGGAACAAAAGATATATTGAAGAAAAAGACATAAGAATAGTTTCCTCAACAACAAAGATATTACAGCACAAAGTCTGAAAAACCACTTGCTTTCTTATTCTAATAACAAAATATGATAAACAAACTGAGCTCAAAGTCTCAAAAGTGTCTTTTAATTTGGGCAGAGTTTCATTCTGATTGTCAAAAAGAGATGCATTTACAATAGAAGAGAGTCCCTTATATAGCCTCTTCAAGAAGGACTCGGGAATAGTAACACATCATGTTGCATTGGAATCTATTAAGAAGACAGGCTGAAACTTAGGGGCATTTACCCGTTTAATTTTATCAATGTAGAGAAACAAGTCACGCTATTGAAAGTTTGCAACTTTCAATGTCTACCTGGCGATCTGATCCTATCTTCATCATTCCTTATTTTCTGATTAATTGAATCGGGTCTTGGATTCAATTTGTTGTTTTGTCCTTTAGCCACTTTCTATTGGCCTTGACCTTAAATCTTGTGAATGCATTTGGGTCTATAGATTCAAGCATCAATGGCTAGTTCGTTGTCTTGAATTTGACGTCTTCAGATGCGTCACCCCTTGGTCCTTCAACTTTTCTATTTGGCACTTTCCCAGATTGAACTTGCCCTTTCAGGCCTTAAGAAATGACCTGCTTTGGGTTAGGAAGAGCCCCCCACAAGGGTATCTACCCTTCGAGTTGGTCTTCAGATGGCCTTTAGGCTTCTTTATTCTGGCAGGTCGCTAGAGTTCTTCCTTCGGATTTCTTGTTTCATGTCTTCCCGAAGGGAAGGTGACCCTTCGGCTTCAGGGAGGTATCCTTTAATTTGGCAGCCAAGAGTCCCCTGCAAGGGCACCTACCCTTCGAGGTCCTTCAGCAGCCTTTTCTTTAGTGGACTATTCATCGGGCTTTCCTGTGGACAATTCCCGTGGGTATTTTCCCCAGGCTTTCTCTGCGAGCAAATTCTGGTAGACAAAAAGCCCAGGGACAAATTCCTGTAGACAAAAGTCTGGAGCAAATTCCCACGGACAAAAATTTTGTGGAAATTTCTTTGCCTCTGTCAAATCCTTTGGGTGTTCCTGTGCCCGCGACCGGTTCTTGAATTCTATCAAACTTTTTGTCTAAAGGAATTCCTTCAGACAAAAGTTTGAAAGAATTATGACTGTTTGCCTTAAAAAAAAATTTTGAAAGAATTTAGCTTTGTGGCCTTCTTCAAAAATGACCCATCTAAAGGGTGTTTTTGTCGACCAAGTGCCCTCCACAAGGGCACTTGTCCTTCGAGAGGCTCTTTGAAATTTTACATTGGATCGCTCCTTTGAAACAAGCTATTGAACCAAGGCATTGAACTGCTTGGTTGAACCAAATGTTGAACCAAGGCTTTGAACCTCTTCATTGAACCAAGGCTTTGAACCAAAATGGCTCAAGCCAATGGTTCAATTGAATGAACCAAGTCGATGAACCGCTCCATTGAACCACAAGACATTGAACCTCTTCATTGAACCAAGGCTTTAAACCAAAATGGTTCAAGCTAATGGTTCATTTTATTGAACTGAAGCAATGAACTAACCGTTGAACCAAAAGACATTGAACCAACTGTTGAACCAAGTGCATTGAACCTGTTATTGATGCTTGCCGATGGAAATTTTTGTTTGAACCAAGGCACTGAACCAATCCCAAAAATGACCAAGTGTTAAAAACTGATTCTTTTGATTGAACCCACCTACAGAAGCCATGAAGCCCGTTGAACTTTTAGAAATGAACCTACTTGCAGAGTCCATAGAAATCAAGTCTGTATAAATCAACCTGTAAAGCCCACTGAACTTGGTCTACAAAGTCTGTAGATTTTCTCTTCCTGCAGAGTCTGTAGATTCAAGCCTGCAGAGTCCGTAGTTTTAAGCCTGCAGAGTCCGTAGATTTAAGCTTGCAGAGTCCGTAGATTTTTGAGAAGCTTGAAAAATGAGGAATTTGAATGCCCAAGACAAATTTTGAAAAGGGAAGAGATAATTTTGGTCTGTAGGACCAAAATAGTTCAAATGTTGTCCCAAAAATGAGTGATATTTTTGGGGGACAACATAACTTAGACCACAAATAATAGACACAAACTTGATTATTATAGTATGATCATTTCCTTCAGATGTTGCAATACATGAAAATGTTGATAACATCATCCTATAATCTTAGCCAAACCTTGTCAAGATAACCATTCAAACTACACACACAAGTTTTTTCAACTCAACACACACACACACAAGTATATTCAACTTAACACCTTTTTCATTAATGCATGATAGCACATGCTACCTTTGACATCAATGACAATTCTTTAGACATCAATGACTATGTCCAACAAGCATGTTATATTGTAAATGCTTATCCTAAATCATTATCTAGTAACACTCACTTGACTTTTTTTTAAATATGTATGCTTGAATATATAATAAAGAGTTTGCTTAATTTTAATTTTAATAGACTTCCCTTCAAAAAAATCATCTTTATTAGAATCATGAAGAGGTAAATGATCATCTCATATTATATCATTGTGTATATTTAGATTTTAAATTTCTTTACAGACTTGTGAATCATATATGTATCTAAGGCCTCTTCATCTTTTATAACTAGAAATGGAAATAGGTTCAATGTCTTGTGAATGTTTTTCCAATCCTTGTCCCTTGTATCCAAATTTTTGTAAATATTTTTGTCCAAAACCACATTGTTTTAAATGAGAAAGTATCATTAGAATGTTATACATAACAATGTAAATCATGCCTTTGTTAAAACTAAGATTAATATTTTTTGGAGAAGTGTCAATCATATGAATCACTGGAAGATATGTTTACTCTAATTAAAACACCTTAGATTGAAAATATAAAATGATATGCATGAGGGATCATGCAGTAGGCATGGATAATGATGGTGCATGAGTAACATCCATAAAAATGCATTGTATAAGGATATCTTTAGAAATATTATTATGTGTATTATCCATATCACTTGACCTATCACTTTTCCCTATATCAAACCCAAATAGGGGAAAAAACACATGAACCAATCCTAGTCCTAATATGAGGGCTAACATAGATTAATAGGATTATAAGAATAGGAACCCTAGGAGAAAATATGTGTGTGAAGGGTAAATCAGAAATCAAGTCTAAAAATCAGATTTATATTCAAAAATTTGACACCCTTTTCTAAGGGAAGACATAGGGTTTGATGTGGTCAGTATATAAATAGGTTTACCAATATGTTTTACTTTTTTTTAATTTAATGTGATATGATAAGATATAACTTTAAAATAATTTAGATTATATGATATATTAAAATCAAGCACAAATCTGAATGTAAATGACATAATTTGATTTGATAATTGCACTTTTTATTTATGGAAAGTAATAAGAGGGTTAAGATACTTAATTTTTTACTATACCATGTAGGTTTGAAACTAAATGCAAAATTTAAAAAAGGTGGGAAACTGTTTGGATCAAGATTTGAGTTTTTGGATGTGCTTGGATGAGTTTTTCAGTGTTTGCATGGTACCAACTGACGTTATGTTCTTAATCTGACAGTTTCATCTATATGAGTTTTTTTCTTCTACTTTCATACATGTTATTGTGTCTACATGTAAGTTGTTTATGTATGTGATCTTCAAAATTTGATAGTGCACGTAATTCCAAAAACTTATCTCCTTCTCTTTGAAACACTAGGTCCACTTTCAAAACTAGGTTTTGGTCTAGTTAAGGGGAAATAAGGTGGGTTGAGATATCCATAACAACTCCAAAATTATTAGATGAGTGTTGCCAACATATTCAAAACTCTGAAGAGGGAAGTAAAACTTCATGTAGTTCTCCATGTTAGGTGTATTTTGAAATAGTATTCCTTTAATGAATTTAACCTATGATATAGAGTTTTACATGTGGAAAATGACAACTTTGGCTTGGCTTTGAGGTGTTTAAAACTTGACTAGGACCTTCTCTTTATGATTAATGGTTGAACTAGGAAGAATAGGGTAGTGCTTTTGAACATGCAAGTGTTTTAATATTTTTGACAAGTGCTTTCTAGATGGGGAATAGGCTTAGACCTACTATGTATTTATATGGAACTATTTTGGTACTTTATCACACCACTTAAATGTGAAACATATGGTCCAACTCACAAGAAGGATTTGAATTTAAAAAGTAACTATTATTTAGCATGGGACAAGTCCCTCAGGTTAGATGAGTTTAGAGTTTAGGAATTGTTCAAGATTTATAGTTCTTTCTATAAGGAAGGAAAATTAATATGATGATCTTCATATGGTCTGAATATGATTTTGAGTAGGTTAGACATAAACTTAGAATTCTTGTAGGTGATTGCTAGAAATCTAGGAAGGTCAAACCCATGGAAATCATGTGAATGTGAGAGAAGGGAAAATAAGAGCCATATTTATATGCACAAATCATGTAAGGTAAAGGCAAGTCAAAACTGATATTTTGATGTATCTGATACTCTATTTGGTATCTAAATTATGTCAAATATGGTAAATTAGGGATAAGACACTAGGAATAAGGGTCTTGTACAAAATTTATGTGTCTACATAATTCTACCAATTTGATATGGTATGAGTGTGAGTGAATGCATGTATGCATTAAATCATAAATATGAATAATTTGAAACACATAACTCCACTTACCTAGGGAATAGTAAAGGGTTTTTTGATGATTTGCTCAAGACAAATCTTCCATTCACATGGATGTTTTATGTTCCTAAAATAAGTACCAATTATTATAAGTAGTTAATTCACATGAAAATATTTGAAGTTTTATGTTTTTAATTTTTAAGATTTGAATATAAAAATTTGAATTTTAAAAAGAGAGCATAAGAACAAATACACTTGGTTGGTATTTTCTCCAAATTCAACAGTAATCACCTCTAAAAATAAAGTTTAGATATGTGTTAAAACAAAACTAACACTTCTTTTGGAGTCACTAAGCCCCAATCCATTTCTTGATTGAGGAAGTAGATAAATTTGTTGAAGTCTTATTAAGTTCATTCAAGTTTTATCTAGTTTGAAAATATGCCTATATATATGCCCCTGTTTTGAGGCAAGGGATGAAGACCTATGTTATAATCACCCAACTCAAAATATAATGTTAAAATGCCTCATATTTAAAATGAATATAGTTGAAATGTCAATATTTTGAAATATATGGCACTAAAATTTGAATATAGTTGATACCAAAGAATTGTGTAAAAGTGTCAACAAGCACATGAAAGATAGTATCATATCAAGTATAACACAAAATATTATGATTCCCCTATAATAAAATCAAGATGGGAACAACTAGAATACCCCAAAATTGATATAATACACCTAACCAAGCTAGATATAGCAATAAAATAAGAAGTATGCCCCCATAGATGCTTGGTATAGACCATGGGAATGTAGGCACCAAAAAAGTATAGTAATATGCATGATAAACATCATGGATATAATCATAATATATATTATGAATGATGAAAATTACGGATATAAGCAATGAATAAAGTAATGGATGACAAAAGTTAGTGACCATACCTAAGTTAGTGACTAGATAAGCTAGTAAGATAATACACAGATGCAACTCACAAAACATGATGACAAGAGGAACCTATATGAATAAGGGATCACAAAAAAGTCAACACATGTACACACAAGCTATCATTCATGCATAAAAATTGATGTAACCATGTAATAATCACAATTAAGTTATCTATGTGATATATACGATCTAGGCACAAGCATGAGATGTAGAAGTCAATGTAATCTAGCTCAATATGATAAAGGACATACAAGGAAATATATCACCATGAAAAATACACTACATGGAAATGCATATAAGATAAGACATGTTGTATACCCCTCTAATATGTGGTCATATAACATGAAGTCTAGTATCATGTAACTATAGACACATAAATATGGTATTAGATACTTCATAATGTTATTTTTGATGAAGCCTTAGCATGAATGACTTGTATGTACAAAATTGACTCTTGTTCACATTCTCTTCTATCCATTCACTTACTTATAGGCTTGGCTTTCCTGATTTATTTGTATAAACATAAACAATCTTTCTAGTTTGTGCATAAATAGTTCATTATCCTAAGTAAATTATCATTGTTCTCCAAATAACTATTTCCTC